>OY979694.1:105134297-105544297 GCA_963855945.1 Thereva nobilitata | reverse complement strand
TCAAAAACCCTTCTTGTTTTCCAGCTTTTCTCTCTGCCATTATGCACTCGACACAACATTTAACTAACCGCTCAACTTTGGGTTTAAGATTAGGTATATGATATCGTTTTCTAACCAGTGCTTCAGTTTTGGTCGCCGAAAAATGACCTTGTTGATGAGCCTGTCTTATAATTTCGTTCTCCATCAGCAAAGGAATGACTATCAGTTCCTTAGAAGGATCCTTGTATAGGATATTATCCTTTATATAGAAGTCCTCGTACGTGCCCTTTTCTAGTACCTTCATTATGGCCTTCAAATATCTATCGTTCGTTTGTGCTTCCTTAATACGATGAGTCATGGTATCCACTATCGGCATGACCACTCTACTCAGAGCGTCTACGTGTCTCATCTTAGACCCCGATCTATGCTCTATTTCGAAATCATAATCTTGTAAATACATAGCCCATCTGGCTACTCTTAATGGGACGTCTTTCTTCTTCATTGTCATAGCAAATGCACTACAATCAGTTATAATCTTAATTCTTTTCCCTATCACATAGATTCTCCATTTCTTGAGGGCTTGTATAATAGCTAATACCTCCAACTCGTACGAGTGATATCGTTGCTCAGCTGGGGTATTCTTATGGCTCATATACTGGATGGGGTGTAATTGCTGGTCATCTTTCCCTCGCTGGAGTAGTATAGCTCCGATTCCACCCTTACACGCATCCGTATGGATTTCTGTATATGCGTTTTGGTCAAAGATCCTTAAAACTGGAAATTCAGCTAATATATTCTTCAAAGTTTGGACCGCCTTTCGCTGATTTTCTTCCATCTGGAACATAGCTTCTTTTCTCAGCAAATCGCTCAATGGTTTAACTTTGATTGCATACCCTTCAATAAACCTACGGAAATAAGATGTTAATCCCAAGAATCTTTGAAGTGATTTCTTATCATTTGGAATGGGGAAATTTACAACGGCTTTTGTTTTTCCACGCGATGGTCGTATAGTGCCCCGTTCAATAATGTACCCTAAGAATTCCACTTGTTTTCGCATGATCTGAGATTTTTCCCATTTTATTTTAAGTCCATGCCTAGAGGCAACCTCCAACACTCTTTCTAGTCTTTCAATAGCTTGTATGAAATCTTTGGCCGGTATAATTAAATCATCCATGTATGTTAGTAAGACTTTTTCCTTGACCAGCTGGTTGAATACGCAAGAAATAAAACGAGTGAACACGGATGGGGAATTGCACAAACCAAAAGGAACTTTTAAAAATTCGTATTGCCCATTGTGGACAATAAAAGACGTGTATTTTCTGGAGCATGGTTTTATTGGCACGTGAAAGAATCCATTTACCAGGTCTAATGTTGTGAAGATTTCTGCTTCTTGTAATTGATCAATCACATCGTCAATCAATGGCATCGGGAAATGATCTTTTACTATCTGCGTATTGATTCTCCTATAGTCGCAACATAACCTTTTTGAACCATCCTTTTTTGAAACTAACACTACTGGAGATGCAAATTCCGATGAACTTGGTTGGATTATATTGTCCTTCAACCATGTATTAACCTGTTTCTCGACCTCTTGCTTATCCTGGGCGGACATTCGTCTAGCTCCTTCGAAAATTGGTGTTTCGTTGTTGAGGATAATAGACATTTCTACGGGACATTCAATACTCTGAGAAGGCTTATAGCTCGCTATCAAATTAGAAACAATTTCTTTCTCATAAGCGGGTAAATGTTTTAGATCTATTTTCACGGTTGAATCCATGGTTTTTTCAAGATTAGTCAGATAACATATGGACTGAAATGCATCTTGAAGGTCTCCTATTGGGTTACTATCTGCCCATTCAGTTTTATTTACCTCAACTATCTGTTGCATCGATTCTCTTGGGTTGAAATAGACGCCTTTTGCATCGACTACCAATGTCGCCTGCTGTAATAACTCATTGCCAATTATAGCTGAGAATATCATATCCTTTTCGGAAACCACGTGACATTTAACTTTGAACAAAATACCATCGACATATAATTCTGTTTTAAAATATCCTAAAGTTTCAACGTCGTTCCTTCCCAATCCGCTTAACCTAAGTTTATCTGTTATGAGTGCAACCTTCTTGAACTTATTGAATAAATCAATTCTGCAAATTACTAAATCGCATCCAGTATCAACCAAGGCTGAAATTATCTCCCCTTGCATAATAATATTTTTCATCATATGGCTTCTATTATATGCAAAGTTCACGGTTGGTTCCGTTTTTATTTTGTCTTGATTTTTGCACTCGAAGGATCTATGGCCATATTCATTACATTTATAACATCGATACCCCTTTGGCTTGCTGGGACAACTGTGTGACTGATGCGATGGATCTCCACATTTGAAACAGCATTTTGGCTTTTCTGTACCACGAAGTATCCTATTTTGCCTATTCAGGTAGCCATCAGGCTGGAAACTGCTTTTGAGTTTCTCATACACTTTCAGTTTCTCTTTGAACTCAA
The DNA here is from genome assembly GCA_963855945.1 of Thereva nobilitata. Taxonomy (NCBI): domain Eukaryota; kingdom Metazoa; phylum Arthropoda; class Insecta; order Diptera; family Therevidae; genus Thereva; species Thereva nobilitata. Next base: position 105,541,813 of record OY979694.1, on the reverse strand, counting down.
CTATCGTCTTGGCTTCGTATAAAACTATTTTATTAAGTTTGTCATCTTTAATTCCTTCAATCACATATTCTATAATCGACTCTTCGTCCAGCTTTATTACACTTCCTATTTCCATAATTTTGTATAGGTATTCTCTTAAGCTCTCATTTGGCTGCTTGCGGCGACTTCTAAGTTGTTTATGTATAGCAGCTGATGCTACTGAGCAACCAAATTCTGTCAATAGTGATTCTTTTAACGACGGCCAATCTTTAATATTTGTTGAACTATTTACAAAGAGCTTCGCTGCTCCAATTATCAAACGCTTTGCATATATGAATTTTTGTAAATTATTCCATTTAATCAGGCAACTAACATCTTCAAATTCTCTAATCCATTTTCTTACACATTGGTTCTGCTCTCCATTAAATGTTGTAACGCTTTCTTCAATATCCCTAAACGTAAAGTTAGCGCTTTCCTGGATTGTAAGATTGTTTCTAGATTCAGTGGGGCTATGTGAAAGTACTTCAGAATCTAATTCATTTTCATTTTGGTTATTTATGTGTCTGTCTTCATCTTCTAGGCCCAAATGCAGGATTAGTCTCTGTTGCAATATGTTTTTTGTTCCAGTTGTAGACAATTTTAAATCTTTTAGTCTAACTTTTAGATCCTTTGTTGAAGATCTGTATATTCCGTTTATTTCCTCCTGCTTCTCCATTTCTAACTCTCTTTACAAAGTCTAAAACAAATTTTATATATAGTGACACATATAAAATTAGGCAAACATAAAAATTCTAACCTACTCGGATTTTAAAATTTCAAATAATTTCAAAATTAAGTCAAATATTACAAATATAGTGCAGTAAAAAAAGCATTTTTATTTGCACAGTCTGGTAACAGCAAAATTATGATTTAATCCTGTTTGGGATATCACCAGGAGTATATTGGTAAGTTTTGGACCTCGAAAAACTTGTGCTACTTTTGTTATAAACAATTAAAGTTTTTTTACCACGTTTTTCGAGCTTAAAATGTGAATTACTCCGGTTCTATAAGTCGGATCGGGGCAAAATAAATACCAGTCTCTTCGTAATAAAATTTCCAATAAATCCTCGTTGGTTTCAAGTTTCTGAAGTACATACATAACCTACAAAACTGAAAAAACAAGAAAAATACAGTATTTTTTTCAATTTAATGCCCAAGACAGTCAACTGCACCAATTTGCATCAAACTTTCAAAAAATATACTTTTTGATGTTACAAAAAGACTCTGAAAAATTGGTGCCAAAATACTGAACCCGTTGGCCAAAATTGCTATTGTTATCTAAAATTTGAAATGCCCGCCATTTTATGCCATTAAGTCCAAAATGAAAATTTCTTTTTTCAAAATGTAGCTCTCCATGCCACCTTTCGAATGCAATTAAAAAAAAAATTTTTTAATGTAATTTTGGTAACTTTTTTTTTATTTGTTTATAACTCAATTAATAACAATTGCATTTTTTCTGCCATTTTGAAAAAAAAATTAAAATTTTTTATCAGATCTGGTAGAAAATCTTGGGACCTTTAATTTAGAAAAACGAAAGGTTATTTTTGTTAACGTAAACCCGAGATATTTAACTTTTTGTGTTTTGGCCAATTGTTAATTAACAAATCCATATTTTGAGCTACAATTTGGACTGCATCATTTTAAAACCTATTAATTTCATGTGATCAATTCGAAAAAAATTTAAGTTTTATTTACATTTTTTACAAGCATTATAACTTATTTACAAGCAAAATAATCTGTGAAAAATGCTTCACTATGCGAAGCCGAGTGCAACAACACGTGATTATAATATTTCGCAATGCAAAAAATTCCAAAAAATGCCAGTGCAAAAAGTTAAATATCTCAAGTTCATGTTAACCAAAATGAACCTTGTTTTTTTTAAACTAAAGGTCCCAAAATGCTCTACCAGATCTGATAAAAAATTTTAAATTTTTTTTCAAAATGGCCGAAAAATGCAATTGTTAATATTTGAGTTATAAACAAATGAAAAAAAAGTAACCAAAATTACATTTAAAAATTTTTTTTTAATTGCATTCGAAAGGTGGCATGGAGAGCTACATTTTGAAAAAAGAAATTTTCATTTTGGACTTAATGGCATAAAATGGCGGGCATTTCAAATTTTAGATAACAATAGCAATTGTGGCCAACGGGTTCAGTATTTTGGCACCAATTTTTCAGAGTCTTTTTGTAACATCAAAAAGTATATTTTTTGAAAGTTTGATGCAAATTGGTGCAGTTGACTGTCTTGGGCATTAAATTGAAAAAAATACTGTATTTTTCTTGTTTTTTCAGTTTTGTAGGTTATGTATGTACTTCAGAAACTTAAAACCAACGAAGATTTATTGGAAATTTTATTACGAAGAGACTGGTATTTATTTTGCCCCGATCCGACTTATAGAACCGGAGTAATTCACATTTTAAGCTCGAAAAACGTGGTAAAAAAACTTTAATTGTTTATAACAAAAGTAGCACAAGTTTTTCGAGGTCCAAAACTTACCAATATACTCCTGGTGATATCCCAAACAGGATTAAATCATAATTTTGCTGTTACAAAACTATACCTATCTTTTCATTTTTTTGGCCTTTTTTTACTGCACTAATACCAATAAATATTTAGATAGATTTAAGTATTTAGAGCATGGGTGGCCAACCCAAATGGTATCGCGGGCCACTTTGAAAATGCATTTTGATCCCGCGGGCCGAGGTGATATACAGGGTGCATGCACTCAGTTTACAAAGCGGCCGGCTGTTGATAGGTTTTGGTCAGACAAACAGTAAATTGTATGAGTGGGGGTGGGGGAAATCGTAAAGGTGTAACCACTAGCGCCCTCTGAAATTTTTTTTGATAGAGGGTTACATATCATCCTGTATTTTTGTAACCCTATAACCTATTTCCATGAATAAGGCACCAGTGTACGCAGAATCCTCTCACCTATCTATTAGTGGGAAAGTGACGGTTCCACCTTGCTAAAGTCAAAATTTTGGTTTTTTTTTAAATTACAACTTCAGATGGCTTTTTCTCCAAAGAATACGTAGTTAACCTATAATTTTTTTCCAAAACTAGAAATCTTGCTATGGTTTCTATGAATAATGTTCAGACTATTTCTATGTTACGGCAATTATAAGCAATTTTAATGTTAAAATTGGCTTTATTTGGTACATTTTTAGCACTTTTTCGTAGCTGGTATTGCAAGGATTCGTCAGAGAACATGGAGCGATATTTATTTTTGTAAATTTCATTTTCGAAAAGAGTGATTAGCAGAAGTAAGTTGAACCAACCCGAGTAAAAATAATTTAGTTGTTTATATTGTTTTTATAGCATATGAGCGCCCGCAACAAGCACGCATAGCGAACAAATGCGCCTACAGGCATGAAAATCTAAACATGCTTCCGCTATAGAGGTATGCCCGCCCCTGCGGATATGAATTCATTCGAGTGTCGTTTTACCAAGCGGTCCCCCAACTAAGTTCTAACCACGTCCAATGCTGCCTGACCTACGTAATCGAACGAGAACCGTTCTATTGAGTATGCTAATGGCACACTTTATGGTCACTCAGGTAATTGCTCGTTTTCTTCGTCCTATACAATTTCTTGCAGCTCGAATTTTTACTCCCTTTAGTCTATAAAAGGACTATTCCGTACGTCCCTTAATGATAGCGCTGCATTTGGAAAAATATAATTTTTACTCAGGCGTACTGTGCCTGTTTCGGGTACCATACAGGCAGTGCCGGATTTACCAACAAGCAAAACAAGCAATTGCTTGTAGGCCCCCACCCTCAGGGGCCCCGCGCCACTTTATTTTTTGTTTGGCTGGTCTTTAGATAAAAGGGAAGTAAAAAAATTATTTGGTCATAATGTTTGCATAATATACAACCGTGATAGCTTTGCGACTAATACAATAAAGGCCTTTTACACCTCAACAACAATTTATTCTTTTATCGCACAGAAATTTGTATGGGTTTCTGTCTGTTGCACGAACGTGAATTCCAGGCCGAGCGAAAAGCACTTTCCACTTTGCGCCTGGAATGTAAAAGGGCCTTAATTTCAAACTATTATTTGCGAACAACTATGTATGTATGTCCCAGGAAATGCTAGCTGACTTGAGTATTAGGAGTATGGAACATGCGATCTCTTCAGTTCCAGGAGATCATCGCCCAATTTTTTGCAGAGAACAGCAGACAGAAAATTACCTGATGGAATCCATACCAAAAGCACTGTTTTATTTATGTCAAATTGTTCAAAATGTCAATGTATCAGATGTTCAAATGTATATGGGGAGGGGTCAGGGGGGAGTTAGTTTAGGGCCCCATCACAATGTTATGCTTGGGGGCCTCACAACAAATAAATCCGGCACTGCATACAGGCGTTTCAATGCTGTGCGTGACTGTTTCAGCCTAAGAACGGACGAGTCTTATTTTTACTCCGGAACACAATTTTTTGTGCCAGACATCTCAAATTACAAAACCTTTCTTTTGTAACATATTTCTTATGAAAACCAATTTTTAAATCTGAGGCCTGAAAATGGTTTTTAAATCATTATAGCCCTGTAAATCAATTAATAGTTCCATTTGCAGATTTTCTGGAACTGTATCAAAAGCAACCTTAAAGAGAGCTTACATAGCTACATTTTTTCTTTTTCATGTGTTGGAACCTTCTAGTACAAAATATATTGTTACATCGCGTTGAATCTCGCGGGCCGCAAATTTTTCTGCGAAGGGCCGCATGCGGCCCGCGGGCCGCGGGTTGGCCACCCCTGATTTAGAGTATCAAATACACCAACATATACTTTCAGTATCGGACTGGTTCTGTATACTGTATCGTCTTTAACTTCCGCAACGATTTACCTACAAATTAGCTAAGAGTTTACGACTGTGATGTCGCCTGTGCCTGTTGGCAATGTTTCAAAATGTGTGTTCCGCACTTAACCTGTGCCTGCTGTGATGTCGCTTGATGGCGGCGTTTCCAATGTATGTGTTCTTCTACACTTGACGGTGGCTGTAATAATGTCGCTTAATGGCGGCGTTTTCGATGTATGTTAGGATGCTTAACGGCACCTTTTCATCGAATTTTCCTTTAAAAAAACTTATTATTCAACGCTAATTCTGGCTGAGCCCCCAAATAATATTGTGGGAAAATCAAATAAAACTTATTCGCTTCCAACAATAAATGTATTTATTTAATAATATTTTATTAGCAATTAATGAACTAATCGCTCTGAACTTTCGTACAAGACTACTTGGATTTTAGTTACATTCAAAAAGTAAAGTAAGGGAGAGAGAAAGAGAAAGAGAAGCAGCACAAAGCCTACTCCATTATAACAAGTAATTCTAATCCAATCCCACATTATTATTTATTACAAGGGTTCATATTCTTGTCTCTATTTATATAAAAAAATTTTCTTTGTTGTTAATCTTTTTTCATTCAATTAAATTATTTCTCTCATTTATGGTTAATGTATGTATATATTTTGTTTTTTTATAAATTTCTCTTTTCATCTGGCGCCTTTGTAGTTCTTAAATTTCTACATACGTTAATTCCTTGCAAGAATTTGACAAAAAAACGAACTAATTTTTTTTCTCTTCTTCCTTAGTTATTAGTACTTTACATACATATACTAGTTCTCAGTTGTTTTCCATTTTTTTCCTTTTTTTTTGTTTATATAATTCACTTTTTCCTCTACTATCTTCCAGTACTTTATTTTACAAAAAAAAAATGCAAAACACACCGATAAATACCTTATTACTATGATCTTTTACCCCTTCTAAGCAGTCTTCTGTCATCCGCTACACAAGTTCTTTATTATTTTTTTCTTTTTTTGTTTCTTCAATCGTTGTACATTTACTAATATTATATTTTTTTTTCTTTACCATTATTATTACCACTCGTTCCTGATCCTTATTTACTATTACTTTACATTGGGTGGTGGTAAAACGACAAAAAAAAATTATCAATATTTCCACTTTTTCTCTATTGGATTTTTTTTCTTTTTGTTTGGCAAAAAAAAATTTTTATCACACCAGTGTTAAAGCTAATTAATTCATGATAAGAAAAAATAATTTTTTTTTTTTGAAAACGTTCCCTTTTTGGGTTTTTTTTTCTTTTTATTTCTATTACTAATATGGGGTTAATTTAAACACGTTTCTCCCCTTGCTTGGTATTTCTTTTTTTCCATGTTTTTGTTTTTTTCTTGTCACAACCCTGAGTTTTAATATTCCCAATAAATTTCCACTTTCTTTCTCTCACATAATCTTTCCATTACTTCACAGCAACCAAAATTACTCAATGGAAAAAATAGGAATAATTTATAAAAAATTTTCTTAAAACTTAAAAAACTTTCGGTCACTATTATTTAGTATTTACCGTATATATATATAGATTTTTTTCTTCCTTTTTTTTGCACTTATTTCATTTTTCTTTTTATAAACTCGGATATTCTTTCGATTACCGCCATTTACCGGAATAAACCCGATTTACAAAAAAAATGTTCCGCGGGTCCGCCAACTCCGTGCATCGATTTTTTTGTTGACCATACCACGCCGGCTCGCGTTTCTCGGCTTTATATTTCTAAAATCCACGACTACTTTCAGTTTTAATTTTTGTTCCTTTTCTTCCGTCGCTTCAATATCAATTGCGCACGTTAGAATCAATTAATTTTCATTTTTAATTTAATTTTTTTTCGTTTTTTTTTCTTTGTTTCTGCTTGCTTGCTCGATCGCCACTTAAAAAAAACACGTCCGCTTCGCTCAAACAATCCTAATCGACTCCCAAACCGACGCCAAGCACACCAACTTGTCCATCGGCGCATCAGTCGTGGGGGGTGAAGGCAGGGAAAACCCAAGGAAATAGCCATCGACAGGCGTTATCTCCTTATTTGGTCATGCCCTTGAACATCAAGGATGGGGAAATGAAATGGAGGAATTCACACGGAAGGGAACAACCAAAGGGATTGGATCGGTGTTCCTTCATTCTCCCGTGTAAATCCATTCCATTACATGGACAAGAATAAAAATTCCGAGAATCGTTCTGGCTTCACTCGAATCATGCAAGGTGATTGGCTGGGCGTTCGCCTCCGGCAATTTTGTTGCGCGAAAATTTATGTCTGCGGGCATTATGCTGTAGAATGGGATAGGCAAGAAATAATATGCGCAGAGGCGTGCGCATTTTAGCAAAAGTTTTGTATGTACATTATGAATAATTATTGCATGGCAAAACAAAATTTTTGGGATGAGAAATTATTTTGGGATTATGGTATGGAGACGTGGTCAATTTTAATATGCAACTATTTGGGGGGAAGGTTGGAATATTTTTCTTGACGAACTGGTCCCGAATTATTTTTAAATTAAGGCCGACCGTTAAAAGCAGCTGAAAAAGATGGCATCCCGCCAGAATTGTTGAAAGCTGGCCCAAGCCTCATAGCAGATGGGCTACACCCAATCCTGGAAATAGCATGGAACACCTGTACCTTCCCGGAGGATTGGACGGAAGGTATCATAGTCAAAATACCCAAAAAGGGGGACCTAACAATATGTGACAACTGGAAAGGCATCTGTCTATTATCTACTGTGGGCAAAATCTTGTCCCACATATTATTATCAAGAATAAGAGAGGCAGTAGATCGAACTACAGACAGCAGGCTGGATTCAGAAAGGCCCGCTCCTGCATAGACCATATTAATACCTTGAGAATCATAGTGGAGCAGTCTACTGAATTCCGATCCCCCCTATACCTTGCTTTCGTAGACTATGAGAAAGCGTTCGACTCGGTTAATAGGAGCTTTATATGGCGAGCTCTACGACAACGTGGACTGCCGGACAAAATAATACAATTGATAAAAGCTCTATAGAACAACTCCAAATGCAGAGTTCTTCATAATGGAAAATTATCCGACAGCTTTGAGGTGAGCTCAGGAGTACGACAAGGATGCCTTCTTTCACCATTACTATTTCTTATAGTAATAAACGACATTCTTGTCAGCGCTCTAGATAGTAGAACAGGTGACATTCAATGGGGATTGCTAGACCGCCTTAAGGATCTCGACTACGCGGATGATATCTTTTTGCTGGCCCACAGACACCAGGACCTCAAAAACATGTTAAACAATTTGGCAACAGAAAGTAGTTCAGCAGGCTTAAGGCTAAATCCGACTAGAACTAAAGAAATGCGGATAAATGCAAACACTATTGAATAACCGTGACGTGGAACTGGTGGATAAATTCTGTTACCTCGGTAGCATTATTACCGAACATGGCGGTGCAGAAGAAGACGTCAGTTCCAGAATAAATAAAGCACGAAGCGAAAAATCCGCTGGCAAGATAGAATTTCAAATGAAGAACCAAGAAAGAAAGAATAGACGACCAAATCAGGCGAAGGAAGTGGAATCGGATTGGCCACACCTTGCGACGCGAAGACGCTAATCTAGCCAAACAGCCCCTCGACTGGAATCCGCAAGGAACCCGTCGAGTCGGAAGACCTAGAACAACTTGGAGGAGAACCCTATTAACAGTGGCCGCCACAACTGGGAGACCCTGTTATGACGTCTGACCGTTCGTGCTTTCCCATGAAGGAGAAGAAACGGCCAGGAAAGATTTTTTTAATGAAAACACCTTGTTATCAATCACTTTGCTTTATTAATTTCAAACCGATTCTTATTTGTAACATTTACACTTAGTTACCGGACAAAAAAAATAAAGAGAGAGAGACGAGATTTTATTGATTAATAAATTATTACATTATTCGCAAACTAATACTTTGTAGTTTGTAAGTCGCGTCTACATTATTAATTAAAAGAACAACGAATACTCTTTGAAACAAAAGAGTATCTAAGCCGCGTACGACATTTGCGGTTCAAAAGAAAAGTGAATTTTAAAAAAGGATGCGAGCTAAAATACGCCCGATCGACTCTAGAGACTTGTTACGAGTGAGTATCGCTTTTGTCTTTATTAGTTTCGTGCCCAGATATTCCCACGAAAATCGTACCAGTGCAACACGGTATACAGAAACGTATACCGTGCCAGTGCAAGTGCAACTTGATACGTTCGAGTTCCTTATCTTTGGGCAGAAATATACACATCGCTGTTTCAGCACTTTTGGGCTGAAACGCAAGTGTTTTCGGCCCGCATAATTTGTCTGGACAATAATTTAACTCAAGAGTTCAAAAAATGTTGCGTACTTAGATATTCTTGGTTCTTGAGAATTCCCATTAAATTTATGAGATTTCTGTTAAGATTTCTGTAAATTTATGGGATTTCGCTTATGTGGGGAAGTGTTATGTTACGAACATAACATTCCTTACCCCTTAGGAAAAGAAAATTTTTTGAAGAAAAATTTTCTTTGCTAATTACAAAATACTGGCATATCTGTTCCTCTCTCTTTTTTTTACATAATGTAATAGTAATAGTATTGACGGCCTAGGAAAAGTTTAAGCATTAGTGTTAGCATGACATCGGTATCTTAGTTCTATCGGAATGGACATTTAAAAACAAAAAAAAATTTATTATTATTTTAAGATAGTTATCTTAATTCTACTGAAAAATAGAAATTATATTATTATATATTTTTTTTTATTTCAAAGTTAACTTAATTCTACTGAAAAAAAATTTATATTATTATTTTTTTTCTTTATTTCAAAACTAACCTAGTTAACTTAATTTTACTGCAAGAAAATTTATTATTGGTTATATGTTTCGATTTACAAAGTTACTTAATTCTACTGAAAGAGAATTTTAAAATTAGTGGCTTCTGTTGAATGCCATCATGTTACAATTTATTATCTGCTGTTCAAACGTCAGTTTCATTACATATTAATGTCGGGTTAAGCCCATTTTTAGTTTTTGCTATTGTAAAAGCAAGACAAGAGATTCGTCAAAGAAAGACGTAGTTAAATTTATGATTAGCCGTCAATTGAAGGAATGATTATATAGTAATAATTTTTCTTTATAGTTTTACTATAATTTTTTTTCATTTATATATTTATTTATATTTATACTAAATAGTTAAATTTAATAAACAAAAATTCATTTGTATATAAAAAATTAATATTGAGTACTTTATTGGGTACTTTTTTCTTATATCTATAAAAGAGATTTATTTAATGAGCCTAAGCTTCATGGATACCAAAAATGAATTTATTTAAATATATTTCTCTATTTATTATTATATTTTTTTTTCAAATTTATATTTTTAGTTTAAACGTAAAATTATGGTAGGTGATTTAAGGTATCTTGAATCTTTATTATTATACAGTAACCTAATAAAACGAATTGGAATAGGTTTACTTTGTAGTAATAAAAGAAGTAAAACTCGAACAAGGATAAGATTAGTCGCTTAAAACTTGGCAATGGGGTTTTCAGTATAGCGTACGTTTGGTTGTTTCCTCCGAAGGGTAATTTTTACGCCTTCTGGACATGGTTCTTCGATTTCCTCCATCTCTATACTTTATAGGTTTTCTAAGTCAACATTCACGCTCGTATGTGGTTTATTCTTGGTTTTCATGCGTGCTGCATATGATTTCACAACTTTGAAACCAATAAGTGATAGTATAATTAAGAATAGGAAGTATCCTAATGTATAATGGTGAATTGTGTGTGCATCTAAAGATTTAAGGTCGGTATTTTCTTGTTTCTCGAGCGATTTTACAGCATTTGAGAGTTTTTCTAGATCATCGTTGGAGGTGTATTTAATAAAAGACATATCTTTACTGAAATTAATCGGTGATATGTTCTTATGTGTAAGCATGTTTGTTACGTCAACAGCTGGTATGAAATAATTTTTTAGTTTGTTGGATTTCTCGTTATAAGTTTGAATCGTGAAATCTTTAGTTCGGATATAGCATTCATCTGTGATCTCAACGATACCTGCTCCTGTTAAGCAGTAAGGGTTTATGTTGTCTCGACAAACCAAATCTACGCTGATCTGGGTTCTTGTAGAGTAGAGCCATTTATTGGCTTGTGATAATTGGAAGCAAAAGGAATTTGATCGGACTCTCGGAGGTTACAGGTTTTTAATGCCTGGGTTTCCCTTCGCAATAGAGACATTTCGCATATGTTGTCCGATTGGGAATTGAAAATGGGGTGACTGGCTCGACATAGGTACAATTCATGATCTTCGGTGATGCAACCGGATAATTCTTTTTGGGACATGTCGTAATGGTGTTCCCTATTATAGTCGACTACTAAGTAATCAATAATGTTTTGAATGAACACAAGTTTGCCATTCACGTTAGTAGGGAGAGGAATAATTTTGTAGAGTTGGTAGTTCTCTTTGAAAGGTAAGGGAATTCTTAGCTCGTAAATGATTTTATTACCGATAGCGCTGACTCTCATTTCGCTTATGCGATATATAGGGAGCAGACGACCTGCCTGTAAAGTGGATGATATTCTTAGGTCGCTAGGTATTTGTTTACGGATTGTGGTCAGGATTCCGTCAAGCTGATCAGGAGTAACTATTGTCGGGTGGGGTCTACCATGTCTGACTTCGGTGGTCAGGTCTAGGACAGTGTTTAACACATTTCCGTAACGCATAATAATTAGGGTTGTTAATGAGGTGAGTGTTTCTAACTCGATCAATATGCGATTGTCGACTGTAGCATTACGAAGTTCGTTGATTTTTGTTTGAACTAATAAGAGTTTTGAGGTGAGAGAAATAACTTGATTTTCTATCGCCTGTTGACTTTTATTGAAGACGTTGACAGTAGTGTCAAGAATAATGGTTTGATTTTTTACAAGTTCAAGTAAGTGGCCTTCGTTGTCTCGTAATTTTTCTATTTGTTTGTCATAAAACTTGGCGTCTTCTTCATTTAATGTCCCGAATAGGGACTTGCTAATGATGCCTATGATATCAAAAGGGGACCGCCTAATTCGTCGTTTTTCTCGCAGCAACCTGTTTTTGTGATTTAAGTCAGTTACCATGTGATTCATCTCTATAACCGTACTATTGCATATGTGAGCCATACCGTGGTCGCTTTTTAGCGAACTACACATTAAATTGATTTCTTTAACCAATTCATTAAGACTTATCAGTGCGTCTTTAACATTAGTTAAATCGTAGAATATTACTACTTTCCATTCGTTGGCGTATAACTCCACTTTTCCGATTTCCTCATAGTATATCCCTGAGTTTTCTGTTATCGGCGTAACGTTGATTCCTTTGTTCATAGCGCGTACAAACAGCGAAATTAAAAGTATTATGGAGACCATTTTCTGTAAAAGCGTTAAATGGGTCCTTAGTATCTCTGGTGTAGAGCAACATAAAAGATTAACACATTGAGCAATAGAGAGAGAGAGTGCTGCGTGGAGATACAGAGAGTGAGTGAGTTTAAATTACGGCTACATTAGCCTACCATGGCTTTGAAGCATTTTAAGACTTCAGTCATAGTTCATTAATAAAGAGTATGTTAGTACACACATATAGTTAAGCAAAATGTTAATTGTAACAAACATTATTTAAGCTGTGTGAAGGTGGGTGCGAAGTATTAAAAGAAAGTGATTAGAACTTAAAGAAAGAGATTTGTTGTCAATGGTTTTATAGTAATAATTTCGGCAAGCCTCTTAAAAGCAAGGCTTAGTAAATTAAATGCCGATGAAATTACATTCCAAGAATTATTAATGTGCTCGCGTTTGTCAAGCATAAAACACAAGAGGGTGTGTAGTCTGGTTATAACCAAACGTATGTACATTATGGACAGATTATCTTTCGATCTTCCTTTTCTTAGAAATGTTTTCGAGGTTAAAGAGCCTTTTATATGATAATAAAAGAGTTATAGTAAAATTACTAGAGCGTCTCAAAGAGAACGTACTGTGAAAAATTTAGAAATGTCCATTGGCGTTCTTACTCAAAACTATATTTAAAAATATCGATCACGTGAGAGATCATGCTCTATAAATGTAAACAGCAATAAGAGAAGGAGTGAATTTAAAGTCAAAATTTTAGAATTGATTAAAAATGATATTAGTTTATTCTACATAGAGCTTCAGATTGTTATTGTGTACGGCCTTATGCTTTTTCCCAAATTCTATCGTAGAGTTCTCATTGGAGTTTATTCTAACAATGGTGTGGGGACCTTCCCACAAAGAGGAAAATTTGTTTTTCCGTACCTGATTCCTTACCAATACCTTGTCCCCTACATGAAAAGTCTTTTCTTTTGATTTCTCGTCGTAATATTCTTTAGACTTTTCCTTCTGTTTTATAATATGGTCCCTAGCACACTGATATCCGTGCTGTAAGCGAGCTTTTAACTCGTTAGAGTAATTTTCGTAGTTGTAATTTAACTGTGGAGGCATTTTTAATACACTTGGAATTCTTGGTTGAAACCCGTACAGTAATTCGTAGGGACTAAAATTTGTCGCCGTGTGCGGTGTCGTATTATATACGAAAATGGAATAGGGGATCCATGTATCCCAAGTAAGTGTATCTTTGTCTGTTTTGTACTCTGCCAATGTACGATGGCTTCTTTCTAAGGCACCGTTAGTTTGTGGATGGTAAGCTGAAGTTCGCAGCTTTCGAATTTTTAGCAGTTTGAATACTTCATTAAATAATTGACTAAGGAAATTACTTCCTTGGTCGGTCAGTAGTGATTCGGTGATGCCATGCAGGCAAACTATATTCTTTACAAATGCCTCTGCCACCGTGTGACTTTCCATATTCTGTAGTGGTATAGCTATTGAAAATTTAGTCAGGTCGTCCTGAGCAGTTAAGATGTACCTATTTCCTTCATAAGAACAAGGTAGAGGCCCTACTATATCAAGTGCAATTCTCTCGAATGGTCTGGAGCTTGTACTCGTAACTTTCATAGGTACAGGCGGTTGTTTGCTCAACTTATTCTTCTGACACGATTCACACTTTTGGATATATTCCTTTACATCTTTCAACATGTTGGGCCAGTGGTAAACTCTTTTTAGTCTCTTAAGAGTCCTAGATATTCCTTGATGCCCTCCGAATTTACCGTCATGATATTCCTTTAGAATGGCACATATTTCATCAGGATCCGCAAGTTGTCTCCTATTATCCTGGTGTATATATATTTGGATATTGTTAGAATGGAAAACTTCGGCCATGCAAGTTTTGAGTTCTCTAGTCGTTGCTAGTCCCATGTTGGGAATTGAGACGTGTATGTTAGATAATTCATGTCGCTGTACACACGACAATAGTTCTGTTCATTGGCGGATCCAGGGGGGGCCATGGCCCCCAAAACAACATGAATCACCTCGAACGAATGAGTGCGCTTGAAAAAAATTATGTTGGAAGGCGAACTTCAGTCCTTCGTACCGCTACTTAAAATAATCGATCTATTTAGATTCTATTATGCTGATTCGTTTATCGGTAAAATAATCAAAAATTATTTTTTAGAGTTTGTACCTGATTAATTTTGGCGCTCAGGCTATAATTTTTTGTTATATATTTTCAATTTATTTCGTTTCAAGAATCAACATTTATTGTTTTAAACAAATTTAAATTAAAAGAAGGAATTAAATTAAATACGACTAACATTAAATTAAGAGAATTTGTTGATGGTACTGTGGCATGATGGTGCTGAATTCAAAAATCATTTTAAATAATTGTAATAAGTTACAACGTTTTTCAAATACGATTTAGCACATTTAGACATAACTATGGCAGCTAAAACCTGTTTTATGGCACTTGGCAACACACTTATGTAGTTGGGCATTTGTAATATGTTTTTTTTCTGTTTTGTTCTGTTCTAAAAACCGGCAAGGGAACAGAACAGACAGATAAAAAACCACCAGCTTATGTGTAGTAACTTGAATGCTTACAAGGTTACAAGGGATTTCAAATGTATTTGGTGCTCAGAAAGAAGATAAAGGAGCAAGCTATGTAGGAGGAAGTAAGATAGGAAAAAACAATGCATAGTATCATAGTAGGCATGTTGCATTGAATACATGGTCATCTTGAAAGTCACTTGAAAAATCAGTATCACAGAGATGCTGTAGAGGTCGGGAAGGAATTTCTTCGCCGCTACCACTCAAAAGATCCTGATGTTGTAAATATGATTACTACTCAACACAAGAAAACAGCTGAAGATAACAGAGTCAAATTGCGCAGCATTTTTGAAACAATACTCTTTTGTGGACGTCAGAATATTCCTCTTAGAGGCCACAGAGATGATGGTAGGATTTCAAGGTGTGAGGATGTCGATGTTTCTTGTTCGACAAATGAAGGTAATTTCAGAGCTTTGCTTCAATTTCGGATGCTTGCTGGAGATGCAGTTTTACAGGAACATCTAAAAAAGGCATCATCTAACGCTTTGTATACTAGCAAGACGATACAAAATGAAATCATTGACTGCTGCAAAACCGAATTTCAAGAGCATCTAATCAATCAGGTGGTTCAGTCCGGAATTTACAGCATCATATTTGATGAGACTACCGATACGTCGCATACCGAACAACTTAGCCTTTCTTTACGGTATTTGTACGATGGCCACCAAATCAGAGAAGATTTCTTATCTTTTGTCGATTGTTATGAATCAATTCGCAAGGAAGACGTTGCTGAGCACGGAGAGAGACGTCTTTCTGGCGAGGCTCTAGGTCACATAGTGCTGGATATTCTCAAGTCTTTTACTTTGGATACCTCAAAATGTGTCGGGATCGGAACGGACAACTGTAGTGTAATGATTTCTACAAACCAAAAGAATCTTGGAGCTGTTGCAACGATCCAGCTGGAAACAACGAATGCCAAAAAATGTCCATGCTATAATCATTCTTTGAAGAATTCGCTGGCAAAGACTTGCAGTGTGGCCTACTGCAGAAATGCTATGGGAACTATGAAAAAAGTGATTCAGTTCGCTAATGCTTCAGCTAAACGGACTCAATTATTTCAAGAAGAACTTGGTGTAGCTTTCAGAGGTCTTTGCGAAACTAGATGGGTGGAAAGGCACGATGGCGTTTTGCAATTCCGTACGCGTTTGCCAGAAATCATGAACGCTCTTGATAAAATCGCGAATTGGCAGGACTAGTCAACATCATCAGAAACTTTTTGTCTTCGGAGTGTCCTCGAAAACAGCGACTTCTTGGTTTCAGTAATTGTTCTTTGCGATGTCCTGGGAACTACACAACAACTTAGCACTCTTCTGCAGTCTGAATCGTTAGACTTGGTTAGTGCAAATGATGCTCTTCAAGACGTGCTGGCTATTTTATAATCACATCGAGAAAGGGCATCTGAATGCTTTAAAAATCTTTTCGTGGAGACGAAAATGATTGCAGAAGAAAGAGGTATTGAAATTACCACTCCACGCAATTCCTCAAAAGCACGACAAGAACATCGATCTAATCCACCGGCACATAACGTGGAAGAGTATTACTTGAGGTCAGTTTATATCCCGGTCTTAGACTACGTAATTGCAGATTTGAGAGAACGCTTACCTAAAGAAACATTAAATTCTTTCCATCTGGCCATATTTATTCCGAAACGTATAACTGAAACCAGCGAAGATGTCAATAAAGCATTGTCATTGGCAATCCAATATAAGGATTTTCTTGAAGTGGCCGATGGAAGTGGAGCTGTATCCTTTAAAATGGAAAAAGAGTAGTAAGCCTGGAGACAAAAATGGAACCGAGAGAAGGACAAGGGAACATCCTTATCTGAAACGGCTGTTGAGGCTTTCAGTTATTGTGACAAGGATCAGTATCCTATCATAAGCAAAATGATACAGATATTGCTTACACTTCCGTCAAGTGTTGCGACAGCTGAGCGGTCCTTTTCCACATTACGTCGTATTAAAACTTGGCTGAGGACCTGTATGGGTGAAGACAGGCTTACCGGTCTAGCCCTGTTAAATATTCACCATGATATTCATATGAATATTGAAAATATTGTCGAAAGATTTTGTAAACAAAAAGCAAGAAGGCTTAGTTTTATAATTTAAATAAATAAAAGTTTACTTAAAACAAAAGCTTTGTGTTTTTATTTATATTTGTCGAGCCCCACCCCCCTTCGCCAACAGCTTTAAGATCCGCCACTGGATGAGGATGGCCCCCCCCAAAATAAATTTCTAGATCCGCTACTGGTTCTGTTAAAGATAATTTTAATCCGTGACAATCCTATTCGGTCCGTACTGGTAAAAACGTTTTTAATACGAGGTAAGTATAATCTTTACGTTGGATTTCGTAGACTTTACCTATAGGAAAGGGGTCTGAGTTACCCAGAAGCTCGGATAGTTGAGATTCTTCATGATTTCCTGCTAAAGTTAGTACAAAGGTTTTGAATTTGATATTTTTTGTATCATACAATGATTCGGTCACCTCAATGAATTTGTATTTTTCGTCGTTTTTATGTTGATCGCCGTTGGTAGATTGTGAACGTTTGTCCTTAATTTCTTTGGTCTTGCTACGGGTCAGAATTCCTACATTTCCTGTAATCTGTTTGGTTTCTTCTGGATTGTCCCTTTGTATCCTACTGAGCGCGTCAGCATTCGCGTTCATCTTCCCTGGTTTATATTTAATAGTGTAATCGTACTCTTCTAAAAGTATCTTCCATCTCATCAGTCTAGATGAGGGTTCCTTTAAGTTCATGAGCCACTGCAATGGGCGATGATCGGTGATTATTATGAATTTAAGTCCATAAATATATGGTCGAAATTGTTTTACCGCGTATATGATGGCGAGCAACTCCTTTTCCGTGGTAGAATACTTAGTTTCCTCTTTATTCAAAGTGCGACTATCGTAGCAGATCGGTCTATCGCGGCCAATCTCTCCCTGCGATAGCACGGCTCCAAGTGCTACGTCGCTAGCGTCTGTCGTTACTAGAAACGGCTTAGTGAAGTCTGGATACGCTAAGATTGGTTTTTCAACAAGTTTCTGTTTTAATATTACAAAGGCTTCGTCGCATAGTGCGTCCCATGAAAAGGTTACGTCCTTTTTCAAAAGGTTGGTAAGGGGCTTGGCAATTTTGGAGAAATTAGGGATGAAACGTCGGTAATAGCCGAAGAATCCTAGAAATGCCTTTACGTCCCTCTCTTTTTTTGGGATGGGATAAGTTTTAACAGCCGTTATTTTAGACGGATCGGGCATTAAGCCATTTTCAGAAATAATGTGTCCGAGATACGAGAGTTCTCTTTTTATAAAGTGGCACTTCTCTGGTTGGAGTTTAAGATTATGTTCTCTCAACCTTTCGAATACCTTAATAAGTTTTTGGTTATGATCGTGCAAGTCATACCCGTATACAACAATATCATCAACGTACACAAAACAGTGAATCCCCTGTAATCCCATGAGTACATTATTTGTCAATCGCTGGAACGTTGCAGGCGCGTTTCTTAATCCAAATGGCATTCTATTATATTCATAGAGACCATACGGAGTACTGAATGCTGTTTTTTCTCTATCACCCTCGTCTACTAGTATCTGGTGAAAACCACTAGCTAAGTCGAGAGTGCTAAAGTACTTTGCTCTGCCTAACTGATCCAGGATGTCGGTTATGTTGGGTAGAGGGTATGCATCACCTACAGTGACGTCAATAAGTTTGCGGAAGTCCACCACTACTCTCCACCGTTTTTGACCGGAGTCATCTACCTTTTTAGGTACCAAGAGAAGTGGGGAGTTCCACGGACTATAACTGTGTTTAATGATGCCTTCTTTCAACATTTCACCAACTTGTCTTTGGATTTCCTGTTTTTGAGTTTCTGGTAGTCTATAGGGCTTCGTGAAAATTGGTCCCTTACCAGGTTCCGTCATTTAATTTGGTTAACCGATTTCTAATCACATCTCTCCCTTTTCTTTCTATTATATCAAAAGAATCAAGCCTATCCCATTTTAAATTGATTTCATCTGAATTAATTTTCGCCTCTTTTTCATTTGTATTTACCATTAGCACTTTGGCCATAAAATTTTCTAGTTTCGTAATTGTACTTCCTACAAATATACCCGGAAGTATTTCTTTGTTCCGTAGAACTATTTCTTGATTCTATTTAATTGGGACGTTTACTACAGCCTCAGCTCTGGCAGGCAAAATGATTTCTGCTTTGAGAGAAGAGTTTACTGTGGTATCGTCTATTTGATTTTCATTATCGGTATGGATCTCGTCGCATACCAAAACAGTGTTTCCAGCTCTATTGCGTATCGCCTCTTTGGAGGTTACAGGCTTTGAGAAAGAAACAACATTCTCCCTGTTCCTCAAGATACTGGATATTTTATTAACTTCGAAGTTTCCTTCGGCAATTCTTAACTCTAGAGTGTTATCTGCATAATCAAATTTACCTATGAATTGTGTTAAAAGGTCATGACCTATGAGGCCATCGTAGTTCAAATTTGAATCCTCCTTTATTATTTGAAAAGGATGAGTTATTTTAATGTTTTTATCTTCTCCTTCAAATAAGAATGTACCATTTACAGTTCCAAGACTGGGTTTCGAGTCCCAAAACAGAGTGGTTATGATACAATTAGAATCTGTATTAGGTGGGCTATTAGGCGTTAGTGCAAGGTTGGTTTCCTTATAAAGGCTCATCTGTGATCCCGAATCGACAAGAAATACTGAATATTTTTTTAATGACGGCGAGAAAGGAACACAGATGGTAGGCCCACGCTTAGTCATGCATGCGGAAATTTTAACGGAAGTGTAAGGAGAGATATTATTGTGTTTTGAGAAATCTAGTTCCGGTGGATGTCGGCAACTACTTGGACCCGGGATGGATGACCGACTAAATCCTCCCGTTCCTCTTCGTTTCCCGATTCCTCAACGATCCTTACTGCTCTTTCCCTCCTGGGGTTGGGCAGTTCTTGCGAGGTATGCTCATCAAATACGCGTGAACCTCTTTCTTCACGTAGTCTAACTCTTCGATTATTAGAAGTCGGGTTTCCTGACCAAAGATTTCTTGGCTGGTTGTTTGAGTTTTGAGTTACACGATAATTTTGAACGCTAAAAGACTGTCTGTTATTGCCATTAGTGCTATACCTGGGTTGACTAATTCTTGCGAGTCTAGCACGACAATTCGCGTATGTGTGGTTCGGTTTTTGCCAAAATGAGCATATTATAGGGTTTTGTTCGTTTCTCTGCGGACGAGGTGCAAATTGAGCTGGAATATTAAGTGAGTAACAGGTTTCGTGAGAGTGTCCTCTCTTCTTACAGATTACACAAGTAGGGATGGGTCGTGTATTCTGAATATTGCTTTTAGGCGTGTAGGCAGGCATGCGGAGGCTCTGATCTACCGCGTAAGTGATAGCATCTCTGAGAGTGGTCTCACCTTTTGCCTTGACAAGTATCTTGAGGTTATTGCTTAACAACCCATCTTCAAAAGTGTTAACAGCCATGCTGTTATTTTCCTTTGTTAGAAAATCGCGTGCTCCCCCATCGGCAACGCTAGAATACGTAGCAGAATTTAGAGAAGCAAGTAGTTGAGTAAGACGTTGTCCATACTCTTTGACGGATTCTTTTTGTCCCTGTACCGTATTATGTAGTTCGTTTTGGATCAAAGAACGCGACCTTTCTTCCTTAAAGTTGGATTTTAGGTCGTTCGATAACTCACTCCAAGAATTGTAGGTTTTGTATTCTAGCAATTCAAAAGCTGGTCCTTCCAAACGCGTTTTCACTACGCTTAAGAACAGACTTTTGTCTTCCTCAGATTTGGCTGTGGCAAATATCAGATTGCAACAAGTTAAAAATTTAGAGAGTTCGGCTGGGTTGCCGTTAAAAGTGGGTACAAGACTATGTACATCCGATAATTGTACCTGAATTTCCATTGATAAATCGTGGAATGGTAATTCGGAAAAAAGGAGTGCTATCTCTGCAATAGCTCGAGCTTTGGCTCTAGTGAGTATTTTTGGTTCTCGGAGCGGACCTTTGAAATGAGTTAAGGTAAACTTCGATTCTACACTGTATTCTTTTTTTTGTTTTAAGTACATCAGCTACTCCATTTAGAGTCGCTTTTTAACGATTGAAAAGTAAGTGGATGTGGGTAAATCCCCAAAATGTCAGGCTATGTTTAATTTATAATGTTTACACTAATTAGTGAGAAAAATGGTACTCGCGTTAAAGTAAAAACATTAAGAGCACTAATTGAATTGCGTTCCTATTAATGAACAAGAGAGTTCCTTCTTTTATGATGTAATTTCCAAAGGTATATAATTTACCTTGGATCACACATAAAAATTTTAAGATAACTGGTATCGAACGTAGATTGTATGTATCAGAATTGTTTTCACTTGAATAACGCTTAATTACATAATTAACAAGAGTTACTATTATTTTAAGAAAGTACCACCGTAGTTTAAGTAATTATTTGAAATTAGTCAAGCCGCGAAATTAAAAAGCAATAAAAGACAAAACTGATTAATTGTCACACATTGCTACTATTGATCTGCTCAAAAAAGGAGATTTTCATTATTTTTCACTATGAGAATGAATAAGAAATGATTCAGACACCGTAAAGCATTTAAATTAAAAAGAGTGATAAGCAAATAAATGTGAATTTATTATTCACGTGCGCCCAATAAAAAACAATAATTCTATATTTACACCCAACTAATAAAAAAAATTTGTTTGAATCTAAACAAGTTAACCAAGATTACACCTTTTCCAATTCGTTTGCACATTGAAAAATATAAAAGATAAGAGATAAAAGGCACTTTCACTTCTTAATTTTAATCATGCAAAAATAAATTTTCAAGAGAATTGTAAAAATATAAATAAAATTTATACTAAATAGTACTTGCTTAATGTTACAAGCCGAGTGCGTGTGGAGTAATTATCTTCCTTCCGATAAGTTGAATTTTATAGGTGAAGTTGTTGATAAATTTTGTTGGTGAGGTTGTTGATAGTTTTCTTTCTTCCTTCCTTCTAAGGTCCTGGTTTTTTTCGTCATCCCACCGCTGCCACCATTTATGTTATGACGTCTGACCGTTCGTGCTTTCCCATGAAGGAGAAGAAACGGCCAGGAAAGATTTTTTTAATGAAAACACCTTGTTATCAATCACTTTGCTTTATTAATTTCAAACCGATTCTTATTTGTAACATTTACACTTAGTTAGCGGACAAAAAAAATAAAGAGAGAGAGACGAGATTTTATTGATTAATAAATTATTACATTATTCGCAAATTAATACTTTGTAGTTTGTAAGTCGCGTCTACATTATTAATTAAAAGAACAACGAATACTCTTTGAAACAAAAGAGTATCTAAGCCACGTAAGACATTTGCGGTTCAAAAGAAAAGTGAATTTTAAAAAAGGATGCGAGCTAAAATACGCCCGATCGACTCTAGAGACTTGTTACGAGTGAGTATCGCTTTTGTCTTTATTAGTTTCGTGCCCAGATATTCCCACGAAAATCGTACCAGTGCAAGTGCATCTTGATACGTTCGAGTTCCTTATCTTTGGGCATAAATATACACATCGCTGTTTCAGCACTTTTGGGCTGAAACGCAAGTGTTTTCGGCCAGCATAATTTGTCTGGACAATAATTTAACTCAAGTGTAATTTGAGTTCAAAAAATGTTGCGTACTTAGATATTCTTGGTTCTTGAGAATTCCCATTAAATTTATGAGATTTCTGTTAAGATTTCTGTAAATTTATGGAATTTCGCTTATGTGGGGAAGTGTTATGTTACGAACATAACAATCCTGGTCAGAGCTGAAAGCTGTCCCACAAAACAGAGTCCGCTGGAGGGCAACTGTTTCCGCCCTATGTCCCATGCCCTCATTAAAGGAGCGTTATGTATATATGAATCTGTTGGGATGGGGGAAGCCGAATGTGAAGGGTGTGCACACCCATAGCCTTCTATATTACAAGCCATGCTCAAGCATTGCTCACACATACATGTAAGCAATTCGTAGACCGGGTGCCATATTTAGTTGCTGCACGGTAGCTGTCAAATTGCATGGAAAAGTCGCTGTTGGAATAAATTGTTTTTTTTTTGTGATTTTAGTGTCTTAAAGTGGGCCAAATGGCTTAGAACAAAAAAAAACTTTATAATAATGAGGTTTAATATTATAAAGTTTTTTTTTGGTAATGAAAAGTGAAAAAAAGTGAATTATTTTTGCGAAAGGTCTTGTCTGAGGTATCTAGAAAGGTAAACAGATTTAATGTGGACCATAAATTATTGGATTGACATAAACCTATACCGGCACCAAAGTACGAATCTAACCTCAAGGATTTATCAAGGGCTAGGAAAAGTAAAACTTTTAATTAAAAATACTTATTCTACTTGAGTTTACCAGGCAGGAGATTTAATATATGTTTTAGGTGGCGGTACATCTGAAAATGAATTTGATCTTGAACTTGATTTTGAAACTTTACTCGCTTTTGAGGTATAAAATAAATGTTGGATTTATGTTAAAACTAAGCGAGATCCCAGGCAAATAAACTATGGTGGAGGATATCCAGCTCCACGAACATGCTATTCTTGCGTACAACATGATACTGGGGTGGGGACTATTTTTAGTACCAAGAAACGTAACACCAAACATAATCTTTAGATCAATAGGCCCACAACAGGACGTGCAGCAAGCTCCAAATATAAATCAGTTATTAACAGGTAAAAAGCATAAAAAGTTGTTAAAATTTGACTTACTGATTGTATTTTCTCAGAGAAAGGAGGCATACGAAATATTATAATAAGAGCAATCGCTCCAACAACGAATCAGCTAGTATCCCAGCCGACCACTGTAATACAAGGGAACAATGTTTCACAAATGAATAAAATCTATAATCTTCAAATCCCAAATAACCAAAATCGGATTGTGCATAAGCAAAACATTGCATTGGGAATTTAGGCACAAATGGTAAGAATTCTTGATTAAATTTGCTTTGACCATGTAATACATTCCTTGATTTTAGCTTCAGCATCTGTAAGTTATCCACTTCGGCAGATCAAACTTCAACCCGGCGGAATTCAAGTAACTAAGAAGCTAGACATCAGTTCTTTTACGTGTGAAATAACCGAAACAAACTGCTCACTTTACTTGGGGTTAAGTAGAAAAGAACTGGTTTTAATAAAATTTATATCGACACATTGCGAAATGCCGAAAGAAAAAGTTTTGCTGGTGTAAAATTACCTTATCTCAAACAGTAATATTACCAGAAATTATGGCCATTTTTAATGACATTGTACTTATAGCTTGTTATTTGTGTAATTGTAAGTTAAGTTAATAATATAGTTTATTATAATATATTTTTCAAAATATAACTATATATATAACTTCTTTTCTTGTAGTTCTATTGGAGTAAATGTAATTGCCTTTGTATAAATTTCATTGATTCTAGCCATGCTTATTGTCTGGCTGACGACATCTCGCTATTCATATAGTTACTAGTTTTTGACACCCTCTGGCATTATTATCCATTGTTACATTGTGCATGATTGAGTGTATTAATCCTATAAATTCTTCTGCGGTATGATGCAATTATAAGGAATAAGTATCGTAGCAAAGAAATGGTGACTTTTATCTTTTCTGAGATAAAAGAAAATACATCTCGGTTGATTGGACTGGAGCTGTTTCATTTTTCGTAATACTAGAATATTCTCTTTTTTAGAGGTTTTATGTAGACTATTGTACAGAAGAATTCTGGTAATTTAATCAAGTATTGGTTCATCGCTTATTTTTTTCAATTCATTTATTTTTCCATTTAAAATCTTACTTTAATAGTTTAAACTTGCTAGACCTTGTTGCCATGTTAAAGAGTTTTCTTTACAATTTAAATAAGATTCGATGTGCGATCTTGTTTTTTTCCTTAAACTAAGATTATAAATAAAAAAATATATAGAATTTGGAAGGGCATGCGGTCATGGGGTATATAGAATTTAGAATTTAAGGTACCGTAGTTTTTCTGCACAATAGTCCTTATAAGTATATTTTATGTACTTCAGCATTTCTAGTGGTCGTAGGTGCGTGATCACTTATATAGTAACTTCTTACAGTTTGTACAATTTTTCAGCCCTGGTTAAATTGTTCTATTAGGTTTTAAATAATATATTCTTAAAGGACCAATTGGAACCAATGCTAAGAAAAATAGAACTTATATTTGAATACTACTTTGAACATAATTGCATTTAGTGTTGAAAATTCAGAAGCTTTCTATTGTTTTCTTTATTATAAGCTACCTTAGAATTATCGCAAGTTTTAACGTCCCGTAAATTTTTTGTTAAATTGTTCAGCAGGATATTAGCTAAACGGAAACAAACTTCAATATACAAATCTTTCGATCTAAGACCACATTGGCATTCAATATCTAAATCTACATCAAAATTTCCACCAGAGATACTTTGCAGTGTAAGGCAACATGCGTCATAAAAAAACCGTTTTAAATTATCGATTTTTAGGATATACTAAAGAATACTGCTCATGTGAAAAAGTAAAAATTTTATTTCTGGCGTTGGGACTGACAAACCTCCTCGTTGCAACCATTTGAAGTATTCATCGTCCGAAGAAGATCCTTTCTCCTTAATGAGCAAACATTTACAAATGGCACATGTCAATCTTTTGGCAATTGCATGAGACGCATAGCCTACTGCATATAAATGGGAAGATTCATCATTAACTGACTCTCCCAGGTAATCTGAATCAAATATTGAGTCGAATGTCGCGATATTGACCGGTTCACTTAGTGATTTCTCTCCCGTTGTTTGAGAAAGATTATTACAATTTTTTTTATTATGTACAAAAACGTTGTGAACACGAATTTTCTTTTCTGATTCTACAATTTCCGCATATGAAACTCTATAAGTGCAACCCAACAAAGAGCGATATAAGCCGAACCGACGTTCTAAATCATCGGTTTGTAATTTACCGGATAAAACATATTTAATATTTAAGGTCGCGAGGGAATATTTAATTAAGTGCAAAATAGTTTGGGTGGTTGTGATGGCAGCTTCAAATGTGTCCCTGCTTAAAATACCGTGATTGCCATTATCTGCCGAGCTCTTTCAGTTTCCTAACCAACATATAAATTTAGTAAAAAATTCGAGCCTATAATCTGAAATATTATCAAAACGTTTGGACCAGTCATTTCATTGAATTATACCAACGGTAGAGCTTTTAACATTAACTGCGTCCCACCAATTTCTAATAATTTCACAAAATTCCGCGGTTTGAATCATATCTTCATTTGATTTTAACGCGGCGATAGTGGTCTGGTGGAAGATATTATCAACTAATTGAACATTTTGCCGTTCTAAACTATTCGGATGAATGGTTTTAAAATTCAATTTGCATGCTTTTTTAACTAAAAAGTTATGTTCTTCATTATATATTTGCGCGATATGGTCAAAAGAAGCGCTTTTGACTTCACCGGTATCGAAATCGGGATAGAAAAATGTTTTGCCGCAACTCTGCAAATTAATCCAATTGTTGCGAAAATTTTTAAATAAATGTACCGTCTCATATTGCAGAAATATATTTTCACCGGGGAAATTAGGATTCGGGAAAAAGTTTACACGATGTTCGCGTAACTTATTGAACATAACTTGATTCACTCGATTATTGTCTGATATAATTACCAAGACGTGGAATCTTAGCTGCTGTACGAATTTAATAATGTCGATGGTTAATAAACACGTTTCGTCTCTAGTCAGACCGGCAACTGGAACAAGACGAATAATTTCTTTGAAAGAACCGTAAATCGATTTGATAATGAATGCTAGTACAGTCTTAGCTGCTGAACTCGGATTATTTTGTGCCATTCCTAATAAGTTATTGCCCTTGTATTCTATACCTCGTTTACCCAAATAAATTTCATCTAGTAAAAGCGAGACGTATTTCTCCCGAGCATTTAAAATTTCTGAGATATGTTCGAAATACCCCTTGTCATTGCTGGTGTTTTTATAATCTGAAGACAAATTCATCTTGGAGGAAATAGATTGCAAATATCTTCTATAGGGTAAAATTAGGAATTTCCTTAAAAGTTCGTACGCGGAAGCAGATTGGCTATATATGACGAATGCCATAATAACCGAAGATGGAGCATATTTTGGGTGTTTCCTAAAAGTAATTCTACTTGGTTGCATAATATATCTACTTTCCCTTGATGTTGAAAATCATCTTCACACTCGTTAGCTTTTCTTAAAAAGTGACAAGCTTTCTGAAGATAATATTCCCGATTAGGAGTAAAAGGACTGGTGCTATGGAGGTAACGCGATAACAAATTAACGATTTGTGACCAAAGCACCAGCTTTAAATTAAGGGGCAAAATCCAACTTAAGTCTTTCGCGAGAATTTCTAAATTTTTCGCAATTACTTTAACTATTAAAAATTGATTAATACTGATTTGGACCAAAATTGACAAACGCTTTCCGCATTTGATTCGAGTAAGAAAAAAGTAATCGGTGTCTCCTCTTCAAATATGTACCATTTCTCTAAATTTAGTTCGCGAGTAAATTTTTCTTTGAAATCCTCAAAGGATTTGATGCAGTCGGCTATTAAAACTTTATTATACATATCGTCAACTCGTGAAATAATTTCTTCTCTTCGTAAAGAAGGATCTTTGCGAGTTGTAGGTTTAGGCACAGTGTGGTATGATGGCTGATTCGGGAAAATGGACGGAATCGCAGTTTTAATTAAACGTTTGGTTAGGAGACCGTCAATCGGTTGGACAAATTCGTTCGCGTAAAATGTAAAGCACACACATCAGAATATTTCGTCGGTGCCCAGTCTTTCCTATGGAGAGCTTTCACCCATAAAACTTTAAAATTTTCATCTTTAGGGAATGAAAATGTTGAACCGGGGAGCAGTTTTTAAATAACTCGTAATTCGCGGTGCAACCAACAACACAACAACGACGAGGCATTCCGATTTTTTTGTAACGAAATTTCGCGAGGAAAGCTTCTAAATTTTCAAAGATACTAAACTACTAAAATAATAAAAATATTCAACAAATAAATAGTAAAATAACTAACTACAAATAAACAACTAAAATGAAAATAAAAAATTAACGTAACTTGCGTTCTTTGCTGAAAATTACCCTTTTTTCCTTTCCAGTTTAGACACACATTCACTGAAATTAATTAAAAATATTTATTCTAATTAGAATTTCACTAAAATTAATAATTATCACTCACAATTTTCTTTTTCTTTTCAATTTGTTTTCCTTTCCAAATATAAGCACACTTAACCTATAAAAACAAAAATTTTCATCACTCGATTTATTTCATTTTTGTTTCATTAATTCATTATTCACTTCACTAATACTCACTTTTATATTTTTTCACTACTTTTCAAAAACAACCGGTTAATATATTTAACTTTTTTTATAAAATTATTCGCGCCGAAATAATTTTGCCGCCTTCGATTTTAATATTTGCGTAGTAGATTTTGACGTTTCAGCTAAACCATCGCCTAACAGGTCTACGCACTAACACATACTCAACTGTTGTTCATGGCTTGTAATGTAGAAGGTTATGGCACATCTGTTGAAGTTTTTTCGCGCATGTAGGGAAATGAAAATAATATAGAAATAAACTTTGCGCACTTCGGCGTAAGACAGGGCGAGGTAAGTATGAAGAGTGCGCCATAGAAAGTGCTGTGTGTGATCCATAGATCGGGCGGGGAAGGTAAAAGTGAAGGGCTGTGCCATAGAAGGGGGTGTGTGCCATAGAAGGTGGTGTATGTGTGCATGTGTGATACAAAGGAAGTGGCTTAGAACTCCCATCCCAGCAGGAAATTTACACATTACGGAATCGATGCAGTAAGTGATAGCTATACTACTTCTTCGATTCCAAACATCGATGAAAATTAACACGGGGATGTCATTGAAAAGTAATGCATTGTAGACTCACTTGCTATATCACCGAAAACTGCAGCGGTTTGATTTTTTGAATGATGTGCGGCCAATTCTGCGAAGCTGGCTGAATTTTCGAATGCTGGGGTGGGATTACAGAAGTCGTTTCAACTCATTTGTTACGAGCAGTGTTGGGCAAAATTCAATCTGATTGATGACTAATGATTACGACTAAAAACTGTAGTCTGCAATCATGATTAGAGATTGAAATTATTAATCAGAAAAGTAATCATTTTAGGCGATTGATGATTGATCAATTGTAACCGTAGTCATGATTAAATGATTAGATTTTTAGATTAAAAATGAAAATTTTCACGAGATGTTAAGTTTGTTGTCCTAAGGAAACAAATGTATTTATATTCTTTAATGTTTTATTGACAAAAACTTTTTAAGTGGGATGGCAATTGAATATTTCATTGATGTGAATCCGTTAAGGGTTTTGTGGTCAAAGTTTTTGAACTCAAAATGGCGGATTAATTTTGGCAATTGTGTTCCGATTGTACTGAAAATCAGTATCTGGGGACTTTAAGGTTTCCAAATTACGAATTTGTGGTTAAAATTTGAAAATTCAAAATGGCGGGCTAATTTTGGCAACTGTGTTCCGATTGTACTGAAAATCGGTATCTGGGGACTAGGGATGTTACGAATGTTCGCATTCGCGTTCGCTTATGCGAATGATTCGCATCATTTTAAACATTCGCAGACACATTCGCATTCGCATCAAGTAATGCGAATGTTTTGCGAATGCGAATGTGTGTAGGTCGTGTCGTATCTCGTGGAAAACAAAACTAAAATACGACAAATTGAAAGATCTGGCTCCCGACCAGGGCCAGCGTTCCGAATGAGCAATTGTTTAGTGCAGCCGCCTTAAGAACCCCATTCACAAGAGGCCAGGTCAGCAGGTACCGCCCGATGAAGGCCATACATTACTCAGTCTGACTGAGGGATGAGGATTTGAGGCATACGTCTGACAGGCCGTGGACTGCAGGCGACCTCATGATTCCCTGCATGCACACAGGCGAAGACGACAGTTTAGCGTAGCAGGTTGTTAATTCAAGTGCAAAATTGTTCATCGCCTCAACGAGAATTTCAGATAGAAGTTCAGATTTTCCGGCACGGACTGACGATAACTACACACACAAAGATTTTTGTCAGCAATGCAAATTGACGGTGTGGGTGAGTGAGGGTCTGGTTATACTTGGCCTCAAGGCGAGAATCCTTCAGGCCGTGGCCTGCCGGCGGACTCTATATGGGGATCTTTAGAAATAGTTTCATGAAATATAATACTCCTCTTTTGAATATTGTTTATTAAATACGAGAAGAAAGAATACCATTACTGTATTAACACTGGTCTATTGTTCTAATATTTTTTCATATCCTACTGTAAGTATTAAAAAATGAGGACTTAATTTAATTAAATTTTTTAATGTTATTCCTAAACATTCGTATTCGCATTCGCATTCGCACATTCGCATTCTGAACATTCGCGTTCGCATTCGCATTCGCGAATGTGAAAAATATGACATTCGTAACATCCCTACTGGGGACTTTAAGGTTTCCAAATGACGAATTTGCGGTTAAAATTAGAAAATTCAAAATGGCGGACTAATTTTGGCAATTGTGTTCCGATTGTACTGAAAATCAGTATCTGGCGACTTTAAGGTTTCCAAATTACGAATTTGTGGTTAAAATTTGAAAATTCAAAATGGCGGGCTAATTTTGGCAACTGTGTTCCGATTGTACTGAAAATCGGTATCTAGGGACTTTAAAATTTCCAAATGACGAATTTGCGAATAAAATTTGAAAATTCAAAATGGCGGACTAATTTTGGCAATTGTGTTCCGATTGTACTGAAAATCAGTATCTGGGGACTTTAAGGTTTCCAAATTACGAATTTGTGGTTAAAATTTGAAAATTCAAAATGGCGGACTAATTTTGGCAATTGTGTTCCGATTGTACTGAAAATCGGTATCTGGGGACTTTAAGGTTTCCAAATGACGAATTTGTGGTTAAAATTTGAAAATTCAAATTGGCGAATTAATTTTAGCAATTGTGTTCAGATTGCACTGAAAATCGGTATCTGGGAGTTTTTAAGGTTGCAAATAACGGATTTGTGCTCAAAATTCGTGAATTAAAAATGACGGACTAATTTTGGCAATTGTGCTCCGATTGCACTGAAAATCGGCCCAGCTTTTTACATTTAAGTCGTTAAATTTTAAAATTATGTTTTGTTTTTTATTAATTAATTATAAAAAGCGTGTTTTTAGATTTTTTAAATTATATATTGTTCTGTTTACCTCTTTTGAGAGAGCTTGTTATTAGTAGATTTCATTGGGGCTTCCCTCGCTGTGCTTACCGCACCTCCTGAAAATCGCGGTTTTCTTTGTAGTTGCACCTTATCACAAGTACTTTTATTGTACTCATGCTCATGATGTATTAACGCGAACTATTTTTATGCCAATTTTTTGGTTATTTCGCTTTACCACATAACGTAAAATACACTTCAACGTAGAAAAAACAATACCGAATTATTTTTGATATATAGAGAAGATTCTGATTCTGACCATAGATAAATTATGTAGATGAGAAAAATAAAACAAGAAAACCGTTCTATGAAATTAGAAGATCAAAACTAACTACGCGTTTGAATGAGTTAGCGAGTAAGATTGTAAAGCTGAGGAGGATTTAACAAATTTAACCTAAGGTTGGTCGAAAAGTACCAAATATGGCCAATTTTAACATCAGAGCTGCTTATAACTTCAAAAGTAAAGGCCGTAGCATAAAAATTGTCTGGAAATTATTTCTAGGAAATACTCCAAGCTTTCTAATTTTGGAAAAAAAATTATCGGTTAACTATGTATTTTTTGGAGAAAAAGATGGTTTTAGTTGAAATTCGTCCTTTATGACTTTAAAAAGTGAAATCGGAACACAATTGCCAAATTTAGTCCGCCATTTTGAATTTTTAAATTTTAACCACAAATTCGTCAATTAGAACCCTTAAAGCCTCCCGATACTGATTTTCAGTGCAATCGGAAAACAATTCCCAAAATTAGTCCGCCATTTTGAATTTTCTAATTTTAACCACAAATTCGCCATTTGGAACCCTTAAAGCCCCTAGATACTGATTTTCAGTACAATCGGAACACAATTGACAAAATTAGTCCGCCATTTTGAATTTTATAATTTTAACAACAAATTCGTCATTTGGAACCCTTAAAGCCCCTAGTTACTGATTTTTAGTACAATCGGAACACAATTGCCAAAATTAGTCCGCCATTTTGAATTTTTTAATTTTAACAACAAATTCGTCATTTGGAACCCTTAAAGCCCCTAGTTACTGATTTTCAGTACAATCGGAACACGATTGCCAAAATTAGTCCGCCATTTTGAATTTTCTAATTTTAACCACAAATTCGCCATTTAGAACCCTTGAAGCCCCAAGAAACTGATTTTCAGTACAATCGGAACACAATTGCCAAAATTAGTCCGCCATTTTGAATTGGCAAATTTTTTTGCGACCTTAAAAAGCCCCAGATGTCGATTTTCAGTGCAATCGGAACATAATTGCCAAAATTCGTCCGCCTTTTTGGAGCCGCAATGTTGAATTTGTTATAAAATGGCCAGATTGTATTTTTACGCGAACTAAACATATATGCCAATTTTGAAGTTGATCAGTTATGAGCAAGCAGGTGAAAATCTAAATACTAAAAAAAATTCCAAAAAAAATTCAGGGAAGCTCATATTAATCGCCAAAGAATTAATCATTCAATCATGATTAAGATTTGATTTCATAATCATTAGTCTGCTGATGATTAGATTTTAGCCAAGATTACTCGAAGCAATCTTGATTAAAGATTGATTTAATCATGATTGATTCAATCATGATTGGTTTTAATCATGATTATTAGTCTGATTAAAAAATTAGTTGATTTTGCCCAACACTGGTTACGAGTTTTAAATGGAAATATCCAAAGGAAACCTCGAAACAGATGACTTGATGTAATGCCACCCCAGCCTTAAATTGTAATTTTAACTTCGCAGCGCACGAGACTAGATTTCATTTTTACACTTTTTCACTTCTACTGCCACTTACCGTGGAATGTATGAAAGAGGAATACCAATTCTGCATTACATTTTGGTTTCCAAGTTTCATAAATTCCGTTTCATTGCATGAATACATCGATGGAAAAATGAACCTATTCTCGTTTTTCCTGCTGGGATGCTATACACGCATACATAGAAAGTGGCTCCTCCCCCCCGCTGTGTATGTGTGTGTATGTGGGTATGGGTGTGGTTGTGGCTGTGTGTGTGGGTTGTACACGCATCAAAGCGTTCTACATTTACAAGCCATGCCCCAGGTATGTGCATGTATGTGTATGAAGTGCTAAAATTGTGGAATTAACATTGCCGAAGCCGTACGAAACAATTTTTTAACTTTGTTTTTGCACTTAAAAGTGGTAAAATAATGTGTATTATCACTTTTTGGTGCACATGGATTATCAGTGATTAGTGCTTTAGTGATTTAATAAAAAAAATTAAAAAGAAGTGAGTGGTTAAGTGTATTTTTCGAGTGTTAATTGATTAGGTGACAGTTTTTGTTTACATTCGCGTTGGTTTTTTCGTGTTAATTTAGGGAAAAAATGTTGAATTTGTGTAGTAATATAATAAAAAGTGCTTTTTAAGTGATTAAATATTATTATAGAATAGTTATTAAAAACATAAGTGCAGAAAAATGTGAAGGAAAAGTGAAAAAGTTATTGTTATTCATTTTGTGTGGTAGTACTTGCACTTATGTTTTTAATAACTCTTCTATAATAATTTTTAACTACTTTAAATTCACTTTTAATTCCATTACTACACAAATTCAACATTTTTTCCCTAAATTAACACGAAAAAACCACCGCGAATGTAAACAAAAACGTCACCTAATCAATTAACACTCTTAAAATACACTTAACCACTAATTTTTTTTAATTTATGGACTCAGATCACTAAATAACTTATCACTGATAATCCGTGTGCACTAAAAAGTGATAAAATACAATATTTTACCACTTTTTATTCCAAAAACTAAGTTAAAAAATTGCTTTTCTCACAGCTAAATTGAAGTCCATTCTGACTGAAGTCCATTCTGTCAGATAAATTGAAGTCCCATTTTCTTTGAATGTGAGTGTGAGATTTCGTTGTGCATGGCTTGTAAATGCAGAAGGCTTTGACACGCATCCATAGAAAGCGGAAAGTGTGGGTACCTAAGGGTGGAACGGAAAAGGCAAATCAGAACCCCTCTGGTATAGTAAATTGCCGACGCCGGACAAAATCTTCGAAAACCCCGGACATTTTGTTGAAATTTAGTTTTTTTCCGCACATCCTTGAAAAAAAAATCTTGAAACATTATTCCTTGAACGGTACAAATTGAGAAAAAGTTATTTTCAATATCATCGTGTCTATGTCAATAGGATAATCACATAAATCCAAAAAGCATATCAATGCCTGGGATTCCTCAAGAGATGCAAGTCCTCCTCCAGCCAGCTGCCTGGCTACAATCTACAAGTCCTACATTCGGCCCCGCCTTGAATACAAGGTACATCGACATCAAAGATTATCTGCAATAAGATGTGACACTCCGTTATTGAATGGCCTTGCAGAAATTGTAAGAAATAGACAGCAATAGAAAACCCATTTATAAGAAAGGGATAAATTTAATGAAACGACATGCGTGCGAATTGAAACAGGCTATAATCTTGCTGTTATCACTGCCAACACTAAGCTAATTTTCCCATGCCGCATTTAAAACTACGTTATGAAAAAATTTGAAATTTGTAATCTGTGTATGCCTTGCATGTGTGCGAAGCTTGTTTCAATTCCGCATTTCCCTATAATTTACATTGTGAGGACTGGTGGAATATGAAAATTGCGTTTTTGCTCTATTTTCACTAATACCATGGCGTGCGATCCAGCGCGCATAGAAAAAAACCTTGTAAAAAGGCGTAAACTTACAATTTATGGATGAGTGAGTTACTTTTATAATGTATTTTGTACTCTTTCTTTTACAAAGGGATTTTCATAAGAGAGCTACTTTGATAAAAAGCACTGCACTTATTCTTTTTAACTAATAGGGAATTTTTGTTGATGGATTTGTCAGATATTGTAGGTGTATTTGTAAATCGAGAGGGTCACATCTTATTCTAATAGATAATCTGTGATCGTCATCTACTCAAGCACCCTCCAAACCCCTACCCTATCCTTTCTCTTTAATCCTTCAAATCAAGGTTACTACTTGGCATTGCACCATGACTTAAACGATATGACGGACCAGTAAATAGTACAAAGGGTGCTTCCTAAGCCTGATGTTATTACAAAAAATGCGTTGCGAAGTATATGGGAAGAACATCCTATGCCAACAATATTTGGAGTAAGTTTACAATTCAGCTTTTGGAAGACATTATTTGTCGCTAGTCTATTGTTCCCACCGAAGTTTGTGTTGCAATTGTCGCCATTCTCAAGTTGTTTTAGAATAATCTAAGCAACTGTTTCCGACTTCTCATTTTAGTACATTTGATTTCAGGGAGCCTTAGTGTCATGCCATTTTTTTGTTTACCAAATTATTTAATTATGACGGGGATTTCTAACTGGCGTGATTTCTAGCATCGGTAGATACACTTATCAATGCAACATCTATTAGACTACTTTTTAGTTCGGCAATCGTTAAATGCCACAAGTTTTTTACAATAGCCGGAGTTTTTGTGCGATAACATGTCATGTTTTTTTGCCGATTTCACTCCGAAAACGTTAATTGGTTAAGAGAATTACTAAGATCCAAAGAATCGAATGAGATGTGGTTATTAACTGTATGGTAAGCCATTGCAACTTCGGTTGCTCGAATAAGATATTTTTCTGAGCTCGGTCTAGTTTTGCCAAAGTAGAGCATGATGTTCGAACAAAAGAGAGCTTGGCTTGTCGAAAAGGTTTTGTCATTAATATCCTTATTTCCTTATTTGCAATGTAAATGTGCATTGTATTTGCGCATTTTGTTCTGAAAAGGAATAGGTTACACTTTGAGTTGTTTGATAACTAAAAACCCTACTCGCAGCCTTTTGGGTTCCTTGAACCACTGGATGAAGGTTTTTTCCGTTTCGGATCGATGTACGTTCGATACAATTTCTTGGAAATATTGGAAAGCTCAGATTCTGATTAAGTTGTTGATTATTGTGAATTGTCACTTTCATACACAACGGGGCATGCGGTCATGGGGTATTTTTCTCACGCAGGAGTTTGCTTGAATGCGGTTTAAGAGTCAATTTTTAACTAAGATTTGTTTGAATTGTTTATCATTCAATTAATCAGGTTTCACCGGGCATAAAAAGTACCCGGGTTTTACCCGGACCCTTTTTAAAACCCTGCCCGGACGGTCCCGGACGCCTTTCAAACTAGGACCAATCCGGGGAAACCCGGACGGATGGCAACCCTACTCTTGTATAACTACTTACCAATTACAAAAAACCACTCCCGGGGGACTCCCATTATGAACGAAGTTTCTTGCGCTTCTTCTTCAACTGCGAATGTAATTCCAAATAGAATCTAGTCCACAGTCCCTGAGCCATTTTTTTTAATGATTAGTAACAAGCTGAAATTGCGTGAGTAGCTTCCTTTTGACGAGACGCCCGACTTTTGTACTTCCCAAAATTCTCGATAGTGGTTCCAAATGAAACGCGTGGGCGTTAAAGATGTCGGTTTGGTTTGGTTCGCGTTAAAGATGTCGGTTTATTAGTAACTATTTGTTTGTTAGTTAAATGAAGAGAAAATGTAATTAAGAACTCAAAATTGATGGTCCAACCGAAGGGCCGCCCACCCCCAACATGGGCAAATAACTAGGTTATACATAATTACTAGTAACAAGCTGATTTTTTCACTGTTGGTTAGTACTTGTGCGTAAAATAAGATGGCCACATTGCCCTACAAATAAAGTCCTATTAAAGAATGCGCGCTTGGTTTGAGATTACGCGGTCCGAAAAAATTACGTAGTGCGCGATGCGCATTTTTTTAACTCCCATTTTCACAAAGGGATAACCTTTACCTCTAAAAATATTTGACAAATATGAATGATCCTTTAGGACGAGTTTTTATTTCTATAGAAAAAAGCGGTAATTCACGTTAATTTTGGATTGTGTCGTAGATGATTACACGCAATTGTTTATGTGTATTTGTTTGTGTGAGGTAGATAGACGGTTAGCCTCATTCTCGATGCAAAAATACCCCCTCCTAACCATAACCCTCGGGATGTCACACAACCCGATTACAAATCAGTGCCCGCTGTCAACCGCACCCATCCCTAATGCTCCAAACAAATTATCCACCTTAAATCCAAGATGATGGTATCCGCAGCTCTCTCCCAAGGACGAAAAGTCTATTTTTCATCACAATCACTACTTAACCAACATAAACTATAATTAGAAGTAACTCATCTTTTTTAAGGCAAATTCGTGTTTTCCTCTAACGACTGGACTGCTCGTGATGCCTCCAGGATTTGTTTAATTTGGAACCGCATATGGTACGCTGGCATTAATTTATAATATTGACATGTAACTTCTACAATTTATTATTCTCGTAAGTTGTTTCAAGAAACACATAATCAACACTTAAATAGGATTTAAAAAGGGTAAAAGCCTTGATGAAAATCCTTTCCATTTAAATTTCTTCGAATTCTGTTTACCATAAAAGCACCATTTCATGCTGAGCTTACAACTGTAGCCACTCAATTAGTTTTTGTACACAATTCGCTATAAAGCAGTTAACTGAAGAATCCAAGGAATTTAGAGAAATTTTGAGCAATTATTCAAATATATAAAACCTTGCCCATCGTAGTCGACATTTAGTTACCCTATTAACCTTTCCTTTGTAAATCTCGATGGGTAAAACAAGCTGCTCATTAATTATCCTTAATGACAGATTCTGGAAAGTCTAAAAGGCCCATTAATTTAGAGCATTTTCCGTCTCCTTCCATACAATGTCTACACTCCTTACAAATACTTTCTAAAAGAGTTCTACATGATAAGGGCAAGAACGGTTGAGAAATTTTTCGGTATTTAATCCCTGCAGGCGGAAATGGGTACAGTACAATGGACATGAGTGAAATAAAATCCTTTAAGAATGACGCAGCATAGTTCTGATTGCTAGACACAGCAACCCATCGTACGAATAGTTTGATTAATGATTGATCGCTTAGCTGCGGCGTCTTTGATTTCAATTTAAGTGTGCCCTTGTTTTTGTAAACATTAAGGATTTAAAAGGAATTCGATTCAATGAGCAAATAACGCAATGGTTTCAAAAAAATTTCAAAGGCAGCAATTTTATTTAAGTTTTATTGGATCCTTTATCTAAAAAAATAACTTAATTTGCGAAAACGATTGACCTTTTCAAACGGTACGTACAATTTCTCTTCTTAAGTTATTTTTTCTTATTTCTTCGTTTAAGTTTTTGTTTCAATTGCAAATTGTTTTTTTTTTAACTTTTGCAGTTAATTTTCGAGCAAAATGTTGTTTGTTTCTGATACCCTTTTCAAGAAAAAAAATAACAAAAGTTTGTCAATGGTTGTTCGCTTTAACTTCAGGTATACGCAAGACGAAACATATTTTGTGTGGCTTCTTATTGATTTTTACCCAAAATGGAAAAAAAATATTTTGAAAAAGGTTCAATTTATCAAACAAAATGCTTGCTTAAAGCATAGACAAATAAAAGGAAAGATATTCCATTTCATACAAGAAAAGTGTGCAAGTTCTTGTTGAGAGAGCTTTCCTATTTCCTCCATTTAAGCTTCCTCCAAGCGAAAGCTGCCCCTGCTAAATCTTTATTTTCGGTGGCACTGTCCAGATATTTGAGTAAATCTTATCTGAAGAGAGTAAATGGAAAGAAAAACGTCGGCGATGCATGGGAGCAGGGTTCTTTCAGAGCTATTCGCGTTTGCGCTTCTTTTTTTACAGGTTTTCTCATTTATGAATGGCATATTTACGAATGTGTATATTGTATTCTAGGTAAATTTCATTAAAGGGATTTGTTGGTGGAAATAAATGAAAATAAGAAGGAAGCTGTTTGTTTGATTTTTTGTTTAAATGACAAAAATCAATTACATATTTTTAGAAGTTACGATTTTATTTTTTCAGGTCCGACTTTTCGGTTTCTACTTTGCAAAAGTTAGTAAAATAGTGATTTTTGTGCGAATTTTGATTTCGTTTTGATTTATAACAATCATTTCCGCAATGTGTTTATTTTGCAGATTTGGAAAAGTTTTATTTTGGTCAAAGGTTCACAAGCAAATTATTGCGTTTTACAAGGATTTGAAAATGTAAAATATCAAATCATGAATAAATTTAGAAATATGAAAAATGGAAATTATTTCTTTATGGCTATTTAAGGACATTCTCACTTAATAGTACAGACAATATAAGAATTCTATCTAATGGCCCTATAAAAAAATATCCAAATAACTTGAATTTTTTTTATCTTTATTATGATGTTCTACTGACATCCTGGAAAGTTTTCTTCTATTGGGGTAAATTTTAACTTGGCGCAATTATATCGAAACCGTTTTATTCGTAAACGGGCGGGAAAGTTTCGGTGTCCCTCTAATACTAGTATTTTGTTAAAAAAAATACTCATTTCCACACCACCGCAGGGGTAGAGTAATTGGCGAGTTTTTTTAAAGTGGTTTCCCCAATAAGCTATTATTTTTGTTTCTCTTTTCTTTTACTATAGACAAATAAAAGGAAAGATGTTCCATTTCAGGAAAGTGTCCACTTTTCCCTTCAGAGAGGTTTCCTATTTCCTCCATTAAGGTAGAAACAGAATGGCGCGGCGACCGTGGCGGTGGCCGCCGCTCAGAGAGTTTCCCTTACATTTAATTTCTCCCCAGGCGTCGCGGACAAATTAAATGTATGGGAAACTCTCTGAGCGGCGGCCACCGCCACGGTCGCCGTGCCATTCTGTTTCTACCTTTAAGTTTCCTCCAGACGAAGGCTGTGGAAAGAGAAATGATAGCGATGGATCGAGCATGGTTGAGATTTTTGCCTATGCGCTTTTTTTACAGGCTTTGTTATAACATATTAATTCTAGGTACGATTTATAAATTAATTTATGAAATAAGAAAGGAACTGTTTCATAGGCCCATTTATCATTTATGTATTGCGATGTTCTATTTTTTCTATGTAGCTATTTTTCTGGTAAGTGTTATGAAAACTCAAATAAAATAACAAACCCTGATCTAGCTCTCATAGATTTAGCTAAACTAGAGCCAAATCCCTCATTTGCTTCTGTCGAAATGGAATTGTCCTGCTCCTTTTGTCTAAAATCGGCGAAATCGGTAAATTTCTACCGCTCAAAATATACAAATTTATTAAGTAAATATAAAAAACTTATAGAACAGTTAAAGAGCTGCAGCAAGGAAAATAGAACTAAGAAAGTGAACCTAGAAAGAAGGATATGTCGAAACAACTATCTCAGTAGAATAGTCAAAACACCGCTAACTTCTTTAATTGCCTCCGCGCCCTATGTGACTAAAAATTCAAAAACTTTTTGCGCTATGATACTTTCTAACAAGAAAAATAAAAAAAGATGGAGTTATGACGAAAGATCGTTAGCTTTAAATTTCCATTACAAATCTCCTACAACTTACAGGTATTTTAAAGATAATTTAAACATAAATTTACCATCTCTGAGCTCTCTGCATCGTTGGCAACTTATTAAAAATATTCAACCTGGTTTTAATAACACGGTTACAGAAAACCTTAAGAAGATTTTTTCACATTGGGATTTAGAAATGAGACAAGCTGTGTTGATATTTGATGAAATTAATATTAGAAGAGAGTTAACATAAATGATCAGGTAACAGATGAAATAGTTGGTTTTGTCGATACAGGTGATTTTATAAATAAAGAACCAGCAAAGTATGTTTCTGTTTTTATGGTTCGAGGCTTATTTTCTAATTGGAAATTTATTATTAGTTTTTTTGCCACCGATCACCCAATTAACAGTAAAGTATTAGCCGAAAAAATGAAGCTGAATTTAGACTACTGTTGTGAACTTGGTCTTAAAATCCGAAGTGTAGCCTCAGATCAGGCTTCTAACAATCGCAGTTGCTTTAGTTCTCTCGGAGTAACGGAAAAGGACCCTTTTTTTTATTATAATAATCAAAAGATTTTTGCAATGTTCGATGTTCCGCATTTGTTCAAATCAATACGTAATACTTTATTGGTAAAAGATATTCACTGTGAAGATGGAACAGTAAGTTGGAACTGTGTTAAAGAACTCTATAATTTAGAAAAAATGGTTCTACTAAAATGGTGCCGAAGTTAACTTCAAAACATGTATGGCCAAATACTTGGGAAAAGATGAAGGTTTCTTATGCTCTTCAAGTTTTAAGTAACACAATTTGTGCTGCTCTTAAAACTGCTTTAGAATTAAATTTGCTTAGCCCTAATGTTTCATCAGTTACTCTTTCTACTTCCGATTTCAAAACTCAAAAACTTGTTCGATTGTCTCAATAGTAAAGAACCTTTTAGTAGAAATTGGTATAAGTGTGGATTAACTCAAACAAATACTCCAAGGAAATATCTTTCTGAAATGTTACGTTACATTCAATCAATTTCATTTGAGAACAAAAACAAAACATTTTGGATTGAGGGATTGATTTTGACTCTAAAATCCATTATTCTTTTAACTGATGAAATATTAAACGAGTTTCCCAATAAAGAGTTCGTTCTGACTTCGAAATTTAACCAAGACCCAATTGAAAACCTTTTTTCCTTAGAAAGATTAAGTGGGGGCTTCAGTAATAATCCATATATAATTTCAATAGTTTTATTTGCAAAATTATTTCGAACAAAATTTTGTCTATATCTTCCCATAGGAAGAATTGTGACGAAGATAGTCAGCAATTTATAGCTATTGACTCATTTAGTGATGGCAAAACCCTAAATAATAATAACGATCATGGTATTTTTACTGTTGAGGATCGGACGATTGGTGATGTCACTAATGAGGGTCACGAAGTTAGCAACATAAGCGAGTCAATTGATTTGTTGGAATGTGGGGCAAATGAAGATTCGATTTCTGTCGAAGAAACTTCTTAAAGGTATTTTGGAGGTTTCATAATTGACCGCTTTTCAAAAAAAGAAAAGTGTTTGTTATGCGATAAGGTTGTGAGAAACCCAAACGAAACTGTTAAGTATTCAAAACCTTCGGAAAGTTTTATTTATTTTAAAAATTATTCAAAAAGTACCGATTTTGGTGCACTTAAAAATCCTACAGATTATTTTTTTAATATTTGTAAAATCTTTGTTAAAATCTTCGCTAAATTTGTTCAGAGTACTCCTGAAATAAAAGGTTTAAAAAGCAAAATAATTGAACATTGTATGGATACAATAAGTAAAAAATCTGAATTTTCCAACTGGTTAGCTAAAGAAAATGAATGTTACGATCACCACAAACAAATCTTAGATTATTTGATCCTTATTATTCTTCGAAAATTTTGTTTGTGGCATTCACATCAATTTAAAGATAAGAGCTCATTAAAAAACTATTCCAAGCAAAAAATTATACAATCCTAAAAGGGGAAGTTGTTAATTTCATCAAATTCTTAGGAGTAGTAGCGTGAATAGCAAATTCAACAAAAAATGCAATTTTATGTTGTGTCCTTATCTTATATTATATATAAAGAAACACACAATCCTTTTTCCTTGAAATAATTGAACTCTATTCTGTAATAATGTATAGAATAAACTGTCTGCCAAAACTATATCGAAGCTTACTCCGTTTTTACGTCTGCCAACATTTTATGTCGGACTTACTCAATGACGACTAAATACATGCCTGTAAGGGATGTAAGGCCGAAAATTGTTTTGTGGATTAGGCTTACTGGGGACACCACTTTAAAAAAACTGGCCAATTACTCTACCCCTGCGGTGGTGTGGATAGGAGTATTTTTTTTTTAACAAAATACTAGTATTAGAGGGACACCGAAACTTTCCCGCCCGTTTACGAATAAAACGGTTTCGATATAATTGCGCCAAGTTAAAATTTACCCCAATAGAAGAAAACTTTCCAGGATGTCAGTAGAACATCATAATAAAGATAAAAAAATTCAAGTTATTTGGATATTTTTTTATAGGGCCATTAGATAGAATTCTTATATTGGCTGTACTATTAAGTGAGAATGTCCTTAAATAGCCATAAAGAAATAATTTCCACTTTTCATATTTCTAAATTTATTCATGATTTGATATTTTACATTTTCAAATCCTTGTAAAACGCAATAATTTGCTTGTGAACCTTTGACCAAAATAAAACTTTTCCAAATCTGCAAAATAAACACATTGCGGAAATGATTGTTATAAATCAAAACGAAATCAAAATTCGCACAAAAATCACTATTTTACTAACTTTTGCAAAGTAGAAACCGAAAAGTCGGACCTGAAAAAATAAAATCGTAACTTCTAAAAATATGTAATTGATTTTTGTCATTTAAACAAAAAATCAAACAAACAGCTTCCTTCTTATTTTCATTTATTTCCACCAACAAATCCCTTTAATGAAATTTACCTAGAATACAATATACACATTCGTAAATATGCCATTCATAAATGAGAAAACCTGTAAAAAAAGAAGCGCAAACGCGAATAGCTCTGAAAGAACCCTGCTCCCATGCATCGCCGACGTTTTTCTTTCCATTTACTCTCTTCAGATAAGATTTACTCAAATATCTGGACAGTGCCACCGAAAATAAAGATTTAGCAGGGGCAGCTTTCGCTTGGAGGAAGCTTAAATGGAGGAAATAGGAAAGCTCTCTCAACAAGAACTTGCACACTTTTCTTGTATGAAATGGAATATCTTTCCTTTTATTTGTCTATGCT
The DNA here is from genome assembly GCA_963855945.1 of Thereva nobilitata. NCBI lineage: Eukaryota > Metazoa > Arthropoda > Insecta > Diptera > Therevidae > Thereva > Thereva nobilitata. The sequence continues at coordinate 105,498,181 of OY979694.1, read as the reverse complement.
TAAAGTAACAAGATATAATAAGTTGTTATCAAATATTAGAATATATTAGACATATTAGAAAGTGCCGTGAATTAAAGCAAGTTATAAATAAGTAACTCTCTTAACTTATCTTAATATATAAAAATCACATGTCACTCCAAAACCACCCAACCGATTTGAATGAAATTTTGTGAATGTGTATGGTTGGTTCTAGTTTAAAAGATAGGATGGTTTTGGACCAGATAATTTGTCGTTGCTGTTCGTTGATAAGCGCATCACTTGAGAATGGCTGGACCGATTTGGCTATTTTTTTTAAAGTATTCGTAATAGTCCGAACAAGGCTTTTAGGGAAAGAAAAATTGGAAAAGTATCCCGGAAAATTGAGGAAAAACTGAACCTGCCATTCAGGAAAGACTGTTGTTTACTTTAGAGCATCACGAGATCTCGACAAACTCGAGAGTCTCGTCTTGGTCTCGACTCGAGGAACGAGACGAGAGCAAAGTTCGGTCTCGACAAGCATATTGTCGTCGAGACGAGATTATTCGCTCGAGATCTCGTCGGTCGCTCGAGATCTCGTCGGCAAAATAATAGGAAACAAGTCTGCTAAAATAAAGTATCTGATGAAGCGCTCACGGCCTTATTTTCAAAGCTGGGATGTGGTACTCATGCACTTGCACATTGCCTCTTGTTTTCTCTCCCCGGTTCCGTGTAGGTTGAGTCTAGAAGTATAAGAGCCGTGATCGGCTCATAAAGGACGAGAGGAGACGAGACCAGATTAGGATGGACAAGGTCTGCCGAGAGTCGAGACGAGACTCGAAATGGTCGAGACTTACCGAGATCGAGACGAGAGTCTTAAAAATCTCGTCTTGTCTCGGTCTCGTGATGCTCTAGTTCACTTGGCCGTAAATCTGGAAAATCGTCAAAGAGTAAACTTCGCCATCTACAATGTTGACCAGGATGGTATGAAAGCTGTGAACGTGAACGGTGGAACTGGAGGGGCGCTCCCAACGATTCGCTCGCAGAAGGAAATCAATCAAAATTGGCTTGGTGGTGCGATGATTCTGCAGGCGATTTTCGCCAAACATTCCCAGTGATTCCACAGTAAACGCTAATGAACTTAATGCATGTTTGAAGTCGTCCTTTTTGTGGAAGCACGTCCAGACACTCAAATTAAGTCTGAACATGCCTGTTGAATTGCAGAACGACTAATCTGGAGAAGTATTGCAGAACGACTAATCTGAATTGCTGGACATTGGCAATGGCAAAATCCACGTTGACATTTCAACTCGCGCACATCAGCGTAGATGCTGCTACACCCACCCATTCTGTGGAGTAGCAGCATCTACTCCGATGTACGCCCAACTACGCCGGCGTACGTAATCCACTGAAAGTGAAACGCTGCGTAATCCACTGCGTGCGAATCCACTGCGCCCAACTACTCCGGAGTACGTACTCCAATGAAAATGAAAGGCACCTACTATTAATCGTATTTGTAGTGTAAATACGTTAATCTGTGCTTGATTGCGTTGGATTTATTTAAAAAAACATAATTTGTCTTGAAGAACAGTACCACAAAATCATCCCAGCACTAAGTGGGCTTGCACCCAATATAAACAATAGCTCAACGACTTTAATATAAACAATAGTAAAACATCATAACAGCACCAGATCGACACGCACCCGTCCCATGTCTAATATAACAGAGCACGACCAATCGAGCACAACTTCAACGTAACGGGAATGATCAGCAGATCGTTTATTCCTTTATGGACCTCAACGAAGGCAAAAATGATGCAGGGCAGAGAGAAGCGTAGAAATCGATCGTCACACATCATTTAATTTTGTTTAAGAGTTTAGAATTTTGAAATCTGTTTTTATTTGAATAAAGTAAAGCCGTTTTCCAAAACGTCAAATTCTGCGTAGCGGATACAGTATTACAACTATCGTAATACATATTTTTCTGACATTGCAAATACATATACATATATTGCAGTGTGAAGCAGTCATTTTAATTTGACGTATTGGAGCAGGATGAACAAAATTATTCAAAATATTTTATTGAATAATTTATTTGATTCATCTGAATCAAGTGAAATCTTATACATACTTGTTAAAGGCTTTAACTTTGTTAAAAAAAGTCGGAAACGCAAAAAAATAGCTGCATATCTTGGAGGAATTGAAGACAAAAATTCCAAAGTGCAAGAAATTCTTCGAAAGGATTTCGGAATATCCGGAAGATATATTTTATGATCACTTCAGCATGAAAAGAGACACTTTTCAGGTGAACGAAAAATAAATATATTTCAAATAACACTAAATAATTGTCTTCTGTTTCAAAATATTGTAAAAATGTTGAAACCAAAATGGAATTTATCAAAAACTGGTGGCCCTACATACTCCTTACAGCAATGTCACTATATTTCCTTGTGGAAGCTTTGCAACTAAACCTCTTTTAGAAAAATAAGTGATAGATTTGGGATTGGTATGGCCACAGCATATAGAATAATGAAGCATACCGTAAAAGTAATTACAAAGCTAAAGAGAATTTCCAACTAGTCAACGTACATTAAGAAAAGTAGTGGAAGGTTTTGAAAATGGCCGTGCTAATCCTTTCCCTTCAGTGATTGGGTGCATTGATGCGCGTGAATATTTCAGCGCCAACAAAGGACCCCATCCCATCAGCTACTATAATCGAAAAGACAATTATTCCTGAATTGTGCAACTAAGGAATTTATTAAAATTATAGAATGTTTTAATAGTATATTCTGTAACAAGTTTGGAATGATGCATATTCCGCACAAGTGGAAGTTCGATCCACGAGTGCGGAATATGCCATTCAAAATGTGTTGCAGACTATAATTTTTCTACGCCTCTACTTAGTTTTTAATAATATTTTGTAAAGAAAAACGTACCTAATGTAAAGCTAATGTCAAAAATATAATGTACTAGTTGGGACCCGGCGCGCCTATGCTGCTCCCATAAGCCAATAGTAGTAATCAGGTGATATGAATTTTAATATACAGTAGGAGAGTTTGAAGAAGGCAATTTTTTGGTATTTTTGATTCCAAATAATAAAATGTGAAACTATTAGGGATCTGACATTTTGATCGAGTCAATAAAAACCATCCATTGACATACCATTTTTCGAGATATGAATTTTCATACACAGATGAAGTGTCTCAATGAACCGCTTCTTCTTCTTGGATGGCGCTACAGTCCTTGCAGGACTCGGGCCTCTCGAAGTCTCCTCTTCCAGTCATCTCTACGTCTTGCTAGCTCTCTCCAATTTGTTATACGAAATTTCCGTATATCTGCTAGCACGTCATCTATCCACCTATTTCTTGGTCGTCCTACTCTTCTTCTTCCTGATGGTCTACCATTAAAAATCCTGGCTAGCATTCTATCTTCTGAAGCTCGTACAACGTGTCCGAGCCATCGCAGTCTATTCAGTCTTATGTATGTAGCTATATTAATTTCGTCATACATTTCTTGAAGTTCTTCGTTTGTCCTAATGCGCCATTCGTTCTGGTTAACCCTTACAGGACCAAATATTCTTCTTAAGATCTTCCTTTCGAAGATTTTAAGTTGATTTTCTGTTTGTTGGGTCAATGTCCAAGCCTCAGACCCATAGCATAGAACTGGGCGGATTAATGTTTTATATAGTCTGACCTTGCACTGTCTTGAAATTTCTTTGTTTTTTAGGACCGGGACTAGTGCGAAATAGGTTTTATTTGCGGCTACGATGCGTCTATGGATGTCGTCCTTTATCTTATTTTCTGCAGTAAGCATTGTCCCTAAATAGATAAAGTTTTCTACAATTTCCACACTATGATCATCAAGGCTGATACTTCGTCCTAATCGTTGTCCTCGTTTTGATACGATCATATACTTTGTTTTTGTGTCATTTACTCGTAGATTGAACTTTGCTGAACTTTGGACAATTTTGGAAAAGGTTTCTTTTACATCTTGCGCTTTGCGTCCAATTATGACTATGTCATCTGCGAAGGCTAGTACCTGAATGTTCCTTGTGAAGATGCTATTTGCTCCATTAAGCTGTGTTTCCCTCATTATTGCTTCCAGAGCAATGTTAAAAAGTATTGGTGAGATCGCATCTCCTTGTCGCAGACCCGATTCTTGAGGGAAGTTGATCGAGTGGCATCCTCGTATTCTCACTTGTGTTTTACAATTTTTGGTCGTCATTCTGCATAGGCCTATTAATTTCTTCGGGAAACCCATTTCACTCATCTTCTTCCACAACTCTCTTTTATTAAGCAGGTCGTAAGCATTTCTATAGTCAACAAAAAGAAGATGAATATCAATGCTTTCTTCCCAGCATTTTTCAAGTATTTGTCTCATTATGAAAATCTGGTCTGTTGGCGATCTATTTGGTCTAAATCCTGCTTGGTAATCGCCTATTTTATCCTCCAAATGTGGTTTCAGTCTATTAAATAAAATATGTGAAAGCACTTTGTAAGCTGTGTTCAACAAAGATATTGGTCTGTAGTTCTTGCAGTTCATCAATTCACCTTTTTTATGGACTGGGACTATTGTACCTAAAAGCCATTCTTCTGGCAACTTGCTACTTCTCCATAGTTTTACGATGAGGCTATGTAAGACATGGCATAACTTCTCCCCACCATTTTTTAAGATTTCCGGGGGTATGCCATCTGGACCTGGAGCCTTATGATTTTTTAGTTTCGCTATGGCATTTGCAACTTCTTCTATTGTAGGATCTGGCGTATCGTTTTCTGGGTCATCTGTACTCCGGTTGTCTGCTTCTCCCTTTGTTAGGTTTATGTTCTCTTTGAAGAAGTCTCTAAAGCATTTCTCCCACACCTCGAGTATGTCTTCGATACTACTAGCTATAGTACCATCTTCTCTTCTTACCATGGTGCAGGTGGGTTTGTATCCTTTCTTAATCATGTTGACTTCTTTGTAGAAACTCCTAGCGTCTTTATTAGTGTAGCTTTGCTTAATCGCACTTATTCTATTTCTAAAGTAGTCACGTTTTTTCTTCCTTAATAACTTTTTCGTGTCTCTTCGTGCTGCTCCATATTTCTCGTGGTTTCCTCTGGTCATTCTTTCTAGGTACACCTGTCTTGCTTGGTTTTTTATTTCAATGCTTCTCTTGCATTGATCATCAAACCAGTGCCTCCTTCTCTCTTGGTTTTGTGTGCCTAATACACTCTTGTTTGTCTCTGTGATTTTTTCTTTTATGGAGTTCCACATCACGTTCAGATCATTTTCCATTTCCAGACTCCTTGCTATTTCCTCTAGCTTTCCTGTTAACATTCTTTCATACTGTTGTTTTGTTTCTTCATTTTTTAATTTTTCTATGTTCCACTTTGTTTGTCTATCATTGTTTGTTCTATGTCTTGTCGCTAGTTTTTTCGCCCTCATTTTCCCAACAACTAGGTAATGGTCGGTGTCTACATTCGCTCCTCGGAAACTCCTTACATCCAGTATGCTACTTCCATGCCTAGTGTTAACTAGAACATGGTCGATTTGGTTATGGTGCCTGCCATCTGGTGATGTCCATGTCCTTTTGTGTATATTTTTATGGTTAAACCAGGTGCTAGCTATTGTCAAACTTCTTGCTATAGCGAATTCGGCCATTCTGTTCCCGTTATCGTTTGATTCTTCGTGCAACGAGAATTTGCCAGCGTAGGGGTAATAATATGGTTCCTTACCCACTTTAGCGTTAAAGTCGCCTAATACGATTTTCATGTCGTAAGAAGGGACTTGGTCATAAGTCACTCTAAGAGTTTCATAGAAGTCATCCTTTTCTTGTTCTGGTTTTTCTTCTGTAGGCGCGTGCACCGTGATGAATGTTATATTATGAAATCTGGATTTGATTCTTAGGGTCGCGATCCGATCGTTAATCGGGGTGAAGTCTATTACATTGTTGAGTAGAGGTTTAAGTACACAGAAACCTACCCCAAAGTTTCTTCTGGAGTCATTATTGCCACTGTAGAATATCGTAGCGTCTCTTCGTTCTAGGACTCCTTTACCAGTCCATCTTAGCTCCTGTAATCCTGCAATGAGTATTCTATATCGTCTAAGCTCATCTATCATTTCTGCCATTGCTCCAGGTCTATATAATGTTCTCACATTCCATGTTGCAAATTTTATATCGTTAGTCCTTAAATCATTAGTCCTGGGACGTTGCTGGGGTCTTTGCCGTAAATCCTGACTGTTCCGAGGCTGATTTCTCGATTCCATAACAAGAATTGTTTTCCGAGGAGAGGTTGTCAACCTTTCGCCCAACCCCCGAACCTGGGGGACCGGATCCGTGAATTATACCCCATCGGACAGGGTGGCCCAGCTATACCCCCGGGCACTGGGTACGTCCGTCGTCGGTTGGTTATCCAGGAGGCACCAGCGTGGAGGTGACGGTACGATTTTACCCCTCAATGAACCGCTTATTTTCTGTATTTCGGATAACTGGGACCCGGTGCGCCTCGCTGCAGCCAACGTTTAAACATTTAAAATCAATCCAAACCTTCAAAATTCAACTCTTCTTAACCATTAACGAAAAACCAACTATTCCTATAAAAGTTGAAGTCATTAGATTCAAAATACATTTATTTGAACTATGACTAAAATTGCCTGTGTATTCTGCTAAAACCATGAACGTTAAAAGATTTAAAATTAATGCAAATAGCAGCATCCAGCTCTCGAAATTCGAGGGCCATTTTCTATAGCTTTTTTTAATTTAAATCAAGAAGTCTTCAATAACAAAATTTTTCGAGAACAATAAAACAAAATCGAAAAATGATACAAATATTTTATAGTTGGAAAAAGCAATGCCAAAACGCCAACTTTTATTTTCTCTTATATTGCGAAATTGTGTTCGTCAAAACATGTGAAATTAATGCAAATATTGAAAATCAAACTATTCGCAATATCTAAGGAAATAACCAATACTTATTTCTGTAAAATTTGGAGACATTAGATTCAATATTCTTTCATATTAACTGTGACCAAAATTTCCTATGTATATGTATTCTTTTACAAAACTTGCCGGTAAACTGGGTTTTCGGTTTTGTTTTCCGGCGCGTAAATAAACAAAGATGATGCCTTTCCGACTCGCTGCACCCAACCTTAAGACATTTAAAATTAATCCAAATCTTCAAAATTCAACTCTTCAACAAATATTTATAACCATTAAAGAAAAGCCAATTATCCGTATAAAAGTTCGAGAGTTTGGATATTGGTTTGTTTGTCTAATTCTGCGAAGTATGTCTTCAGTCATGCCGTTCTTGTGTTTTTCCCACAAAACCGATGGTTCTGTTGGGTATCATTTCGTCAGTATAATTGCGAACAGTTGACGAATGTTATTCGGCGTGGATACAAATGCTGCATCAGTAAGTGTCAGATTCCAATGATTGTCGTCTTCCAGCAATTGCAACTCGCGACATGAAATTTATTAAATATTTGACCATTGACTGTTCGTAAAAATTCGAAAGACGTTTGTCCTGGAACATTCAGCAACAACAAACGCAAAAAGAAACATTCACGTTGTTTTGGATGTATAGTACTGTGTAAAGTCGTCCCAAAGTTGAATGTGGTTCGCCTTGTCTACGTGGCTTCCAATTTTTACCTGATTTGTTCCATGTATAATAGCGAAGGACGTCGGTATATAACAATGTTGGTGCGAATTGTCCGAAATTATCAGGTTTTCGGCACAGTGTGAAAAATTCAGTAAGTGTAGTTTTTGGTGGTTAGAAAGCTCGTTGGAGAGCATTTTCTTAGGTGTAATATTCACGTTGACCGTTTTCAAGAGGTACCGCAATCTGACGCATAATGCAAAAACTCGACATTTATATATTTTCTTATTAACACTTTATTTAATCGCACCAATTAAAAGCTTTTGCGCATTTTTCGGTGGAAGTATATAAAGAACAATGGATGCTAATATTTTACAGGTTTCCCAATGTTCACAAATATTTTGATTTTGTATATAAATTATATGTTTCTTAACTGGTGTGTTTTTGCGGGCTCCGGTAGTTATAGTATACAGTCCATAGTGCATAGTATATAGTACACAGTACACAGTACCTGTACATACTGTACACACTGTAGTTTTATATTTATTCAAATTATATTGACAAACATGCAATACAATCATGCAATAGAGTTAACCCTTCTAATTCAGAAGGTACACTTCTTAGCTGGGCCAAGAAAAATTTACCAACTCAGCACAAGTAGCACTGAGATAGGCTCTCAACTAAAGCATGCAACATATAAATTGATTATGCAATCCCGAAAAGGTCACACCTCGCACATTTTTATATGCGAGATGCGACCCCCAGAGATTGCACATTCAATTAAAACAGAAAGAAATGCAATACACAAAGATGCGTGCAAGAAAAGTCAGTCACGTGAGATTGAAAAGACTCCTTTTAAGGACGTCTTTATTAATGCTCACGCTAAAAACATCAATATTTCTGTTCACATTAATGAACATGCGATAAACAGGCTCGAATCTGCCGTAATTCGTGTTAGAGGAGTTGGTGTGTAAGAGAGGTGGCCCTTTCAAATTGTATCCACTCTCTCTAAACGACGCACGGCGACTCAGAAAACCTGAGTCAACCTTTCCATTAAGGAGCTGATGAACAAATACAACATCGGCCACTTCACGACGCCTGGAAAGAGAGCTTAAGTTGAGTAACTTAAGTCGGGATTCATTTGGTGGAAGAACTAATGGGTTATCCCAAAGAAGATGATTCAGTGCGAATCGAACGAACCTCCTTTGAACTGAGTCAATTCTTCCAATATGCGAAGAGTAGTGAGGAGACCAAACCTGGGACCCATACTCGAGTAATGGTCTGACAAGAGAGATATAAAGGTGTTTAGTAATCAAGGGGTTATTGAATTTTTTTGACCTCCTTTTTATAAAACCCAGGACTAAACTACCTTTGGAAGCAATATAGTTAATGTGAGCAGAAAAATCGAGTTTACTATCAAATCTAACCCCGAGATCTTTTACAAAATTAACACGACGGACACTCTCGTTAGAAAAGGTGTAGTTAAAAATTATAGGACTACGACTTCTCCCAAAAATCATGGTTTCACATTTACTAATATTGAGAACCAGGTTGTTGTTCACACACCAAGAGTAAAAGGTGTCAAGATCAGCCTGCAAAAGTTTGCAATCCTCGATACTCTTTATGTGGCGATACAATTTGATGTCATCAGCGTAAATCAAGATTCTACAGTATCTTAGCAAGGGAACAATGTCATCAATTGATAGAATAAAGAGCAGGGGACCAAGATGACTTCCTTGAGGTACACCGGATGACGCTTCAATGGTTACCGATTTGGATCCCCGAAAAAGAACTTGGTAGGTCCTGTCAGCTAAGTAAAACTGGAACCATGCTAGAAGGGCTCGCCTAACATCCTTAATTTAAGAAGTATAATGGAGTGGGAGAGCTTGTCAAATGCCTTACTAAAATCAGTTTAAACGCAATCAGTCTGGCAACCGGAAACGAAGCCCTGGACAGCAGGAGAAGTGAACTCAAGAAGATTGGTGGTAGTGGAACGAGCTCCAAGAAAGCCATGTTGGTTTGTTGATACCAACCTCTTGCAGATCAAAGAGTTTCGGAATGACAGACAACTTTGCAACAGGTCTATAATTCGATATTTCCTTCTTGCTACCACTCTTGTGAATAGGGATTATGAACGAGTTCTTCCAAAGAGTAGGGAAGTACCCTTTGTCAAAGGATTTTTGACAGAGGATTTTCAGAGGAGACTGGAGAACCTCTGCACAGGTCTTAAGGACAGCAGGAGGAATACCATCGGGGCCAGAGGTGAAGTCAAATGGGAGTTCGTTTATATCTTTGACGATATCAGCACTGGTAATTGAGAGAGGTAAAATATTAGCCTCAGGGTTAGTAAATATGTGGTGGAAATTATTGTCATTAGGCTGAAAGTCAGAAGGTGAGAAATAGTCGAGGAAATAAAGCACTAAAAAGTGCCAAACCTAGGATTTTTTGAACAGTATGATGGATCCTAATGCGGTTTTTTGTGTTCGATTCGTGAGAGCGTCTACAAACTTTGTGACCGGTAGTGATGAATTCATTTTGAAAAAATGCATTTGCTGCAATAAAAATATGCATTTTAGAAGTGTATCTCAAAGAGACATTCTAGCACTCTGTAAATATCGATGGAAATGAGTCGAGTTTTGCTAATCCAGGGTTTTTGGGGTCGCTGAACACGAAAATAACGACGGCAACAGTCTCCGAGGTACCTGGTACCGAGGGGGGACTGAAACACCCCTTTTTAAAGGTTTTTCGCGATAAATTCAATAATAATGAAAAATAATCCAATGAAATACACTTTTTCAATATTTATTTGCGAAGGTGGTTGATTTAAGGGGTTAAAACTACCCCTACAATTTGAAAAATCAACTTTAAATAAAATAAATTGCAAAAAAAACTTTTTTTTACTATTTACTTGAAACTTGGTTGAATAGGTATTATTTATTTATTTATTTATTTATTTGTTTGAAAGTACACAAGACGTTAGTCTTATAATAGTACATACGAAAACGATATATAAATTGAGATTACACTAAAAATTACATTAATAATGAGGGAAAAGGGCACAAAAACAGAATCTAAAAAATTATGGTAGTTATTAAACAAAACAAGTAGAACTAGAATAAAATTAAATTAAAATTAAGTGAAACTAAGTGATGTTCGAATTCTAATTTGCTATCCTGTTATCATCCAAGAATATAATATTATCAACCCTTGAGGGGGTAAAACTACCTCTAGATTAAAGTTGTATTTGAAAAAAGATTGAAATTTTTTTTGCATTTAAATTTTATTTCTATCTACGAAAACAAATTTTTCTTTAATGTATTTTTTATTCTGTTTCGATTGTGGTTTGGAGGGGTTAGAAGAAATTTCCCAAATTTTTTAATAATATTTCATCAAAAATAAAAATTATATGCAAAAAACTAAATTTAATCTTTTTTCAAATTTAACTTTAATCTAGGGGTAGTTTTACCCACTCAAGGGTTGATAATAATAGCCGTGTTTTTTTAATGAACTATATAGGTCTTCGATCCAGTTCATTAAAAAAACGACAAGGGAAATTTCACTAAGCGCCATCTTCAGTGCTTTAAATATATTAAAATTAATCCGAAGTTGCGTGTCAGTAAACAACTGTTACACGAATTCCCCTCTAGAAAATAATGAATAAGTTTCTAAAAAATAAATTATTTGTTTCCTCATGCCTTCAAATTTGCTCTCGTCACTTCTATGCTGTTTTTATTTTAAATGACGTTTTTCCGACAGCCGGTAAGTATGCTACATTCCGAAAAAAGGGAAATTTTGAAATGTCCCAAGACCTGGATAAAAACCGATAAAACCTGGGTTTTCAGATTTGTATGGGGAAGAACTATATAGTTCATTAAAAAAACACGGCTAATATATTCTTGGCTGATAATAACTAATTTCAAGCAAATAGTAAAAAAAAATTTTTTTTTGCTATTTTTTTTTCAAATTGTAGGGGTAGTTTTAACCCCTTAAGAGTTAAAAATAAGTTTATTTTTGCCTGACAATACGCATACAATGGAATTTAAAGCACAAACAAATGTTTACAGATTTTTTTATTTTCAGTCGATTTAGGGGTGGTTTCAACCCTTAAAAATTATCCCTTATCATAAAATTTGGCTTGATTTAGTATAAATCAACCACCTTGGCAAATAAATATTGAAAAAAGTGTATTTCATTGGATTATTTTTCATTATTATTGAATTTATCGAGAAAAACTATGGTGTTTCAGTCTCCGCTGGGTACTAGGTACCTCGGAGACGGTTCCGTCATTATTTTCGTGCTCAGCGACCCCAAAAACCCCCGAGTAGCAAAAGTCGACTCATTTCCATCAATATTTACCGAGTGATAGAATGTCTCTTTGAGATGCACTTCTAAAATGCATATTTTTATTGCAGGAAATGCATTTTTTCAAAATGAATTCATCACTACCGATCACAAAGTTTGTAGACGCTCTCACGAATCGAACACAAAAAACCGCATTAAGATCCATCTTACTGTTCAAAAAATCCTAGGTTCAGTGCTTTATTTCCTCGACTAAAAGATTAACGAATGAGGCAAACATGTTGCAACTAGCAGGCGACACACTACTAGACAAGTCCGTGTGCTGCATGGCATTAGGGTAGTTATCAACCTTTTTCTTAGAGTTGACGAACTTAAAGAAATTTCTAGAATCAGTAAACACTTTATCGCTCATACAGCTAAGATATTCTCGATACAGAGCAAAAGAGAGTGAACGAAATCGGTTATAGCAATTTATAAATAAATTGAGACTCGGAGTGTCCTTTCTCTTTAAATAGGTTTTCCATAGTCTATTCTTCTGATTTTTCAAATGCTTGAGCTCATTTTTGAACCAAGGTGGAGATGAACTGGGTAATTTTTTAGGCTCATAAGGTACACAAGAAACCAGGGCTTCGTATAGTACGCCATAAAATCGTGCCACGTCGTCATCCAACCCATTAGCAGAAAGTAAGCTGTTAAAATTAATCGAGGCAAGCTTAGATGACAGCTCACTAAAATTAGCTTTTTTGAAGTTAAAGGCATGGGATACCACCTCCGGACAAGGATTATTCTCAGAATTGAAGCAATAATTGAGCAACAGAGGAGGATGGTAATTGTCAACAGACGACGTGACACTCAGTACACTCAATACACTAATTCATAGGTTGTCACTCGTAAAAATTGGAGTACTTTTTTAAAGCTAACGGTTTTTTATATGTACATGACAATTAAAATTAAATATTTTTTCGCCCCGCCAACTTAAATATAATCAGTGAATCATTGAAATTCTATATATTTTGACAACAGCTTCACTTATCTGGACCAAAATTATCCTATCTTTCAATCTGGAACCAACCCTACACATTCCCAAATTTTCATATAAATCTGTTGGACGGTTTCGGATATTAGCGTGTACAAACATTGTGACACGTAGTTTTTATATATTAAGAAGATAAGGCACAGCAAGATATTTTAACACTAAATAACATATTAGTAGGGAGTGCTCATTCATAACAATTTTGTAATTTAATAATTTGTTAATAGATGCCGCCGCAAAATTTATTAAAAAAGTTGCTATTATTTTAGTTTATTTAAAGCAAAAATATTCTAGCGGAACATCATTGATTGTTTATTTATTGAAACAATCCTTTTTTTCTTTAATTAATAAAACTTTTTTTTTCTTTAATTAATAAATCATATTCTTGGATTACGAGGAACAGATGTCGCGACTAGTAGTCATTCCATAACGAGTGATGGAATGAACATTCCACACGGGTGTGAAATGCTGCTAATTCCGTAACTAAAAGCAATATCAGAATGCCTATAATCTAAACGAGGCGTAGAAAAAAATTATTCCTGTTCCAAGGTGTGGTTGACAGCAGATATCGCTTTATGGATGCGTTTGTAGGATACCCCGGTCGGTGCCATGATGCCTCTGTGTGGGGAGATAGCCCTTTGAAAAAGCTTTAATGAATCAAGAAATTACAACACCTGTGGATTACCATTTGGTAGGTAATTCTGCCTATCATTTTCGAAACCAATCTCGTGGTTTCTTAACAAGGGAACAGAAAAATTTCAATTCTAGTTTGAGCTCAACTCGTGTATTTGTAGAGTAGGTAAGCATTATGTAATTTGCATCTCTTTGTTTGCCTTGTTTTGCCATTTTGTTCCAGGCTCCAGGTCATTATACTAGTTCAGCGCAGGGTCGCAATCTGTCTAAAAATGGTGGTATAAGTCAATGCATATGATGCAAATGATAAGAATTTTTCATCACGTCATCCATTCTTCATTCCCAGATATTTAAAATATTTTCATTACTTTTTTTGGATGTTCCAGTTGGATGGTATTTGAAACAGTGAACAAATACAGTGTAAACGGCAGCGGCTAAAGGGAAATGCCCATTTCTCGCCCTGGGTGACCACATATAAAAGTTTAAGAAAACGATAATATTGAATTAAAAGAATGAAATGGTTAAGGAATTGGTTTAAAAAAAGTCCGGATATTTAAGAAATACAGGTTGCGGCAAAAGTCCGGCAACGGTCCGATATTTCCTGAAGGGTAGGTGATCGTGAAAAAAGGTTCCAGTGAAAGTTGCTCAATTTGGAGGGTGGAATCGTTTGCACACAAATCTCACCCCCACCCACACACCCCCTGCAGGGGGTGGGGGTGATTCTAAAATTTCAAATAACAACCCCCCTTTTTTTCACAGATTCTGATTCTCCACAGGGAAATATGAACTTTTGCTGAACAATTGCATCCCCAAAAGCCAGCAAAATTATCCCCAAAATCATTCATTTCCGGGAAGCTTCGGATAAAAAAATGTTTCTAACAAAAGTTTGATATTTCTCTTCGGAAAATCATAATCCTTGAGAAAAAATGTGGTTTGACGTTATTCACCCCCACCTCCTCACCCCTTCGCAGGAGGGGGTGTGAATAATGGTAATCCCCGTTTTTTTCATGGCTTCTGATTCTCCGAAGAGAAATATCAAACTTTTGTTAGAAACATATTTTTATCCGAAGCTTCCCGGAAATGAATGATTTTGGGGATAAATTTTGGTGGTCCAGGGGGGCTTTGGATAAAAAAATTGTTCAGGCAAAAGTTTCATATTTCCCTGCGGAGAATCAGAATTTGTGAAAAAAATGGTGGTTGCCATTTGAAATTTTAGAATCACCCCCACCTGCTTGGTCTCTTTTAAAGATTTTTTCATTTACAGATATTGTACTTAAAATTGAAGAAAACAAAAAGATATTAAGAAATATTGCAAAAAAATTGCAGATTATCGAAAAATACCCATTTTGAGGGCAAAACCCCCTAAAAAGTGGGCTTCGCGGGGTAGAAAATCGGCAGACTTTATAACCCCTTATTAAGAAGCCTAAAAGGAAGCTCTCTGTCAATTTTCAACCTGTACCTAATTATTTCCACTATTTCGATTTTGTCTGCTTAATTCTACACTGTTTCTTGCGGGAAAAAGATTAACGTAATTCAAGGACGACCCCTATACTGGAAAAAAATGACTTCATTTGAAAATTCGAACGAATTCAGGAGATAATAGCAAAATTAATCAATGTAAATTACTTCTCTGGCTTGACCGAAAAAGCCAAATGTTTCTAAACTACTGGGAATTCTCGGATAACCTTCAATTTCCAGAAACTGTAGGACGTGGAAAACAATTCCCCGTCAAAAAAGTGCTGATCTAAGGTTTGAAAAATTCGTGATGTTTATAAAGGGTAACGTAATTTTTGCAGGTTTTTTAAAGAGTTCTCGGATTTTGACAAGCGATGTCTTGTTAGAAAGCAATCAGTGTTGTGAATCCCGAAAAGGTAACTTCATTTAGAACCGGTTTCATTCCAACGAGCTTATTAGAAATTAGAAAAACTGATCAATTCAGGATGCTTGTGAGCCTAAAGCCTCGGCCACGATACGAGCGGCGAGCGGCGTGCGGCTAGCGGTGAGCGGCAGAGCGGCGATTCTGAGTTTTATTTTGTATTGTTTTATATGGAAAACGCTCAAATCCGGTCACGATACGCGCGGTGAGCGTTGAGAGGTAGAGCGGCAATACTAAAGTGCCGCTGTACTGCCGCTCGCCGCTAATTCGAGACATTAAATTTTTCTGGTGCCGCTCGCCGCTCACTTTTCGCCGCCCGCCGCTCGTATCGTGGCCGAAGCTTTAGCCTTATGAACTTTTTTTTCAGAACATATTTTCGTGAATATTCTTCGACCGGCACCCCAAAGAAGTAAATATCATTTTTTGCTCTCGCGATATTGGGCAGGTACAAAATACGCGAACGGCTTTCAAACAAAAAAAACGGCTTGACCGAATTTTATGAAAATCTTTTTAGATCATATTTTCGTTAATACGCTGCTTCGAACGGCACCTGAACGAAGTCGGTATCATTATCGGTTCGCGCGATATCGTGGGTTTAAACAAGAAAGCGGCTCGACCGACTTTTATAAAAAATCTTTTCAGATCATATTCCCGAACGACACCTCAACGAAGACGATATCATTTTTGGTTCGCGCGATATTGCGCAGCAAAAAATGATCGCACACCTACGCACACACACATACACCCACACAAACATACTTCTTCTCAAATTTATGCTTAAAATGCTATCGGGACTTTGAAAAATGAAAATACGTTGAAAATGACGATTTCGATTTTCGGACGGATTACAATAACTTCCCTATAAATTGGGAAGTTAATAAAATCTCAGTTGCACATGAATCTGAGCATGGCTAATATTACCGTGACATGCATGAGAAACTAAAAATAAAATTTTTTGTGTATAGCTCGTGGATCTTATTATCGTCTGCAACTCACAGGATTCGTAAGAATCTGCTAAATTGCATTTTTAGTTATCTAGTTAAACATCACTGGTTTATGAGCCACTGCACCATAAATTTTTATTTCACCTTAGACTCCCCAACAAGAAAATTATTGTTGGACAATTTTTATATCGTTTTGAGTACGCAGAACCAATGGCTCCGCCAAGATAAATAGTCTAAGAGCCAGAGCCGAGATTTTAACTTCATCCGTAATATGGACAAACTTTACGGTAATATCTTCCTAAGGTAAGGGTGATAACGATCCTACGCAGGCGGACAACTCAATGGGGGCGGAGGCTAGAAATAATGGGTCAAAGTAACCCCTTTTTTTTTAAATTAACCTCATCGATATAGTGCACGAAAATTTGCAGAAAACATAGATCAAAATAAACTAAATCCAATTCCAAATGGGCGTTCACGTAAGTTGGGGCAAAACGGGTGGCGGACAGGGGTGAAGTACCCCTAAATTTATGAAAGAAAACGTCATCAGTAATATGTCCGCCATTTACACTACCCAATTGTGTACATTTAAGACACAATATGCCAAAAGGGCGGACAGCTAAGTAGAGGCGATCAGCTGTAAAACGCGGTTACATGAGGTACTTAAAGAACTAAACTTTCAATGAACGAAATATAAAAAATTTTTTTTTAACTACGTGCCAGTCGATACACCCCACTGATAATGGCACCTTTTACTAATTTGGGTAAGGCGAACTCAATAAAAATAAAACCAACCCTCTAACTTGATCGGAAACTACCCCAGGACAACCCTTATTACTAAAATTGAGGGCTTCGCACTTGCTTATGCAAATAACCCCCAACATTTTGGAAGACGCATCATCAGTAATATGTCCGCCATTTGCACTACCGTATTGTGCGCCATTTAGGACACAACATACCAAAATGGCGGACAGCTAGGTAGAGGCGAAGCTGTAAAACGAGGCTGTTTGAGCTGCGTATCCGAACACGTTTTTGCGTATCGCAGGCGGAGGGGTTTATACATTACTACAATATTATTAATGTGTGTATTAATTAATAATAGTTATTAGTGCGTAATAAGTACCTTGCAAAAAAATTATTTATAAAAATCAAGATGGGTAAAATATTAAAAAAAATTTTAAGTGTAGTTTTGTAAATTTTTTTATGAAAATTAAGATATAGAAATGCCAAGTTAATTTAGAAGTTCCCTGGGCCTTCCAATCTGTCGCAGCTGAAGAAACGATTTTCTCATAGTCCTTAAATTTTTTTCTGTTTAATGATGTGAACTATTTGTAGCAAGAACGATGGTATCCACTCACATTATTAACTGTTTCGGGTAAAACAATATCACTGTATTTCAAATTACATATTACACGAATTTTTAATTTGTCTCTGCACGTTTTTAAAGTACTCTCGGTAAATTTTATAACTCTGGTTTTTTCGCTACAATTAATATTGAGAAAGCACGCGGCTTCAGCTGTTTGCTTTGCCATCTTGGACACCGTTGGTCTAGTAAATCGTGGTAATATAACGACGTTCGGCAGTATTTCATATCCCTGTCTATTTCTCTTTCTTTCTTTCTCGGGCCACCTCCACGACGCAAGGCTACGCTCCCCACACTTATAGGGTTGACATATTGGAAGGCCCAGGGAAATTTAAAATTGACTTGGCATTTTTATATCTTAATTTTAATAAAAATGTTTACAAAACTACACTTAACATTTTTTTTAAAGTTTTACCCATCTTGATTTTTATAAATAATTTTTTTGCAAGGTAGTACAGTACAGATGTAATATTGATGCGCCAAAAATTCTTGGAAGGATGATTTTTCATAAATCGTTAATGGAGCATAAAAGAAGCTTAACTTTAAATTTGAGGGAAATTTCGAGTGGACGTTTTTTGGAAAACTCAAAAAGTTTTTGAAAAGCGTTTTTCTCTGAATCTACGCATTTTAGAGAAAAGTTGTTTAAACAAAAAATGTAGAAGACATTGTTACCTACAATTTGTTTCATAGAGGTCAGGCTGTACAACTTCAAATACAGAAGCTAGGTGGCGCCAAAGTTTCCAAAAAAGTGTTTTTTCGGTTTTTGTCCCAGAAAAAATAGTTTTTTTTACAAAAGTGTAAATCAGTAAATTGTTCCTCTTAAAAATGTCTACAACATTTATTTAAACTTTTTTTCCCTCCGACTTACCGTTCCAAACTTATAGGCAGTAAATGCTACGCTGCGTAGTTAACGGTGCTATTGTTACTAAAAAGCGTCCATTTTTCAGTTGGTATGCATACATAACGACGACATAATTAATTTTATAATTTTATTTATACTATCTTTTATTAGTGATTGAAATTACAAATTCTTCATTTTTATTCGTATTACTAATACACCATTCTATTTTATTATTTCTGTTGTGTCAAAAAAAATATATCATACGCATTGCCCACAGCTTGTCTCAAAAATCTGTTAGTATTGATCACAATAATACATTGTTCATTGGAGTTGAACTTTAAAACAATAATAATTATTAAGAGTTGTTGTTAATCAGTTTAAACAATCATAGCTCATTCAATGGCAACGTACCAATTATAACTGTACTCAAATTAACCTGTGTGCCGTCTTCAGAGCACAATTCTCACACTTCAGCACGCTATAACTTTGGAACGGTAAGTCGGAGGGAAAAAAAGTTTAAATAAATGTTGTAGACATTTTTAAGAGGAACAATTTACTGATTTACACTTTTGTAAAAAAACCATTTTTTCTGGGACAAAAACCGAAAAAATACTTTTTTGGAAAATTTGGCGCCACCTAGCTTCTGTATTTGAAGTTGTACAGCCTGACCTCTATGAAACAAATTGTAGGTAACAATGTCCTCTACATTTTTTGTTTAAACAACTTTTCTCTAAAATGCGTAGATTTAGAGAAAAACGCTTTTCAAAACCTTTTTGAGTTTTCCAAAAAACGTCCACTCGAAATTTCCCTCAAATTTAAAGTTAAGCTTCTTTTATGCTCCATTAACGATTTA
Source organism: Thereva nobilitata (assembly GCA_963855945.1). Taxonomy (NCBI): domain Eukaryota; kingdom Metazoa; phylum Arthropoda; class Insecta; order Diptera; family Therevidae; genus Thereva; species Thereva nobilitata. Next base: position 105,478,813 of record OY979694.1, on the reverse strand, counting down.
TGAAAAATCATCCTTCCAAGAATTTTTGAGCGCATACCCCGATTTTCCAGTCCAGCTGTACTGTACTAGGTATTTATTGCGGACTAATAACTATTATTAATTAATACACACATTAATAATATTGTAGTAATGTATAAACGTATTTGAGAACGGCAATTATATTACTTACTCGCAGGTGTAGGACGCCTCCGCCTGCGATACGCAAAAACGTGTTCGGATACGCAGCTCAAACAGCCTCGTTTTACAGCTTCGCCTCTACCTAGCTGTCCGCCATTTTGGTATGTTGTGTCCTAAATGGCGCACAATACGGTAGTGCAAATGGCGGACATATTACTGATGATGCGTCTTCCAAAATGTTGGGGGTTATTTGCATAAGCAAGTGCGAAGCCCTCAATTTTAGTAATAAGGGTTGTCCTGGGGTAGTTTCCGATCAAGTTAGAGGGTTGGTTTTATTTTTATTGAGTTCGCCTTACCCAAATTAGTAAAAGGTGCCATTATCAGTGGGGTGTATCGACTGGCACGTAGTTAAAAAAAAAATTTTTATATTTCGTTCATTGAAAGTTTAGTTCTTTAAGTACCTCATGTAACCGCGTTTTACAGCTGATCGCCTCTACTTAGCTGTCCGCCCTTTTGGCATATTGTGTCTTAAATGTACACAATTGGGTAGTGTAAATGGCGGACATATTACTGATGACGTTTTCTTTCATAAATTTATGGGTACTTCACCCCTGTCCGCCACCCGTTTTGCCCCAACTTACATGTCCGCCCATTTGGAATTGGATTTAGTTTATTTTGATCTATGTTTTCTGCAAATTTTCGTGCACTATATCGATGAGGTTAATTTAAAAAAAAAAGGGGTTACTTTGACCCATTATTTCTAGCCTCCGCCTCCATTGAGTTGTCCGCCTGCGTAGGATCGTTATCACCCTTACCTTCGGAAGATATTACCGTAAAGTTTGTCCATATTACGGATGAAGTTAAAATCTCGGCTCTGGCTCTCCGACTAAAAAGAATCTTGACGTTGACTGGCCCTTCGCCCTACAGTGTCAGGCACCTGATTTTCAATTTGTTGGAGGTTATTTGTCTCTGCAAAGAGCTCGACGTACCTGCAAGAGACACTGCTGCCATAATAGAAGCAATTTATCCAATTTGCATTGTGGAGCAAATAATAATAAAGGATTTTAATTTTGTGTAAACAAATTTTGTCAACTTTATGTTGTATTCTTTTACTAAAGGCAATGCAGAAGATTGTTTGTTCACGATTGCTTTAGAGTAGACGGATATTTGCACCAGAACGAATAAGGGTTCAAGGAAAGCCATAGCCAAGGACATTTATTAAAATGAATTACTTGGTTAAGGTATTTGATATCCTTCATTCTGTTGTTAAGTTAAATTTTTAAATTATTACATTTTCTGAGTGTCGTAGTGTTTCACTTTCGGCTGGCATTTCTGAGGATTTACATTCATTAACAGCCAGGCCCAAGGTGCTACGATATTTATTATTCACTAGGCCAACCCGGGAAACGTTCTTTTGTCCTGTCCTACATTTATCAAAAACGTTTTTTGTTTATCCATTCTGTGCATAAACAAATAAATCGGATGGCTTTTCAACACGCGAACATTGAACTGCCCGTGAGAAAAGCTAAATCCAATTCACATATTGGCATAGATTTTGCCTGCGATTTATTAATGGCCATTGCAAATGCCAAGCAAATAGTGAATTGCAACATTTAATTTGAATTGGCGTGTCGTTTCTTATCCTTGGTATATGCGCAACAATATATTCTCACCTATACATTTACCATTTAAAATTGTTGCCTCGTTAACATGGGAAGTGATTTTTTCACTATCAATCTGGTCCTGAGTTTTGAAATTTATATCATCAACATCAATATTTTTGCTAGCCCATATCGCACGGTTACTTAGGGGTCGTCCATTGATTACATAATCTACCGATTTTCTACCCCGGGGAGCCCTCTTTTTAGGAGGTTTAGCCCTCAAAATGGGTATTTTTCGATTACCCTTTTTGAGTAATGTAATTAGTTTAGCTATTTATGTAAAAGCCTGTCTGGGTAATTTCTTTGTATGATTTTGATCATTATGTATTCCTTTGTCTCAAAATATAAAAATGCATTATAGCGAATTAATGCGTAAAATGGTTTGGAATAGTCATTCGTGCAAGTGCCGTTGCAAGGGACAAGTCCGGACTTGCTGTGTTTAAGCCCAGTCAACGCTATCGCTCGTTCAAAATGAGTTATCATGCATATTATGATGCATACGTGAAAAGACACGTCTACAAGACGCAGAAGTGCTGTCAGGAAGAATGGACAAAGTAATGGATCGACAGCGAGGAAGAGATTGGGTATCCTCCATCGCGACTTCCCTGCTCCCAGGAAGATTTGGGATATGAACCCTAAACCAGTTTTAGGCTATATTAAAAGCCGTAACCTGAAAGGTTTTCACGACGTGGTTGGCACACTAGGCCAAATAGGTCGCAGTGCCCGCCAAGGCGCCCCTAAACAAGAATAGAATAGAATAGAACTTGGAATGTGCTGTTCCTATGGCAAAATTGATTTGCCACAACTGAATGATCTACCAGAGTCACTTGGCGCTTACGTGGATGGGTGCAGCGGGCGAACCGAGTTCCAGCTAGATATATCCTCTATGTTTTCTTTGTGCGAAGGTGATTTCGACGAAGCTCGCTACACAACTCCCGAACATCATACCTACCCGTAGGTGCACCGGTAGGTAGACAGCACTCTACCGAGAGGCTGCTGCCTCTCGGTTCTGTTGGTCTCTAGCCTAGCCTTAGAAAAAAACCACCTCCTTCGTAACTCTCATTCTCCCCGGTTGGCCAACTTATGCCATTTCGTCACGGGGCTGGATCAGCTGTGTAGCTGGTATCTCTTCTGGCATCTCGTTGCCTTTCTATATATACTTCTTTGTGTTTCGTATTGCTTAAGCCTCTGGTGGATGGCCTTTAGCGCCAATTCCACCATTCTCCACACAACTACATTCACCATTTTCCACTCAGCTGCCAGTGAATTCTGGCCAACGTGTCACTGATGAAGATGATATCTACTATATTCCCTCCTTTGCCTTTTTGGAAGGTGTTTTCACCGCCATTGTTTGCTAACACTACATTAAGCCGTGAAAACGCTTCCAACAAAGTGCGCCCCTTGCTTTTGTGTGCCGGCTACACCACCCCAAATCCCATGCATTTTTGGGGTTATAGCGACTCGCGTCTGCAGACAACGTTTCCACGATTGCCATTTACTCCTCCATCGTGAGACATTATTAAAGCTGTGTGCTTCAACATATTCCGCCGCCTTGACAGCTTATGATGGTGTCAACCTTATAACTCTTACGTGAGTGCAACGCGACGTGGAGCTAATTGATTTATACGTTTTGCGGTTAGTGAATGATGATTTAATGAAACTTAAGTCCTTAATGTCGATCAAATATATCATAGAGTTCACAGAAATTCATGATAATACAATCCCGCACATTAAATTAATTCAAACCGTGTAATGTTATCACTTATTATTATGAATTCAATTTATGATATGTGGTTGGTTACAATATAAGAGTTCGATTAAATGTTATTATATTGATATTATAATAGAAAACAAACGTTAGCTTAAGTTGATTATTTCATAAAATTATATTATATTATTAGAATTTAAAAAAAAAATGGTTGACTTTATTTATTATGGTGTGCGACGTTATTGTCAACTCTGGTTTGCGTAGGTGGTTCCATAACTGGTAACACACTCAATTTTTCAGTCTTAACTGACGCGACTCTTACTAGTCCATCACTTCCTGGATGCACGTCTACGATTCTTCCTAGAGGCCATTTCATTGGGTTGTTCCTTTCATCTTTTATAATAACTAGCGTGCCGACTTGAAGATTATCCATTTTCTTGTTCCATTTAGGCCTTTCTTGTAGTCGTGTAAGATATTCATGGGACCATCTTTTCCAGAACTGCTGCATAATTTGTTGTAAAAATTGCCAACGTGAAAGGTAGTGAAGTTTCGTGTCGGTATAATTAGGTTCAGGTGGTGCCAATAGCGAATCTCCAATTAAAAAGTGTCCCGGAGTTAACGCTGAATTATCTGAAATATCGTTTGAAATTGGACAGAGCGGACGAGAATTAAGGCATGCCTCAATTTGAGTTAACACGGTCGTGAGTTCCTCGAATGTAAGCGACGTTTCGCCAAGAATTCGTTTGAGGTGATGTTTTGTGGACTTAACACCGGCTTCCCATAAGCCGCCAAAATGGGGAGAATATGGTGGTGAAAAGTGCCATTGAATGCCTTCTGCGGCGACAGTTATCGCGGCTGTCTTGACGGCTGATTGTATAGCCTTGCTGTAATCTTCTCGGAGTATTCTATTGGCCCCCACGAAATTCGTCCGGCAATCCGAGTAAATATCGGAACAAAGCCCTCTTCGAGCTATAAAGCGTTTCAATGCCGCAATAAATGCTGGAGTGGACAGATCGCTTACTGCTTCCAAGTGAATTGCCTTTGTACTCAAGCATATGAACACTGCGATATATCCTTTCGTGGTTAGCCTACCTCTTCCCTTAGACGGTCGAGTTAAAATTGGTCCTGCATAATCCACTCCTGTATGCAAAAAAGCTCGTGAAACCTGTACACGCGGAGCTGGTAAATTTGCCATGAGTTGAGAACATGCTGCAGCCCTTTGTCGAAAGCAAATAATGCAGTGATGTACTACCCGCCGTATTAAATTTCTCGGGTTTGGTATCCAAAAGGTTTTTCGCAGATACGCTAACATTAATTGTGGTCCGCCATGAAGGGTTCTATGATGTATGTCTGACACTACAAGTTCGGTAAAATAATGTTGGTTTGGGAGTATACATGGATGTTTTTCGTTGTATTTGAGGTTAGAATTTCCTAATCGTCCTCCAACTCGTAGCAGTCCATCATCTGAGAGGAGAGGGTTTAAAGAGAGGAGACGGCTCTTTACGGGTACCTTATGACACTTTTGTAAACTGGCGATCTCGTGACCATAGCTTTCTTGTTGTACAACTTTGATGCAACAAATACGAGCCTGGTAAATTTCTTTGGCTGTCAACCAGGACTTTTGACGGCGTAATTTAGGAGACTTACAATTGTTGGTAAATCGAAAGCACCAAGCGACAATCCTCAAAAGAGTAGTTAATTTGGAATATTTGGTAATTAATTCGCAGGGTAACGACAGTTGTGTATTGAAAGTTCGAATAATTTTTTCTTCTAAGTCTGTGATGTGATGGTTTGTAGTAAGTGGCCAAGCTTCTTTGGGGGATTTCAGCCAATGAGGACCACTCCACCATAGCGGGTTATCCAAAAGTTTAGATGGTAAAAGGCCACGAGACCCACAATCTGCTGGATTGTCCGCTGAGGACACGTGATACCAACGATTGATTGATGTTTTGGCTTGAATTGTAGCTACTCTGTTACATACAAAAGTTTTCCATTTTGTTGGTTTCTCATGAATCCAACTAAGTGTTATCATTGAGTCTGTCCAAGTATAGACATCGAAGTTCCCAGGATTTAACGCATTTTGAATCTTATACATTAACTTGGACAACAACACTGCTGCGCATAGCTCAAGACGTGGAAGCGTAATCGGTTTAACTAGCGCAACTTTGGTCTTTGAAGTAAGGAGTGATACATGAATTTTACCAGATCTAGAAATAACTCTGGTGTAAATAACCGCACAATATGCCTTTACTGAAGCATCACAAAATCCGTGCAATTGAATCACAGTTGCTGAGTCAGTTGTTCCGATCCAACGAGGAATCCGCACCGCCTTCAGTAGTTGCAGTTCGCTTCGCAGTGTATTCCACTCCTTCACAATTCCTGCCGGTAGATGATCATCCCATCCTACACCCATTAGCCAGAGTTTTTGTATCAAAATTTTTGCTATAATTATACAGGGTGCCACCCAGCCGATTGGATCAAATAATGAGGCGATTTGAGAGAGTAACGAGCGTTTTGAAAGGGTGGTAGTGATGTAAGATTGGGTTATTTTGACCGCGAACCAATCCTGAATCGGGTACCAACAAATTCCAAGTGTTTTAATGCAATGTTCAGTATCGAATAATAGTGGATATGTACTTTCTTTTAATTCTTCCGACAGATGGTTTATTAGCGCTGAAGTATTACTTGCCCATTTACGTAATTGGAAACCTCCCGATTCTAACATTTCAGTGAGTTGTCTTTGAATTTTCAACGCGTTTGTTTTTTCATAAGCACCAGACATCACATCATCTACGTAAAAATCCCGATTTGCTATCGTATGCGCTAAGGGATACCTTTCCTTTTCATCATGTGAGAGCTGTTTTATTGTCCTCATCGCAAGATATGGGGCGCAGGCTGTTCCAAAAGTAACTGTGGACAGATCATAATCTTGAATGGTTTCATCAGAATTGCTTCTCCACAATATGCGTTGGTACTGAGTGTGTTGATCAATCACCTTGATTTGTCGGTACATTTTTGTTATGTCTGCTGTAAAGGCGATTGGATATTTTCGCCAACGTAGGATGATATCAATTAAGTCTTCTTGTAATTTCGGCCCGGTTAACAATGTATCATTTAGTGTGTATCCGTTGGTTGTGCGTGTTGATGCATCGAATACCACTCGGAGGGGCGTGGTGGTGCTGTCCTTCACTACTGCGTGGTGTGGCAAATAATTTACAGTATAACCGATTGTTCCGTGTTGATGAGTGACACGATGCTCGGTCTCTGTGGTAGGAGATGGTTTCATATGCCCAAGTTCTATATACTCTTGTAAGCATTTTGTATACTCCACATTTAATTTTGGACTTTTTCCCAGTTTCCGTTCCATGGCATATAAACGTTGGATTGCACTTTCTCGTGACTTCCCTAATATTGGGGGTTGCAAATTTTTAAACGGGAGGTGTACGATATACCTTCCATCTTCACCTCGACGATGTGTTGATGCATAAAATTCTTCACACGCGGCTTCGTCTTCATTAAATGAACGAGTCTCTAAAATTTCTTCAATTTCCCAAAAATCACGAAGAAGCTTTTCAGTGTCCACATTACAATGCAGTGATACAATATCATTTGTCTGTAACGAAGTATCTAATTGCGTGAATAATGACTCTGGATTATGAAAATTATGAACTTTGATGGGAGTCTCCCCGAACAAAATCCACCCTAATTGTGTATTCAGCGCAGTTGGGCAACATCCAGCTCCCTTTCGAAGTCCGGGTAATAACATGGAGGCATATACCTCGACTCCTAATAATACATCGATGTTACTGGGAGTGGTAAAATGAGGATCGGCTAGCGTGAGGTTTTGTAGATGCGGGCATGCCCTAGAAAGTGTAATAGGCTGTGTGGGTAAGTGATTGGTGATGTTGGGAAGGACATACGCAGTTACATTCGTAACAAAGTCATTGGTCTGCGTTGAATGAATAGCAAACGACACTCGACTTTTCGATATACTGGCAATAGAGTAATTAACGCCGTTAATCTGTGCGTGAATGCGAGTTTTTTTACATTGTAACTTCTTTGCGGCGTTTTCAGTTATAAAGGATCCTTGTGAACAGGGATCAATTACCGCTCGTAATATACAATCTCCAGCTTGTGTTGGAACAGAGATTAATGCCGTGGCCAATAACAACTCATGGATGGTTTCATTATTTAAATGTAATGTGGTGATATCTTGATGATTGGTTATACTAGTCGAGTGGTGTGGCGAAGTGCTTTGAACAGCGTTATTTGGAGTGGAGATGGATTCTGAAGTATTGACATTAGCTCTCAAATTCTGTGTTGAGGTGTGATGGGAATTATTAGATTGCGTTACATGCTGTGAAGAACCTTTCTGATATCTTGATACATTGTTTGAGGCGTGAGGAGTAGTGGTTGAATACTTCACTGAATTGCTTTGACTTGCCATTGTATTATGTAATAGGGTATGATGGCGTTGGCCACAATAAAAACAATTCCCAGGACTAGGACATCCTTGAGTAGTGTGACTATTCGCTAAACAATTTCGACAAAGTCCCTTCTTCATAACATATTCCATTCTGACCTTCGGATTCATATTCAGAAATTTAACACACCGGCGCGGCGTAGAGAATGTGGATTATTACATAGCACACAGCCGTGTTTGGGTTGTATATGAAACGTTTTTCTCTCTCTTTTGATGTGCTGAAATTTATCACGATTGTCATTTGATGACTGCGTTTTGTTGTGAGACTTCATCATCTCCAGGGCTCTGAATCTACCTTCCAAAAATGTTAGAAAATTAGATAAGGTCGGTAACTCTGTCTTGTTTCCAAGGGAAGTTTCCCATAAATCTCTCGTTTCGGACGGTATCTTTTGCACAAGCGTATAGATGACGATTGAGTCCCAACTGGTTGTATCGAGTCCCAAACTTTGTAATGCATGCAGCGCCTCATTTGTTGTGTCAATAATTTGTTTAATAGCCTCATGCGACTCCGTTTTTGCCCCCGGCTGCGCCATAAGATGTTGTAACTGATGATTTACAATTATTCGTTTGTTTTCAAACCGTTGCGAAAGTATGTTCCAAGCCGCGTCATAATTTTCCTCGGTTGCTTCTAAATGACGGATTAATTTCGCGGCGTCGCCTTCTAAATTAGATTTTAAAAAATACATTTTCTGTACTTTTGATATATTGCTGTTGTGTATGGTTGACACAAATCAATCTTTAAAAGCCCTCCAAGTTTTATACGAACCGGAAAATTTGGGAATCTCTATTCGCGGCATTTTTACCTCGGTTTTCGTGGCTGGTGCGAATGTTGAATTAAGCTGCGATGCATATTGAGTAGGAGAGTTGGTGGTAGGCAAAAATGGTTCTAAGTCATCATTTAATTCTCCCAGATAATTAGTATAAAACTCCTCTGCTTTGCTAAAAAAAGTCCTCAGTGAAATAACTATGTTTCTTGTCTTTCACGACAGCGGCTGATTCAATTACACAATGGTTACTGCTAAATTGCCTCCAGCAATTATTGATGCCTGAAATGCGTGCTTGTATATGCCCTTTCGTGCGGGTCTCCTTTGAGCGTTTCTTATAAAGTTTACGAGATATTTCAATCTGCTCAAATAAACTCGTTTGAGTTTTAAACAATTCCACCAAACTGTGTGCCTCCTGAGAAGTGCCCTCAATGTTCGCCATTTTATCTTTGAGCGATTTATCTTTTTTGTTTTTCATTCCAATTTTGAATTATTTTGTTATTTGCAACAAAAAAAAATGAAACGTTCCATAAACAATTGGTGGCTTATATCAGTCAAATGATTGGATCTGTGAATAATTACTGTTTCACGACAATGCAAGAAAACTGCCGAATAACAACTATGTTTATAAACTGAATGAATTGAACCCTGTTAAAAATACTCCAATGGAGACTAGTTTTTAACTTGTATATATTTTATTCGTATCAGTTATGTTTAGGGATTGTGAGATACCTGCTGGTAAACTGATAGTAATTATATTTTGCAATTATGTATATCTTTAACCTCTATTTCATTTTTAATTTTATGATTTGATGTTGAGAAGGATACAATTCACGCATTATGGTTTAAATTATGTGACGATGATAATTGATGATAATTGTTAAAGATATTGCGAAGCTTTAAACTAGTTCTATTACGAACAACATAAACGATGAATGTTATTTATTCATCCGAAGTAGTCATAATTGCGTTAAATATAATTTTGTTGTGATGGGGAAAATATGTGATGTCAATGGATGTGATGCTTTGTGCATAAATGGTTATCCATACCTATATGTTTTTATTAATTTTTATAACTTATTTCATTGACTGTTGGCAAAAACGTTATGCGTTTCCACTTTACTATAATATTTTACATTATTCCTGTCCAATGTCTTTTGTTTATGTTTTTGTTCTCCGTTTAACATTTTCTATATGTTAATAGAATTAACCAATCTATTGTATACCAACTCGACGACCGCAATTCCATATAATTTTACTTTGTGCACTGACTCATGTGTATTTAAATCCTCTGTTGTATTAAAGGGCTATTGCTTGTGGATGGGAAGAGAAGAGAAGAACAAAGCCACTTTGTTTTTTTTGTTATAACCGTTGGCAATAATTCCATTTAATACATGTTGACGTTATAAAAAAAACCAAACAACATTATAGATGTATGTTTAAAATTTAATGGTAAGATGTTTTATGACGGATCGATAATGTTTATATGATCACGAAAGAACTAGTCAACATTTGCAAGGTCTCATATCAATAGATGATTTTCAATATACCTGATCTGACGTTGCGATCATTTATGAATTGCTCACGTTGACACAATAAAAAACTGTAATAATAGCCAACACCTTTTTTCTTTTAAATTATATTGCAAATATTAAATTAGCGTGCTTGGAGAAAATGGGTCATATATTATATTAAACGATTATGTTAAACGATTTGAGTTTAGTATTTACCGTAATCCAAATTGATAATAGTTTTTGTTTGTAAATTTTATTTTTTCTTTTTACACATGGGATTATGATATTTTTGTTTAAGAATTTATTAACACTATATCATTTGAATTGGTGGAAAAAATATTTGTTTTTGTTCATAGATTACTATATATATATATATATATATATATATATATATATATATATATATATATATATATATATATATATATATATATATATATATATATATATATATATATATATATATATATATATATATATATATATATATATATATATATATATATATATATATATATATATATATATATATATATATATATATATATATATATATATATATATATATATATATATATATATATATATATATATATATATATATATATATATATATATATATTCACTGAAGGAAATTGTACACTCACCTCGTGGATAACATTGTTACCTTTTCCGCGTCGCGTTAGCTCCACGTTTTTGATTCCGACCTTCTTTTACACTTCTAATACTCCTTTATTTTTCCCGGTGAGTTTATTATTGATAACGATGATCCAGATAATTTCAGATTCCTGCATCCGAAAATCCGGCTCGAAGGACCATTTTTTATGTTGTGTGATGTGATGATATTTTGGTTTACAATTAGCTAAAATTAAAAATTTCACCAAAGCAAAAAAATGAAATCCAATATTATTTATTAGATCTATACTTTATTATTATTATTTTTTCCTTCCGTTGAACAAATTTTACTTTTATTTTAATTTGGTTATGAGCACTGTGATCGTCGACTGGTACTTGTGGTGATGGTGATGAGTCTGATCTTTCAATCCAATCAGAATTGTTTTTAATCCGCTTTCCTCTCAGTTACGGAAACGGATGCGGTGTCGTGATGTTTTTATAGCGGTGATCGCTAATGCTGGTTTTAATTATTAATTGATATCGATGCATTGTAATTATTTATAATAATATTTTAATTAATTAATATTAAAGCTGTGTGCTTCAACAGACATAAACACCTCCTATCCTTGCCCTAGCGAAACCTTCCTGGTTGCTCATCGTCTCCTCGATGGCTCGGTTTCCACACGCCCATATTGCGGCTTTTCCTCCTGGCAGATTCCACTGTGTAATCCTTGCACTGCTCCCTTACGATTGCGACCTTTGGGAACGTTTCCAAAATGGCGTTAAAAAAGGACCAAAACCGGTTTTTCGTATTTTAAAAAACTAGAATTTGTACAAAAAAAGGGTTTGTATAAAATTTGTAGAAATTTGTAATACGTACTATAAAAATGAGGCCAGTTTTGTGTCACTACATAAACAGTCCTTAGGGAGTGCAATAAAAGAGTTTTTGAAAATTTGCAATATAATAAAAATAGTTTGTGCAGGTTTTTTGAAAGAAAAACCCTTGTTGTGGAATTCGATTAGCTCATATCCATCGCGCCTACAGAAACGCTTTTGGTCTTAAAATTTTTGGCCTTTTTAACTTCCCAGCAGGAAGTTATTATTTTGATGCTATTTTAGTCTTTTCGATTTCTGGCCAAAGTTCTCCAGTTCGATATGTGGAGTAATGTCTCCGCATCTGCAACAACCGCATCCTCCCACCTTTTACCTCGGCCTGCCGTTTCTTTCTCTTGATGCCAGTGAAGACCTTCTTTGCTGCTCTGTCTTCCGGCATGCGCTCGACGTGTCCAGCCCAGCCAAGTCTATTGAGTTTTATGAACGTCACTAAGTCTATTTAGTTACTGACAGAAACAGGCCTAAAAGCGGTGCGGACATTGGCTTCGCGGTATGTGGTAACTTTTCACTAACATGATGTTGCGGTGTCGGCGGCGCTCTCCGACTTTGAACACAACAACGAAATCAAAGTGACAAGTGGACGTAATAGGAAAAAAATTGAAAAACCTGAATGATTTACATATAATTTTTCTAGCCTACAGGGTTTGTCTTTTTTAAGGTGCTAATTTAATTACCCCAATTTGGAAAAATAAAGATTTTCATTAAATATAAAATTCAACAAATTTGCTTTCACAGCCAACACCAACACACGACTCCAAACATATGCCCACCACCACCAGAACACGACTCAAAACACAAACATCTCTTGACACTACGCGGCGCAAAGCGCAGAAAGTAGAAAGTAAAGCAACTTGCGCGGTGTGTGCGTAGCGTAAAACAGCATTTCGTTAGTGCGCATTTGAATACCCTACTTCTATTCTCTCTGTCATTGCCCGCACGCCATTTGCGCCTGTTTCTGTCAGCAGCTTTAAGGCCCGGTCACACCGAACGCGGCGCGGAGCGGCGCGAATGCCGTTAAGCGATTTCTACACGAAAAATGAATCTGTGATTCACACCAAAAGCGGCGCCGGACGGCAAGGATAAATTCCGTCGCGCGGCATAATTCGTGATTACTCAAAACCAAATTTTGCCGTCGCCGCCAGCGGTGAATATCACATTTCATTGTTATTTCTTGAATAAAAACAAGGTCTGTAATGGGAAATACGTCGCGCCGCGCCGTGTCCGGTGTGAGTCAGACGCCTTACCGCGCCTTCTCGCGCTACACCGTGTCGCGCCGCCCCGCGCCGTGCCGCGTTCGGTGTGACCCGGGCTTTAGGCGCCCATTACACGGTAGGTTTTGCTGTCAGTTTTTCCACAGTTTTGCCTACGACTGACGGAAAACCTAACGTCTGAGGTGTTGACTGACGTAATCCTCCGTATATTTTGATTTCCATTAATCATGACTGGTGGAATTGATTGCCGCTTGCATGAACGTGCCGCCTTAGGCTATAGTCCAGGAGGGATAGAAAAAAAGTTGAAATAAATCTACCCTGCGATTTTTGGACGCTATAATTAAGAGAAAAATCGTAGGAATTCAATGAATGTGTTTTGGAAAAAATCGGTCCAGGAGAACAGGTGGAAAAACCCTAATAATAGTAGCGAAAACACGTTTTTCAATGTTTTAGGTGCGAAAAAAATGTTTTTGGAAAACAAAAAATAGTACGTAATAGCGCTTAAAAAGGCGAAAATTATGAGTTTTGGACAATTGAAATCGGTCAAAAGGTTTTTGCACAAAAAAATAAAAACCGCGAAATATGGCCATTTTTTGACATTTAATTACAGCGACTGTAATCATCGTAGAACCTTGTTTCAGGGCTGAAATTGTAGCTTCTGTTAGTGCCTACCTATAATAAAAATTTCATGCAAAAATAATTATAACTTTTCGCGTAAATCTCAAAAATGTAAAAACAGCCGTTTCAGGAAAAATGTTTGAACAACGCCCACGGTGGTGCTAGAGTCCTTTTGAAAAGCTCTATTTATTCTCGAGTGTTACTCTACCAAACCATTTTCATGAAAAGTTGGTGAGGTTCGATTTAATACCTCATAAACGCGTTTGAAAACAGGCACTTTTCTTGATTTTCAGAAAAAACACCTTTAGCCGAAGGGGAAGTGAAATATGGTGTGGGCAAGCTTTTTGCCGGCCGAGGTTCCTGCGATGGAAATTTTCGATCGTTTTCATATATGCCTGACAGGAAAAAATTTTGATTTCTTGAAATCTACTGAATAGAAATCCACACCATATTCCACTTCCCCTTCGCCGAAAGGTGTTTTTTCTGAAAATCAAGAAAAGTGCCTGTTTTCAAACGCGTTTATGAGGTATTAAATCGAACCTCACCAACTTTTCATGAAAATGGGTTGGTAGAGTAACTCTTCGAGAATAAATAGAGCTTTTCAAAAGAACTCTAGCACCACCATGAGCGTTGTTCAAACTTTTTTCCTGAAACGGCTGTTTTTACATTTTTGAGATTTACGCGAAAAGTTATAATTATTTTTGCATGAAATTTTTATTATAGGTAGGCGCTAACAGAAGCCACAATTTCAGCCCTGAAACAAGGTTCTACGATAATTACAGTCGTTGTAATTAAATGTCAAAAAATGGCCATATTTCGCGGTTTTTATTTTTTTGTGCAAAAAACTTTTGACCGATTTCAATTGTCCAAAACTCATAATTTTCGTCTTTTTAAGCGCTATTACGTACTATTTTTTGTTTTCCAAAAACAAAATTTTTTCGCACCTAAAACGTTGAAAAACTTGTTTTCGCTACCATTATTAGCTTTTTTCCACCTGCTCTCCTGGACCGATTTTTTCCAAAACACATTCATTGAATTCCTACGATTTGTCTCGTAATTATAGCGTCGAAAAATCGCAGGGTAGATTTATTTCAACTTTTGAATACTTTTCCGCTATCTCTCCTGGACTACTAGTGCCAAAGCCGGGTAATAACATGGAGGCATATACCTCGACTCCTAATAATACATCGATGTTACTGGGAGTGGTAAAATGAGGATCGGCTAGCGTGAGGTTTTGTAGATGCGGGCATGCCCTAGAAAGTGTAATAGGCTGTGTGGGTAAGTGATTGGTGATGTTGGGAAGGACATACGCAGTTACATTCGTAACAAAGTCATTGGTCTGCGTTGAATGAATAGCAAACGACACTCGACTTTTCGATATACTGGCAATAGAGTAATTAACGCCGTTAATCTGTGCGTGAATGCGAGTTTTTTTACATTGTAACTTCTTTGCGGCGTTTTCAGTTATAAAGGATCCTTGTGAACAGGGATCAATTACCGCTCGTAATATACAATCTCCAGCTTGTGTTGGAACAGAGATTAATGCCGTGGCCAATAACAACTCATGGATGGTTTCATTATTTAAATGTAATGTGGTGATATCTTGATGATTGGTTATACTAGTCGAGTGGTGTGGTGAAGTGCTTTGAACAGCGTTATTTGGAGTGGAGATGGATTCTGAAGTATTGACATTAGCTCTCAAATTCTGTGTTGAGGTGTGATGGGAATTATTAGATTGCGTTACATGCTGTGAAGAACCTTTCTGATATCTTGATACATTGTTTGAGGTGTGAGGAGTAGTGGTTGAATACTTCACTGAATTGCTTTGACTTGCCATTGTATTATGTAATAGGGTATGATGGCGTTGGCCACAATAAAAACAATTCCCAGGACTAGGACATCCTTGAGTAGTGTGATTATTCGCTAAACAATTTCGACAAAGTCCCTTCTTCATAACATATTCCATTCTGACCTTCGGATTCATATTCAGAAATTTAACACACCGGCGTAGAGAATGTGGATTATTACATAGCACACAGCCGTGTTTGGGTTGTATATGAAACGTTTTTCTCTCTCTTTTGATGTGCTGAAATTTATCACGATTGTCATTTGATGACTGCGTTTTGTTGTGAGACTTCATCATCTCCAGGGCTCTGAATCTACCTTCCAAAAATGTTAGAAAATTAGATAAGGTCGGTAACTCTGTCTTGTTTCCAAGGGAAGTTTCCCATAAATCTCTCGTTTCGGACGGTATCTTTTGCACAAGCGTATAGATGACGATTGAGTCCCAACTGGTTGTATCGAGTCCCAAACTTTGTAATGCATGCAGCGCCTCATTTGTTGTGTCAATAATTTGTTTAATAGCCTCATGCGACTCCGTTTTTGCCCCCGGCTGCGCCATAAGATGTTGTAACTGATGATTTACAATTATTCGTTTGTTTTCAAACCGTTGCGAAAGTATGTTCCAAGTCGCGTCATAATTTTCCTCGGTTGCTTCTAAATGACGGATTAATTTCGCGGCGTCGCCTTCTAAATTAGATTTTAAAAAATACATTTTCTGTACTTTTGATATATTGCTGTTGTGTATGGTTGACACAAATCAATCTTTAAAAGCCCTCCAAGTTTTATACGAACCGGAAAATTTGGGAATCTCTATTCGCGGCATTTTTACCTCGGTTTTCGTGGCTGGTGCGAATGTTGAATTAAGCTGCGATGCATATTGAGTAGGAGAGTTGGGGGTAGGCAAAAATGGTTCTAAGTCATCATTTAATTCTCCCAGATAATTAGTATAAAACTCCTCTGCTTTGCTAAAAAAAGTCCTCAGTGAAATAACTATGTTTCTTGTCTTTCACGACAGCGGCTGATTCAATTACACAATGGTTACTGCTAAATTGCCTCCAGCAATTATTGATGCCTGAAATGCGTGCTTGTATATGCCCTTTCGTGCGGGTCTCCTTTGAGCGTTTCTTATAAAGTTTACGAGATATTTCAATCTGCTCAAATAAACTCGTTTGAGTTTTAAACAATTCCACCAAACTGTGTGCCTCCTGAGAAGTGCCCTCAATGTTCGCCATTTTATCTTTGAGCGATTTATCTTTTTTGTTTTTCATTCCAATTTTGAATTATTTTGTTATTTGCAACAAAAAAAAATGAAACGTTCCATAAACAATTGGTGGCTTATATCAGTCAAATGATTGGATCTGTGAATAATTACTGTTTCACGACAATGCAAGAAAACTGCCGAATAACAACTATGTTTATAAACTGAATGAATTGAACCCTGTTAAAAATACTCCAATGGAGACTAGTTTTTAACTTGTATATATTTTATTCGTATCAGTTATGTTTAGGGATTGTGAGATACCTGCTGGTAAACTGATAGTAATTATATTTTGCAATTATGTATATCTTTAACCTCTATTTCATTTTTAATTTTATGATTTGATGTTGAGAAGGATACAATTCACGCATTATGGTTTAAATTATGTGACGATGATAATTGATGATAATTGTTAAAGATATTGCGAAGCTTTAAACTAGTTCTATTACGAACAACATAAACGATGAATGTTATTTATTCATCCGAAGTAGTCATAATTGCGTTAAATATAATTTTGTTGTGATGGGGAAAATATGTGATGTCAATGGATGTGATGCTTTGTGCATAAATGGTTATCCATACCTATATGTTTTTATTAATTTTTATAACTTATTTCATTGACTGTTGGCAAAAACGTTATGCGTTTCCACTTTACTATAATATTTTACATTATTCCTGTCCAATGTCTTTTGTTTATGTTTTTGTTCTCCGTTTAACTTTTTCTATATGTTAATAGAATTAACCAATCTATTGTATACCAACTCGACGACCGCAATTCCATATAATTTTACTTTGTGCACTGACTCATGTGTATTTAAATCCTCTGTTGTATTAAAGGGCTATTGCTTGTGGATGGGAAGAGAAGAGAAGAACAAAGCCACTTTGTTTTTTTTGTTATAACCGTTGGCAATAATTCCATTTAATACATGTTGACGTTATAAAAAAAACCAAACAACATTATAGATGTATGTTTAAAATTTAATGGTAAGATGTTTTATGACGGATCGATAATGTTTATATGATCACGAAAGAACTAGTCAACATTTGCAAGGTCTCATATCAATAGATGATTTTCAATATACCTGATCTGACGTTGCGATCATTTATGAATTGCTCACGTTGACACAATAAAAAACTGTAATAATAGCCAACACCTTTTTTCTTTTAAATTATATTGCAAATATTAAATTAGCGTGCTTGGAGAAAATGGGTCATATATTATATTAAACGATTATGTTAAACGATTTGAGTTTAGTATTTACCGTAATCCAAATTGATAATAGTTTTTGTTTGTAAATTTTATTTTTTCTTTTTACACATGGGATTATGATATTTTTGTTTAAGAATTTATTAACACTATATCATTTGAATTGGTGGAAAAAATATTTGTTTTTGTTCATAGATTACTATATATATATATATATATATATATATATATATATATATATATATATATATATATATATATATATATATATATATATATATATATATATATATTCACTGAAGGAAATTGTACACTCACCTCGTGGATAACATTGTTACCTTTTCCGCGTCGCGTTAGCTCCACGTTTTTGATTCCGACCTTCTTTTACACTTCTAATACTCCTTTATTTTTCCCGGTGAGTTTATTATTGATAACGATGATCCAGATAATTTCAGATTCCTGCATCCGAAAATCCGGCTCGAAGGACCATTTTTTATGTTGTGTGATGTGATGATATTTTGGTTTACAATTAGCTAAAATTAAAAATTTCACCAAAGCAAAAAAATGAAATCCAATATTATTTATTAGATCTATACTTTATTATTATTATTTTTTCCTTCCGTTGAACAAATTTTACTTTTATTTTAATTTGGTTATGAGCACTGTGATCGTCGACTGGTACTTGTGGTGATGGTGATGAGTCTGATCTTTCAATCCAATCAGAATTGTTTTTAATCCGCTTTCCTCTCAGTTACGGAAACGGATGCGGTGTCGTGATGTTTTTATAGCGGTGATCGCTAATGCTGGTTTTAATTATTAATTGATATCGATGCATTGTAATTATTTATAATAATATTTTAATTAATTAATATTAAAGCTGTGTGCTTCAACAGACATAAACACCTCCTATCCTTGCCCTAGCGAAACCTTCCTGGTTGCTCATCGTCTCCTCGATGGCTCGGTTTCCACACGCCCATTTTGCGGCTTTTCCTCCTGGCAGATTCCACTGTGTAATCCTTGCACTGCTCCCTTACGATTGCGACCTTTGGGAACGTTTCCAAAATGGCGTTAAAAAAGGACCAAAACCGGTTTTTCGTATTTTAAAAAACTAGAATTTGTACAAAAAAAGGGTTTGTATAAAATTTGTAGAAATTTGTAATACGTACTAACAAAATGAGGCCAGTTTTGTGTCACTACATAAACAGTCCTTAGGGAGTGCAATAAAAGAGTTTTTGAAAATTTGCAATATAATAAAAATAGTTTGTGCAGGTTTTTTGAAAGAAAAACCCTTGTTGTGGAATTCGATTAGCTCATATCCATCGCGCCTACAGAAACGCTTTTGGTCTTAAAATTTTTGGCCTTTTTAACTTCCCAGCAGGAAGTTATTATTTTGATGCTATTTTAGTCTTTTCGATTTCTGGCCAAAGTTCTCCAGTTCGATATGTGGAGTAATGTCTCCGCATCTGCAACAACCGCATCCTCCCACCTTTTACCTCGGCCTGCCGTTTCTTTCTCTTGATGCCAGTGAAGACCTTCTTTGCTGCTCTGTCTTCCGGCATGCGCTCGACGTGTCCAGCCCAGCCAAGTCTATTGAGTTTTATGAACGTCACTAAGTCTATTTAGTTACTGACAGAAACAGGCCTAAAAGCGGTGCGGACATTGGCTTCGCGGTATGTGGTAACTTTTCACTAACATGATGTTGCGGTGTCGGCGGCGCTCTCCGACTTTGAACACAACAACGAAATCAAAGTGACAAGTGGACGTAATAGGAAAAAAATTGAAAAACCTGAATGATTTACATATAATTTTTCTAGCCTACAGGGTTTGTCTTTTTTAAGGTGCTAATTTAATTACCCCAATTTGGAAAAATAAAGATTTTCATTAAATATAAAATTCAACAAATTTGCTTTCACAGCCAACACCAACACATGACTCCAAACATATGCCCACCACCACCAGAACTAAGGCTGCCAACTTTCCTAAATCGAAATGGGGGACGGAACGAGGTTTTTCTATGCGATCATGACAAAATAAAATAAGCCTATATAGTCCGGGGAAATTAGCCAAAAAAACGAACGAAAGGAGACAAAATTCCAAAATGGCTGAAAATTGGTCCACGGCTTCCTTGAGACTTTTTAAGAAAACAATCTCGGAATCACAAAAAAAAGATGGCCGCCGGAGATATCACTTTTTTGCCAAAAAATCACTCAAAAATTGGTTTTTCGAAATTTTTGTTTTGAACTGACAATGCAAAACATTACTGCCTACAAAATACTCCTCTTGTATTTTCGAAAAACTTGGCTTTTCCGAATTATTCAACATATTTTTTGACCGAAAAGTGATTTTTGGAAATTTTGGCCTTGAATAACTTCGAAACGGTTAAGTTTTCGAAAAAATGACAAGAGGGCTTTTTTGTAGGCAATAACGTTTCGTATTGACTGATCAAAAAAATTTTTTTTCGAAAAAACCAGGTTTTGAGTGATTTTTTGGCCAAAAAGTGATATCTTCGGCGCTTAATGTTTTTTTTGTGACTCCGAAATTGTTTTCTTAAAATGTCCCAAGGAAGCTGTGCACCAATTTTCAACCATTTTGGAATTTTGTCTCCTTAAAATGGTTTCACCTCGGAATGAGGGGTAATAAGCTGAAAATTTGTATGAACCTTTTTTTGGCATTCTAAATGATGTGTCAAAAGTCTCATATAATCTCGTGTCCGCGTTTTCAGGTCAAAGGTCACAAAAATCAGTTTTTCGCAAATATCTCGTAAATTATCGGCTTTACGTAAATTTTGGTTACGTAAAGTTTGTCCATTAGATAAATCAGCATAAAAATGTCTGGGCTGAAAAGTCTTGGCATCGTGCTGCTTTCGTTTCCGCACCACCGAAGGAGAATGGAAGGGGCATTTTTAACATTGTGTCCCCGTAGGGCTAATCGTTGGGTTACAAGTTATGATAAAATTCTGTTGATTTTCTCTCTATCTCTTCTATTTCCACTTCTTCCATATTGTCATCTTCATCTACAATCATCTCAGAATAAAATAATGAAATGTGGTCAGCGCCATCATCGCTGAACTCATATTCAACGGTTGTATGCTCGGACATACTATTGAGACACGACTGGCTCTGACAAGAGCCATACGCTACGGAACATGGCAATCTTATTTTTCTACATTCACTCATGGAGCTTTAGTTGCGCATCCGTGAATTACAGTCTAATTTCTCTCTTTAAGGGCCTTTAGGCTTAATACACAAAGTGAATACGAAGAGAACGTACTACCTAGACGGAAAAACATTGCATGTACTTAATATGCAATCATGTGTATAAACACAACGTTTGTTCATATGTATTAAATTTTTTCGTCTCCTTAGTTCTTTCCACCTGATGCACAATGTACTATTTGCACAAAAACTAAATGCGGGACTTGTGGGACGAATTTGACGTTTGGGGGACAATGTGGGACGCTCTTAATAACGGGGAACAATATAGGCAAATGCGGGACTGTCCCGCTTAATGCGGGACGGTTGGCAGCCTTAACCAGAACACGACTCAAAACACAAACATCTCTTGACACTACGCGGCGCAAAGCGCAGAAAGTAGAAAGTAAAGCAACTTGCGCGGTGTGTGCGTAGCGTAAAACAGCATTTCGTTAGTGCGCATTTGAATACCCTACTTCTATTCTCTCTGTCATTGCCCGCACGCCATTTGCGCCTGTTTCTGTCAGCAGCTTTAGGCGCCCATTACACGGTAGGTTTTGCTGTCAGTTTTTCCACAGTTTTGCCTACGACTGACGGAAAACCTAACGTCTGAGGTGTTGACTGACGTAATCCTCCGTATATTTTGATTTCCATTAATCATGACTGGTGGAATTGATTGCCGCTTGCATGAACGTGCCGCCTTAGGCTATAGTCCAGGAGGGATAGAAAAAAAGTTGAAATAAATCTACCCTGCGATTTTTGGACGCTATAATTAAGAGAAAAATCGTAGGAATTCAATGAATGTGTTTTGGAAAAAATCGGTCCAGGAGAACAGGTGGAAAAACCCTAATAATAGTAGCGAAAACACGTTTTTCAATGTTTTAGGTGCGAAAAAAATGTTTTTGGAAAACAAAAAATAGTACGTAATAGCGCTTAAAAAGGCGAAAATTATGAGTTTTGGACAATTGAAATCGGTCAAAAGTTTTTTGCACAAAAAAATAAAAACCGCGAAATATGGCCATTTTTTGACATTTAATTACAACGACTGTAATTATCGTAGAACCTTGTTTCAGGGCTGAAATTGTGGCTTCTGTTAGTGCCTACCTATAATAAAAATTTCATGCAAAAATAATTATAACTTTTCGCGTAAATCTCAAAAATGTAAAAACAGCCGTTTCAGGAAAAATGTTTGAACAACGCCCACGGTGGTGCTAGAGTCCTTTTGAAAAGCTCTATTTATTCTCGAGTGTTACTCTACCAAACCATTTTCATGAAAAGTTGGTGAGGTTCGATTTAATACCTCATAAACGCGTTTGAAAACAGGCACTTTTCTTGATTTTCAGAAAAAACACCTTTAGCCGAAGGGGAAGTGAAATATGGTGTGGGCAAGCTTTTTGCCGGCCGAGGTTCCTGCGATGGAAATTTTCGATCGTTTTCATATATGCCTGACAGGAAAAAATTTTGATTTCTTGAAATCTACTGAATAGAAATCCACACCATATTCCACTTCCCCTTCGCCGAAAGGTGTTTTTTCTGAAAATCAAGAAAAGTGCCTGTTTTCAAACGCGTTTATGAGGTATTAAATCGAACCTCACCAACTTTTCATGAAAATGGGTTGGTAGAGTAACTCTTCGAGAATAAATAGAGCTTTTCAAAAGAACTCTAGCACCACCATGAGCGTTGTTCAAACTTTTTTCCTGAAACGGCTGTTTTTACATTTTTGAGATTTACGCGAAAAGTTATAATTATTTTTGCATGAAATTTTTATTATAGGTAGGCGCTAACAGAAGCCACAATTTCAGCCCTGAAACAAGGTTCTACGATAATTACAGTCGTTGTAATTAAATGTCAAAAAATGGCCATATTTCGCGGTTTTTATTTTTTTGTGCAAAAAACTTTTGACCGATTTCAATTGTCCAAAACTCATAATTTTCGTCTTTTTAAGCGCTATTACGTACTATTTTTTGTTTTCCAAAAACAAAATTTTTTCGCACCTAAAACGTTGAAAAACTTGTTTTCGCTACCATTATTAGCTTTTTTCCACCTGCTCTCCTGGACCGATTTTTTCCAAAACACATTCATTGAATTCCTACGATTTGTCTCGTAATTATAGCGTCGAAAAATCGCAGGGTAGATTTATTTCAACTTTTGAATACTTTTCCGCTATCTCTCCTGGACTACTAGTGCCAAAGCGGATTTAAATGAGGAAAAGAAAAAAAATTAATAGCAGGGAGGGACTGGGAGGGACCAGCAATGAAATGTCGTTAAGGTTATAACTAAAAGAAAAAAAAATTTTAAAATCGAAAAAAAAGGGAAATGGTAAAATGGGGATGCTATTTAGGGGTTGAAAACGATTTTTTGCGATTTGCGGTGAAACATGACCTCCTAGTGAAAAATGTTTAATTCAAAAGTTGTAGATAATAAAAAGATCTAAAACTTTTGTATTTAACATATTTTGACATAACTTCAAATTTTCCAAGAAAATGGCTGGAAATCGATTTTTAAGTTTTTAATTTTTTTCTCCCGTAAAAATAATTCAATTTACATGAAAATTTGTAAGAATATATCTTGTGTTGCATTAAATAAGCATGATTTTGTTTTGTTTGGAAAACGGATGGTTTCCCAGAAATTAGCATTTTTCGAAAAAAAATACCCTTATCTTGCATGGACAACTTTATCGATGTTTTTTTCGAAGTTTTATATTCAATAAGTGCTCATTTGACCATTGAAATGTCTAGTTTCAAATGGTCTATACATTTTGATACTTTATTTTCATTAAACCGCTTAAAATTAAGAAAAACCGAACACCTGATTTTTCGAATCACGTACATAAGTATTTCTCGATTTTTTCAATTTTTTTAAAATTTTTTAATTTTTTGTTTTAATGAGGGATTTAATTTTAATCATGCTTATTTAACGCAACACAAGGCATTTTACCATTTCCCTTTTTTTCGAGTTTAAATTTTTTTTTTCTTTTAGTTATAATCTTAACGACATTTCATTGCTGGTCCCTCCCTGCTATTAATTTTTTTTTCCAAAAAACTATCGGCACTAGCCTATATGTCGTATAGATTTGATATAACTCGCTGTTATATCTGATTATCCATATCCCTTCATCACAAATTGAGCCTATTATGCTTCTCAAAATATACTTTCAAAGGAATTTAGCATGTCCTCTATCAGTGCGTCGTTGTTTCACTCCCGTAGCGTATAACAGGGCGAATAAGTGTCTTATATACTGTAAACTTCGTCTTTCGATGCATTGCTCGAGATCTCAGCAATTTACGATGTGCGACAAAACCTTTTGTTTCCGAGTCGAGTTCTCCTACTGATTTCTTCTAGCTCTTCGTTTTAATTTGCCATGGTTGAGCCTAACCCCCGGACACAATGAGGCCGACAACGACAATTCTCATATAAATTGTTGTTGTTTTCCCGTAGAAGTGACGTTGTCGGCCTCATTGTGTTCTGGGGGTAAGTATGTGAAATGGTCCACTACATTTTATAAAATCTGAAATTTTGGTATTATGAAGTAATAAGCGTGTACAGCAATAGCCTGCCGTCAGTCAGCTGGCTGTCGTTTCCAAAGCTTTCAGAGGTTCAGTTTCGTTTATGTTTAGACGATATACAAATAGCCAGGAGAACCCAACATCTCACTCAGCTCGAAGAGCTGTTTAAACCGCTCGCTAACTTCACCACTGCTTGAAATGGCACCGTATCACAAAAGAATGGAATAGTTCCATTTCCCTATGAGTCTTGTCTGATTCAGTACCAAACAACTTGCCTAAGCACATCCTGCCTCGAATTACCCGTTTCAGTTGCTATGCGTGGGCCAAATTAAGAAGGGTGACGATTTGCTTACGTTACAGAAAACTCTTTTCCAATCGGGCAAACGTGCAGTAGCTTTCTGTGCAAAAACCCGACCAGCAACGGCTCGCACGGATCATTGCAAAGCGAATTTATCCGATTTATTGTAACGAGTTTGGGCTATAGAAGAAGTCCCTGCTGCATCACTCAATGAAGAGCAGTCGTACTGCGAGAACTTCTTTATTTAAACCACCCAGCGACTTCCAAGAACCAAAGAAATGCGGATAAATGCAAACACCCTTGAACGAACAGCGCTGAACAACCGCGACTTGGAACTGGTATATAAATTCTGTTACCTCGGTAGTATTATTAACGAAAACCGCGGTACAGAAGAAGATGTCAGTTCCAGAACAAATAAAGCAAGAAGCGCATATGCATGCCTGTTTCACATATGGAGATCGACGGAGATCTCAATTAACACCTAATTGCGGCTGTTCAACTCCAACGTTAAAGCAGTTCTTTTGTACAGGTGTGAAACATGGACAGTCACCCAATTCATCACGGGGCGACTACAAGTTTTCATCAACAGATGCCTACGTCGTATCCTAAAAATCCGCTGTCAAGATAGAATTTCAAATGAAGAACTATGGCGCCGTGCCGGTCAAAGAAGGATAGACGACCAAATCAGACGAAGGAAACGGAATTGGATTGGCCACATCTTGCGACGCGAAGACGATAATCTAGCCAAACAGGCCTTTGACTGGAATCCGCAAGGATCCCGTCGAGTCGGAAGACCTAGAACAACGTGGAGGAGAACCCTATTATCAGAGGCCGCAACAACCGGGAGATCCTGGTCAGAGCTGAGAGTTCTCGCGCAAAACAGAGTCCCCTGGAGGGCAACTGTTTCCGCCCTATGTCCCATGAGGGATTAAAGGAGAAATTAGTTAGTTATAGACTTCCGGAAGGTCGATTTATAGTGAAGCACACCCACATCAACATTTCGATGAGCTCGGAACATTTCCCTGAAGCATTGCGTTACTTACAAAGAAGTTAACGGCAGGGCTTGACATCAAGATTTTGTGTTTGGATTTCCTTCGCGAAGACCCTATGGAAAAGGTTGATGAATCAGAAATCCCAGGCCCTCGCTGTTTTATGCCGCATCGATGTGGCCATAGTCCCTATAGCTCCACAACAAAGTTTCGACCCGTCTTTAACGCTTGTTGTGGCAGTGGGCGGAAAAGTTGACAATTTCATGCCATTATCACCTAATAGCTTATAATGACATGTAATTAATACATGATGATGACAAGTAATTATTAGGTGATAATGAGATAATTAATACGTGATAATGAGCTGATAATGACAAGTAGTTAATACGTGATAATGACATAGTTATTTGTAACTATGTGCACTTAGGCACGGGCCTGCATTCCTGCCTGCACAAGGGTTTCATTCGTAACAAGGCGACTTACGATCCACTCAAAGCAAAAAATCCCCAGTCAATTATCAACCTGGGCGACGGGAGTGTGAAGAAAATTAATCCAGGCCCAGGGCGATATAATTACATTTAATGGTTGTTGTTTTTATTTATTCAATGTAATATTCCTCTAGAATTCTGGTCTGATAAAAAAATCTTACCGTTGGCAAGACGTAATAAAAAGCTTTTATCACCGCGCTCTCAGGCGATGGTTCCAACCGAGCGAGCCACATCAAACGCTTCAATGCGAGGGGACGCAAAGTTGACTTAAAAATCAATGCCCCACCAGAGAATATAAAGCCTTCAGGATGGTTTAAGAGCACAAGAAGACATTGTTCAGCATGTGATGATAGGGCTGTAACCAGAGGACTATTGTGGATTTACTTTTTGCGGGAAAGACGCCCTGGATGACTAAATTATAAGTTGGCGTCTGATGTAAAAACGAGTGACATTTTCTAGAGCAATTCACAAGAGTCAAACAATGACACATTTTGTTTGGAAGTAACATCAGTCTGTTTACCGCAAGGCACAGCAAAAGACCATGGAAAAAAGGGGGATACCACATAATAGAAAAAATTTTGGCGTACAGGTTGGTGTGGCAATGACTTACATATAAGTATGTATAAAGCTTTAAACTATATTTTCAACAGTAATTTCGTATTTTTCTTTGTTCATTTAAAGGCATGAGTTCAAACAAAGCCGATTTAGTTGTACAGTTTACCAGTGGAGTTAATGGTGAAATGTTTGCTAAGGAACTCGCAGCCTTACTTTATTGATCACATAGACCGAGTTTATATTATTTTAAGCCTCTAAATCCGTATAATGAACTGCCACCAAAATGTCGTTGGCAAGATGATTTCAGCTTTATGAAATTCAATGGATTAAGGTGGAATGGCGGTATTATAAATAACAAGGAATTACCCAACATACTGGAAAATTATTCAAATTCAACAATTTATGGGAAGGTTGTTAGTATGTAGAAATCATACATGGGACATTTTTATACATCTTGCGCAATTCTTATAAAATCCCCTATTGTACGATGTGCCTTAAAAAATTGTGCTAGTTGTATATTTATACATGTTGTTAGTAAATAAAAGTATTTAATGGATCAATTTTGTCAATTTTGTAGTTTTTATTTGAGCGACACTATTCGCACAATATACGGGTGACACGGGTGAACCGTGGCACGGCTAAACCGTGTCACGTGTATACATAAAAATGATCCTTTATAAAAGACAAAGACTACAAACTTTCAATAGAATCCAAATAAGTCTCGTGCAAACAAAAAATATTAAAATGTACAACCGTACGATATTAGAAAAATACCAGACACTTGAAACATACAGTCAGCGAAATTGATATAAAGGCACCCTTTTTGCGGTGCTTTGGCAACATGTTGCTCTGGTATTTGTTGCTGAAGCTCAAAGATACGCACCATGTTTTGAAGCTACTGCCGTCTACTTTATATGTTTCAAGTTTCATACTCCTTCTACTCTGTTTGGCAGAGCGGTACTCATTTTAACCGTTACAGATCAATTTTGAAGCATTTTTACTGCGAAATTGAAATAAAGTCAGTAAGTTTGTGTGCCGGTAAAGACACTTAAAAAGGTTTTTGTTTAAAAAAATTGGTAAGTTAATTATTTTGTAATGGATTTATGTTGATTTAAGTCAATTTTTTTATTGGCATGATAGATTTTTAGAATTTTGCCATCATGCCAAGAGGAAAGCCGTTGTCATCAGAACAGCGAGCTCAAATAGGAGCATTAAAAGCACGTGGTTTTTCAAATCGCGATATTTCCAACCAAATCAACCGGTTCCCGACCGTTGTGAATAATTTTGTTAATTTGGGAGACAATTATGGGAAAAAAAGTCACCAGGAGCTAAGCCCGTTCTCTCAATGCGATTGAAAAATCGCATTGCACAAGAAGCGCGCTGCAATAAATTGTCAGCGGCTCAAATTAAGGAGAAGCTCGACCTGCCAGTATCAAGGAGAAGGATTCAACAGGTTCTCCATAACAACCCCCACCTGAAATATAGGAAAAAAATTAAGAAAATCCCTTTAACAGAGGAACACAGAAATGCGCGAATGAGTTTCGTAAGGGCGCACATGTCCTGGACCACGGAGTGGCAAAACGTAGTGTTCAGCGATGAAAAAAAATTCAATCTTGATGGTCCTGACGGTTGCCACTATTATTGGCACCACGTCCAAGATGAAAGGGAGGTCCGAATGAGTCGTCACTCAGGTGGGGGTAGCGTTATGGTTTGGGCTGCATTTAGTTTCCGTGGTAAAACCCCTTTATTATGGGTTCCTTCCCGTATGAATGCAGAAAAGTGTATTGAATTGCTAGAAGTGGGATTAAATGACTTCCAGTACGAGCTCGGTGTCCCCAACTTCATTTTCCAGCAAGACAATGCTGCGGTTCATCGGGCAAGGATCGCTGAAGAATGGTTCCTGAAGACCGAAACACCGACTATTTCCTGGCCAGCCCGAAGCCCAGACCTGAACCCAATTGAAAATATTTGGGGAATTCTCGTCCGAAGGGTTTTCGCCAACGGCAGACAATTTTTAACCGTTCAGCAGTTAAAAGAAGCGCTGAAGGCTGCTTGGGAAAGCATTGAGATTACAATTTAACAAAATTTAATAAATTCAATGCAAAATCGCATTTTTGATTTAATACTACATAATGGTGGACCTACCAAATATTAAATAAAAGATTATTTAAGAATTTTGTTTTTTTATTTTCCACATAAAATGCTAATTTTAAAGAGTGACTTTATTTCAATTTCGCAGCAAAAATGTATTAAAACTGTACTGTAACGGTTCAAATGAATACCGCTCTGCCAAACAGAGTAGAAGGAGTATGAAACTTGAAACATATAAAGTAGACGGCAGTAGCTTCAAAAGATGGTGCGTATCTTTGAGATCTAGCAACAAATACCAGAGCATCATGTTGCCAAAGTACGGCAACAAGGGTGCCTTTATATCAATTTCGCTGACTGTATATGATCCAGGCACGGTTTTTTTTCTTGCGTGAAGTACTGAGTCCAAAGGTACGGCGGCCAGTCGTTTGGCCTATTGTACTACACCCCTATACCCATATTTGCAGCCAGACTGCTTGAAAAGGTTCAGCAGTCTGCCTAGTGGGTTGTCGCTTAGGTTTGAATGTTCGAGCAGGGACTCGTCGAACAACGAGACGTTGCTCCTCGCTAACGCTGGGCACTCATGGAGAACATGGGTAGACCTATCCTCCTCAAGGCAAAGCCTGCAGTCAAGCCAAAAAGTATCCTGACATCATTTCTACTGCGCCCCAACAACTCCTAGACAGGGTTAAGAGACGGCACAGGAAAGAATCGCTTAGAGTTGGCCAGTCCAGCCACGGACCTCTAGCGTTCAGTATGTTTCATCAAAGTCCGATCGGCCAGGGCCCTTTGCAGCAAGCTGATGGGTGCCCCAATTGCCGGCTCTGGACCGATGAATGCAATGTCAGACCCATGTTTAGCCAGAGCATCCGCTTTTTCATTGCCTTGAAAGGGTAACTTGATTGAGAACGCCCAGCTCGCCAAGAGCACGTCGGTAGCCCCAAAATAATTTAGACGCAATCCTGAAAGATCATGAGAGAATGCCAGTATATCGTACACCTCTGCTTAAAGGACAGTCGCTAGTGTATAGACTACAAGCCCACGGCAATTTTTTGGGGTCATGCGAAACAGCACGAATTATATGCAGATCGATACTCCTAAATGAGACGCAAACTTTAGGCACTATGCCGTCACTTTTGCGCGGTACATGTGACCGCACAGGTAAGTTGAATATTCCATCCGGAGCGGTGCTTTTCCGACCAAACATTCTTGTACGGCAATTCTCATATTGATACATTAATAAAAAAGTAAACTCCTAGAACCTACTGCCGTACAAAAATAATGGTACTTGAAACCAGAAGAATTTTTTAATTTCTGCAAATTTATCCCCCCACAAAGGCGATTTATTTCTGTACGGCCTTTGTACATTTCGATTTCTATGAATCATTGTGTGGCTATGCTGTACATATTTGGTGGTTAAAAGGTGAGAAACCCCCAACTCAACACAAGAGCGTAGTTAGTACAGAGGTGGTCATTTGAACCAACATCAAATTCAATGATCTTAATGCTATTTCATGAAACGATAACATTTTTTCTATTGCCGTACATTTTTCATGGGACATATGGCTGCGACAGGAAAATTAATTTTTCTCCGAAAAGGATTATTTTTAACGCTAACAATATTTTGTACGCCAATTCGTTAAAACTTAAAACAATAATCAATAAAACCTAAATGCCGTATAAAAAAAATGGTTCAATAAAAGTATATTTTCACCCTAAAGAACTCATTTTACTATATCTTAATTCAAGTACATAGGGAAACTTCAAGAAATTGAAGTACATATATATTTCAAATAATTACATTTCAATACAAATACGAACAAAATCTTACCTTATATACTTGAAACTTATACCTATGTTATCACTAGTCAATTTTGAAAGTAACCTATTAAGTCCTCCGCTAAGACCCTTTTGGACCACTCCCTGGTGATCTCGATGTCTCAGAAAAATGCATTATTCGCCGTATTTTTTCTTGCGTTTCTGATGCCCCAAACCATTGCCTAAACTAGTTCCATATATACAAAAATGATCTAGAAAGGTCGTACATTTTTCCAGCTAGAGAGTTTTAACGGGCGTTGCTCCGCAGCTTGTCACCACAATTTTTTTAAAACTATTGGTTCTACTTGAACTTTGTCTATGACACTTTTATGCACATTTATCTCACGAATAAATTTTATTCAGCCAAAATTACCGTACAACCGATAATTTACGATATATTTGAGGAAAACTGATTTGCGTGACCTTTGACCCTCCGTAACTTAAGTAGCCGGGCCAGTTGGCTTTATGGACATTTGAGAAATTATTTGCGACCCCAAAATAAAGAGAATCCCGCTTAAAAATAGTCCAGTTGGCATTTCTTCGAGGTTTAGCCGTTTTTTTGTATAAAGTGACTGGGCTATTAGTATCTACTTGAACTATTTTATTAGTACTTGTAGTCTAGGAACCAGGGGTTTTAACCTGACACTAAATCCGATAGAAATGATTTTTGGCGCACGCGCAGTTTGTGAAGAGTACTTTAAGAAAAAAAAACGTTCTGCAGGCGAACACCTAGGGAAACTTCGGAAAATTCCCGGGAAGACTCGGAAAATTGATATTCCATCAATAACTTGGAAGGGGTTGAAAATTTCGATATAATGTATAGAACAAACTTGTAGAGCGTGAAAACCTTCACAAAAAAGGTCTTGTTAATAAGTAAAACGCAAAAGCTACGTTATAATGATTATATTTAGGTCCACTGGGGACAATGTAAAGACTACAAAAAAATTGAATACAGGCCGAGATCTGGTCTCCGACCCAGAGTATACAAGACAAGCAAAAGTAAGCAACTGCAACTATTATCAAGTAATGCAAATTCTGTTGATTGAAAGCAACAGCTTTCGGTACCGCTGATTGCTGCTAAAAGTGGCCCGGAGCCTGCATCTCACAGCTGGACCTCTGACTGGTGTTGCTGGAGTGTTGGTGTTGCAAGATATTGGTTGATAGACTGGCCTTAACATTCCGCCCGTCTCGTGTGGAAGCACGATTCCAGTGGATGACATAGATGTGCAGGTAAGAAACGTCGAAGGCGATCCGCCCGCCGTGAGCGAATGAGGGATGATTATAACCTGTGTGAAAGGAAACAAAGTGTGGATTAGGTTGTTAAGAGTATAGGTAAGTTCGGTTAATGAGTTTGGTTGTTAGTGTCGTGCACGGGGAGTACACATAGTTTGGTAATATCTCGTTTTAAGTGCCCAGACTTGTGGCGAATAGTCGCCACAGGGATGTGACCGTCAATGCCTGGATGTAGCTGGGTGATCCGACCGAGGAGCCACTTGGATGGAGGCAGGTTGTCCTCTTTGATGATAACCAGATCGTTGACTCTGACAGGATCTTGAGGTCGTTGCCACTTAGTGCGCGCCTGCAGGGTGTGGATGTACTCATGCCTCCAACGATGCCACAGTTGTTCGTGCAGGTGTTGGGTTAGCTGCCAGCGAGTGAGCCTATTCAAAGAAGTGTCCAAAATGCTCGGAGCTGGCACTGCTACAAGTGGTTCGCCGACTAAGAAGTGGCCTGTTGTCAGCGTAGTTAGGTTCTCAGGATCATCGCTGTTGGAATTCAAAGGCCTGGAATTGAGGCACGCTTCAACTTGTGCCAGCAGTGTTAGCATCTCTTCTAGAGTTAAGGTGTGAGAGCCCACGATGCGACGGAAATGATGTTTGAATGCTTTCACGCCGGCTTCCCAGAGTCCGCCGAAGTGAGGCGAGGCGAGGGGGATGAAGTGCCACTCTGTCCCTTCGTTTATGAGATGTTGTGGGAGTTCCGATAGGCTAGAGGTAAGTTGACGAAGGTGGTGTGATAACTTCTTGTCTGCAGCTACGAAAGTTCGTGCGATATCGCTGTATAGTTTGGCGCATCGTCCCGACGGCTGACAAAACGGCGAAATGCTGCGATGAAGGCTGCCCTGGTTAGGTGTAGGACCAACTCCAAATGGATGGCGCGGGTAGCAAAACAGACGAAGAGTGCTACATATGTCTTTGTGGTTTTGTGTCCTCGACCCTTTAACAACTTGGTGATAAACGGACCAGCGTAATCAATGCCACTATTTAAGAAGGGCTTCGTCGGTCGCAAGCGGTCGGCTGGAAGATCTCCCATCAGCTGAGTTCTTGGAGCTGCCGTGTATCGACAACAAACCACACAGGTTCTTACTACCTGACGTACCATGTTGCGGATCCAGTATTTGCTGCTAATATGGTGGAGAGTTGCCTGTACTCCTCCGTGAAGTGTATGTAGGTGAGATTGCCGTATAATCAGCGTTGTGAGGAGGGCTTCCTTGGGAAGAATAACTGGGAACTTTTCGTCGTAAGCGATGAGCGCATGTCGTAACCGTCCACCGACTCGCAAGACGTCGTTAGCATCAAGGAACGGATTCACGCTTCGTAATTTGCTGTTTGTTGGAAGTAATTTCTTGGCTTTGAGACTGGTTATTTCTTGCGGAAATGATGAGTATTGTACTATTTTGAGCCATAGAGTGAGGGCCTTGTCATGTTCTTCAAGCGTGAGCACGCCAGTTTGCTTGGCCGATTTTGTC
The DNA here is from genome assembly GCA_963855945.1 of Thereva nobilitata. Lineage (NCBI taxonomy): Eukaryota > Metazoa > Arthropoda > Insecta > Diptera > Therevidae > Thereva > Thereva nobilitata. Next base: position 105,445,239 of record OY979694.1, on the reverse strand, counting down.
TTGCAATTATGGATGAATCGAAGAATGTACCCTGTCACTCTAATGAGCTTTTTTAATGTTGAGAATGTCTTGAGTAGGTTGGGAGCGAAGTCAGCAGATACAGCCATGATCGTGTGGGTACGTATGTTGCTCGGGTTCCTTTCGAGCTCATGTGATTGTGAGTTGTCCTTGCGACGGTCATAACGAGGCGGCCATGATGCTGAACTTTGGCTTAGCCATGGTGGGCCAGACCACCATAATGAGTAATCCTTAAGGGCTGCCACTACTATTCCCCTGGTGATGCAGTCTGAAGGATTGTCTGCTGACTGAACGTGATGCCACGTAGCGTTGGGTACCTTATCGTGTATAAGAGCGACACGATTGGCCACAAATACCATCCATTTTGATGGCTGCTCGCGCAACCACTCTAGGACGACGGTGGAGTCTGACCACAAGTGTACTGGAGTCTTTTCGAAGTTTAAAGTTGTCTTGACATAATGCACCAATTCAGCAAGTAGGGCTGCCCCACACAGCTCTAGTCTGGGTAACGAAATGGTTTTGAGAGGGCTGACGCGAGTTTTTGCTGTAAGTAGAGTGACCTGAAAGGTGTCCAAATCGTGGATGACTCGCAGGTATACTGCTGCGCCGTAGGCGGCGAGTGAAGCATCGCAGAAGCCGTGGAGTTCGATCCCAAGCGGTTTGATGGTGGTCCCAACCCAACGGTTGATTCGAAGATGTGGCAGACACTTTAAGTCCTGTTTATATTTCATCCATTGCTGATGAAGATCTGACGGCAGTGGATCATCCCAGTCCAATGTGGCCAGCCAGAGTTGTTGCAAAAAGATTTTTGCGGTGATTGTGATTGGAGAAAGCCATCCAAGGGGGTCGTATAGCCAGCTAATGTCTGCTAACACCGAACGTTTGGTTGATGTGGTTGAGTCACCTAGACTTATGCTGAAGCTGAATTCATCCGATGTTGGGTTCCAAGTAATGCCCAGTGTTTTAACTGAGACGTCTTTGACGACCTTAAGAGAAAGGGTGTCAGCTCGATCTGCCTCCGGAATGCCTGCTAGCAGATTCGTTGAGTTGGCTAGCCATTTTCGCAATTTAAAGCCGCCTTTCTTCAGTAGTGAGCAGAGGTCGTCGCGAAGTCCTATCGCAGTCTCCTCATCGTATGCGCCAAAAAGAGCGTCGTCGACATAGATATTATCAGTGATTATCTTGGACGCCGCTGGATGTTCTGTTGTGTAGTCGTGTGCAAGTTGTTGGAGAGTTTTGCAGGCTAAGTAGGGCGCACAAGCTGTTCCGTAAGTGACGGTTAACAGACGATAGCATTTGACCCGATGTTCACTGGAGGGTGCCCAAAGTATCCGTTGGAGTTGGGTATCGGCTGTTTCAACACGTATCTGCCGATACATTTTCTCGACATCCCCAGTAAGGACGTGAGTATAGAGTCGCCATTTCAGAATGACCGCAATTACATCGTTTTGAAGCTTCGGCCCCACTTGAAGTATATCGTTTAACGATAGATGTGATGTCGATCGCTGCGATGCGTTGAACACCACTCTGAGCTTAGTAGTAGTGCTACTTGGCTTCAAGACCGCATGATGTGGTAGATAGTAGACAGGTTCCGCAGTAGCTTCTTCTGTTACTTCCTCCATGTGATTTAGATCTTCATATTCTGTCATAAACGACGAGTACAAACTGTGGAGCTCCGGATCGCGTGCTAGTCTGCGTTGCATACGTAGAAGTGAGGACATGGCAGCTTGACGAGATGATCCCAATGAACTAGCAGGTAGCTTTAGAGGAAGGGAGACAACGTATCGGCCATGAGCATCTCTATAGTGGGTTTGGGCAAAGTGGTCTTCGCATTGAATTTCGTCAGGAGTTAACCGAGTGGCTTGAGGAGGTTCTTGAAGTTCCCAAAATCCCCTGAGGAGTGAATCAACTTCTACAGTAGAGGTGTGCACGCGCATCGTAGAGGGCGGTGTATTTGTAGTAGGATCAGCCTCGCCTGACACTATCCATCCGAAAACTGTAGCTTGCGCAATCGGAGCACCTGGTGGTCCTTTACGTATCTCCTCTAATATGATTTGCGCATGAACCGCTACTCCAAGAATGAGGTCGATAGATGACGGTTAATCAAAATTGGGATCCGCTAATGGCAAATCGAGGAGGTGTGGCCAAGACTGTCTTGAAACTGCGAAGCCGGGTAGGAGTTGTGATAAAGATGGCATTACCAAAGATTGAACAGAATACCGATGCGCTGAATCTTGCAGAGAAATCACGTCATGGTTCACATACGACTGAGCGATACCAGCCTCACATTGCGCAACACCGAAAACGGCTATGCGAGTTTTCTGTTTTCGTAGACCTAACAGCTTGGCCAGAGATGATGTAATGAAGCTTGACTCTGATCCTTGGTCCAATAGAGCCCGCACCTTTAACTGTCGACCATTTGCAGCTTCGACTCTCAAGAGTATTGTCGGGAGGAGTACGGACGAAAATCTTAGGCCGTCCAGTGAGAGATGCGCTGTAGTCGAGGGGCATGGAGCGTCAGGTACGGTGACAATGTTGTTCTTCTGGGGCGGAGTAGGTTCACTTGATTCAGTAGATTGGTGGATCATGGTGTGGTGCTTCGCTTGACACAGCTTGCACCTGTTCGTTGAAGGGCATGAAGATGCAGTGTGGTTTGACCTGAGGCAGTTGTTGCAGGCTAGCTTCCGTCGCAGAAGGTCGACCCTTTGGTCGATGGACATTGACCGGAACTGAGGGCAAAACAGGAGAAAGTGTTTTCCATTGCAACTCAAACAGGCTGAGGATGTGGTACTTGACGCGTTAGTGGACAAATGATGCGTGTGTGAACTCGGTCTTTTAGATGTTTGAAGTTTCTGCCCCGAAAAGGTTCGCTGTCCGGGCGCCGCGTTCGTGAGCAATTGAGTGTCCTTGATAGCACTGAGTGCTTGTAACCGTGGTTCTAGGAATCCTGCTAGGGAGCTGAATGTTGGCACATCCGTTGACGAACTGAGGGAAGTTTCCCAGTCCTTGCGCGTGGTGGCGTCAAGCTTGTTGGATAGAAAGTAGGTTAACCAATCGTCCCAGTGGTCCACAGGTCGGGACAGGTTCTCTAGGGCGCGTACAGACTGTTTGAAAGTATCGAACACTCGCTGCAGTTCTGAACAAGATTCCCTCACCATGGATGGAAGGCTGATGAGCGATCTTAAGTTGGCATTAACCAAGACTCGTGTATTCTTAAATCTCTCGACAATGAGCTTCCAGGCTGACTTATAATTCGCGCCAGTAGTCGCGAAATGCCGCAAAAGCTTAGCTGCTTCTCCTGTGATCGCGGACTTTAAATAATGCAACTTCTGAACGTCGGGCAAGGAGGTGTTGCTGTGTATTAACGCCACGTAGGTATCATGAAACGATGGCCAATCAGTATGTGAGCCGCTGAATGAGGGCAAGTTTATCCTGGGCAACTTGAGCTGTGGTGTCGAGGATGACTGTGTATGAGCTGTCGAGTGTAGCGGGGAGCCTTCATGATCGTCATTTGAAGTTTTTGGACTAAATGGGGCTAGATGATCCTTTAGCCAATGTAATGTTGCGATGCAAGCACACTCAACATCGGAGAAGGCATCTGATGTCACAAGTGGTTCTTTGGCTAACACTTCCGCCGAAGAGCTCTCGTAGAGTTCCTCATACGCAGCCATGAATTGAGCCCAATAGGACTTGAGTAAGTCGACGCGCGCGGTGAGAAATTCTTCATTTCTCTGCTCCTTGGCAGTTTTGTTTGTGCTTATTAGGAACCGCTCAATTCTTTCCTTTGCAAATGTAATTCGGCCCTTGATTGCTTCCATAATTTGATTTTCTCTGGTGACCAGTTAGATCGCTCAGGCAGAGTGAGGATGAGTTTAATCCGGTGATATTGGGTTTTCCCTCTAACTCGTAAGTCATAAAATTCAAAATGAGGATCGACGTTGGTTGAAGAGTATAGTTTACTTTGTTCGCAGCACCGAAAATTCGAACAGCTTTTAGACAGCTGTTGCGCGGGAAATGACGCCCATAGATGTTGCGTCAATCGGTTTCAAGGTATTACCCACAATAAAGCAAATGAAAATCCTTAAAATTCTTGGTAATTACCGGCACTAACTGATTGACTGTATAATTTATTCATAGGAATTCAAAATTCATAAAAGTTTGATAATAAAGATCAACACTAATTGCCTGAATATAGATTAGTTTATTCGCAGCACAAAAAATGTAACGAGCTTTGCGCAGATGTTGCGCGGGAAATAATTCTTGTAGATGTTGCGCCAATACTGATGCACAAAATATTACCCACAATACGACAAAATAAATTCATTAAATTATTGTTTATTCATAATACCTCAAAATTCAGAAAAAGTTGATGATAAAGGTCAGCACAAACTGCTTAAATATAGTTTATTATTTTATTTACGGCACATAAAATATAAAGAGCTTTCGGGCAAATGTAGCGCGGGAAATAATTCTCATAAATGTTGCTCCAGCCTGCTGCACAAAATATTTCCCACAGTACTACAAAAGAAATTCCTTAAATTACCGTTGATTTATAATAACTCAAAGTTCAGAAAAAGTTGATAATAAAGTCAACACTACTGCTTCAATATAGTTAATTTTATTTCGCAGCAAGTAAAATGTAAATGGTTTTTGGGCACATGTTGCGGGAAATACTTCTTATAGATGTTGCGCCAAACTGCTGCGCAAAGTATTACCCACAGTACAACAAATGAAATTCCTTAAATTCTTGATGATGAACCACACTAAATAACGGACGGTATTGTGTAGTTGTAACAAATCAAAATTCATAAAAATTGGATAATAAAATTAACACTAATTAACTGTAGGTTATTGTGTTCACCGACGACGGAGACGGAATAAGCTTTTAAGTTGATGTTGCGCGGGAACTAATGTAACCGGATAGTACTTCATGTATTGTTAAGAAATATTGCATCAATTAATTGTAATCACGAACAACAATATAAGCTCTGATATTTTGTTTTTAGGGATAGCACTGCACACAATTCTTTATTGTTAACTATAACATGCGTTTATTAACGGGGTTAGTTAATCATATGGGGCCCTTTTAGACGAGCGGACACCGAACAGACAAAATTTAACTGTCATCGTTAATTCCTTTTTGAAGCCCGGTGAAGTGTCGGCTGGGCATTTACACGGGCGGACACCAACGAACGGACAAACGACCGAAAAATTTCAATTCTGGGAAGCAGGTTCCCGGGTTTCGGCACCAAAAAAATGTTAATAAGTAAAACGCAAAAGCTACGTTATAATGATTATATTTAGGTCCACTGGGGACAATGTAAAGACTACAAAAAAAGTGAATACAGGCCGAGATCTGGTCTCCGACCCAGAGTATACAAGCCAAGCAAAAGTAAGCAACTGCAACTATTATCAAGTAATGCAAATTCTGTTGATTGAAAGCAACAGCTTTCGGTACCGCTGATTGCTGCTAAAAGTGGCCCGGAGCCTGCATCTCACAGCTGGACCTCTGACTGGTGTTGCTAGAGTGTTGGTGTTGCAAGATATTGGTTGATAGACTGGCCTTAACAGGTCTCTACATGTTTTTTCGAAAATTGCTTCCTATGAGAGATATGAGCTACAATTGATATTTTCAGATTTCCGCGCGAATAATTCGGGATATCATAAGATTTACCCCGACGCTCGACTAAAATCACTGTAACTCCCTTGTTTTTGGTCGAAAATTAATAAACTAGTAAAATGTAACGTAGAGACCTTTTTTGTGAAGATTTTCACGCTCTACAAGTTTGTTCTATACATTATATCGAAATTTTCAACCCCTTCCAAGTTATTGATGAAATATCAATTTTCTGAGTTTCCCCGGGAATTTTCCGAAGTTTCCCTAGGTGTTCGCGTGTAGGACATTTTTTTTTCTTAAAGTACTCTTCAAAAACTGCCCGTGTGCCAAAAATCATTTCTATTGGATTTAGTGTCAGGACTTAGTAAAATTTTGGCTACAGCGCCTGGACTATTGAGGTAATTAAAAATATCAAAACCAATTACCAAATACAAGTATTTTAGTAAAGGACTTGTAACATCAACTCGCTGGTTTGCGGGAATAGTGACGCAACTAAAAATGATTGATTTTAGAGACTGACGTTTTTAAATTTTTTTATAAATTAACGATTCTTTCTAACGATAGTTGACGCGAAATCGGCGTTGCGTGTCTGTTTACTGTAAATTATCAAAGATTGTTGGTCATTTAGCATATTTAGTTTAATTTTACAGAATTTTGAATTGCGTCGTTATTCTCGCAAACCAGCGAACTATTTTGGATGGTGCACGAGTGGCGATTATTATTGGCTGTGTTCAAAAGGCAGGGTTCAACTCTATTGCAAGTATTTTGTTTATTTATAATTTTATTAACCATAACTTTTAGACGGCACAACTGAAAATAGACGGCATCTGTTTTTTTTGTTTTTCTATCTTTGAAGAATTATAATCAGCATTAATATTGAAACATTATTCTTTTTGCTAATGCACAGAGCATTTGGAAAATCTTACAAATTTTTGGATTTTGCTGTTTTGTTTTTTATGCATATTTTCATTGGGTGCAGTTAATTATAGACGGCTGCATTGTAAAACAATAATATTTAGTTACAAGTTGCAAAAAAATTTCTTACCGTACTGGAAAAATGATCTTGTGTCCCAAAAGTAGGGTTCAACTCTCAAGTGCTGGTAATTGTTTCTTTATATGCATATTAACCATAACTTTTAGACGGGACAGTTATTAAAAATTAGTTTAGGTGTTGACTAATATTTTGGTGTCAATGCCGTACAGTTTGCAATGATCTTGCACGATACTGATCTAGGAGCTTGTTGAGTCGGGTTTTCTCATCTTTTAACCACCGAATATGTACGGCATAGCCACACAATGATTCTATGAAAGCGTAGAAATCGAAATGTACAAATGCCGTACAGGAATAAATCACCTTTGTGGGGGGATAAATTTGCAGAAATTAAAAAATTCTTCTGGTTTCAAGTACCATTATTTTTATACGGCAGTAGGTTCTAGGAGTTTATTTTTTTATAATATATCAATATGAGAATTGCCGCACAAGAATCTTTGGTCGGAAAAGCACCCCTCCGGATGGAATATTCAACTTACCTGTGCGGTCACATGTACCGGTATAGTGCCTAAAGTTTGCGTCTCATTTAGGAGTATCGATCTGCATATAATTCGTGCTGTTTCATATGACCCCCCAGAAATTGCCGTGGAGTTGTAGTCTAGTACCTAGGCTTATTGTTCTACTGAATCGGTGCTTTTACTCCAGATTTCGTTGACCACATCTCTCTCAGTTTTAGAGCCACCCGAGTACCATACTAGTCCACCCTGCGATAGTTTAGGAAAGGTCCAAGTTAGCATCCCATCGTGAAGTCCGATAGCGTCCCTTCTTGCAGAATCTAATGTTGATCATTATAGAATGTCCTGGTCTAAGACCAGCGCACAGGTAGCCATTCGTAGCCATTCAAATTTAGAAGAGTCTCCAGGCCTGCCGTCGGGGAAGTGCGGGTAGCCTTGGTGAAGGAAAAGCAGGAAATTCTTTGAATTTTGCTTAAATTAGTTATGCAACTTTTAAGCGCCACTTTGTACCACGAAACTAAAGCCCCGTAAGTTACCGTGGGCCTAATGATGGTGGTGTATATCCAGTACATGGCGTTCGGTTGTAAACACCAGGCGGATCCACAAGCTCTGCGGCAGGCTTACAGCGGTCTGCGTGTCCCTGCTCAACAGAGTATCCATGGGATGGTTCCAGTCGAGTTTCGCATTCAACGTTACTCCTAAGTATTTGGCTTGATGTAAAAACCTATAGTTCTACCTGCACGAATAGGTTCAGCAAGTACCGGTAATGTTCGTCTTCTGGTAACCGCTACCAGAATCGTTTTATCGGGATTGACATTTAGTCCTACGCTGGCGCACCAGCTTGAAACCAAATTAAGTGCCTGCTGCAGGCACCTTGTCATGATACCTTCGGTTTCATCTGTTATCACGATGACAACCTCATCTACGTAACCTTAGGCGAAAATGTTACGGCCATTAAGTAGCTCTAGGAGGTCATCTACTCAGGATCAATTTGTTCTCCCAATCTGAATTAAAAGGGCTTTAAACCTTACGGGGAGGGGAGATGTCCCAAGTTGAAGACGAACCTCCTTTATAGCTAAACGACACTTGTGATTAATAATGCAAACGTAATGTAAACGTATGGATTAATGAATTGATAACATAAATCGTCCATAATTATTTATGAAACAAACATACATACATATGTAGCAGGGATGCCGCGAGTATTCGCATTATAAGTGATATCCGCATTCGCGTTAAGCAATGCGAATGTAATGCGAATGTCTAAATGGTCTTTTCTATAGAATTTTAGGCAGCGGGGAATACCCGGGACCCGGCCAGTTACCAATATAAACAAAAAACAATTTAGTTGTTCGTTCGACATGCGTGCGCGCGTACTACAATACATTCAATAAAGCACTGCACTTTTAGAATCATCGTAATTTAGATTTGTTTCTTAAGATTAGAAAGATTAACAATTACTATGGCGCCACTTAAAAAAAGTGAGATTTGGAGATTTTTCGATGTGATCGACAAAGAACCCGCCAAATGCAAAATTTGTGAAAAGGCGTTTTCACGTTCCGGTCGTGCAACTACTGGATTGCGAAACCATTTTAAATCCGTCCATGCGGCTCCCTGACATTCGCATTCCCGAATGTTAGTTTTCAATATTCGCATGCGCGTTCGCGAATATACAAAAGCTGACATTCGCGGCAACCCTGGTATGTAGGATGTGCGCATCCCATCGTAGCTTAAGAATTGGCATTCGGCCTACTGAGACCCAGATTACAAATATTTAATAACAAGCAAAGGAGAGTGGTCAAATGAGCACCAGGCCCGGGCGCAGATTATCGATTATCTCAGATTATCGGTTATAATGATTATTGAAATTCTTTATAGTTTCTATATCCCGTAACTGTGGTTAAGGTGTTAATATTGGTATTTCTGTTTATTCAGGCGAAATACCTAATATCACCATGTATTTTTGTATTTTTTCATTATATTTATCTTACGTCTTTTTAAGTTTTAATCGAACTCTGAAAAAATAATTTCAAATTCTTTGTCAAGGTTTACCTCTTGTATTTGCTGTAAAACGGTGTACCCGTGACACGGTATACCCGTGATACGGTTCACCCATGCCACCCGTATATGGTGCGAATAGACACATCATTTTTATTTATCTAATAGTAAAAAACCCGCGTGCGTTGCAACGCCTATTAATAGAGGCGTACGAAAAAAAATCCTTCTACATTTATCATCATTAGACATTTACTTTTAATGTAAAAATAATTGAAATGATAAACATTGTCTCTGTTTAAAAAAATTTATGTTTTTAAATATTCTTTTTTTCTTACACCATACATTCGACGCCATTTTTAACTTCAAAAACAGCCGGCACACAAAATATGATGAAGAAGAAAGACGCGCCCTGGCCACCGTCAGTCTTTCACTTCTCTCGTCTGGCGCCGGCACAAATGAATTTGTGCAATTATATCTGATCATATATAGCGATATAAAATAATATATAATGCCTTACAATAATTTTGATGAAGTAAATTTTATCAATTGGTAGATGGAGTTTTTCGGGAAAATCACATACTAAAGCACATTCTCCAGTCGCAATCCCAAAAATCAATCAAGGGTGGAGAAAGACCTCAAGAAAAAGGTGTGTGGCTGAAAAATGATGGGAAAAAAGTTATTATAGGTATGCTGTCAAAAATATCTCATTATATCTGTTTTAGAGTTTAGCCAGTATCACGCTCTTAATAATAACTGGCCCTACCATGATAAAAAGCATATAGAACATTCCATGTCTGAGAAAAGCGGCGAAATAAAAGATATAATTGCATATATACAATTCTATACAATTGTATATGATTTCCCTTATTATATATAAAAATATATATTTCTATATAATTATATCGGGCCAAATTTCATATATAATTATATATAATTAATTTATATATAAATATATCCAATTATATATCTTTCTATATAATTATTTCTACTCGGGAATACGTCAAAACACTTAAATTAAATATGATCATGCGAGTCGAATTGCAGAACGACCGATCTGGATAAGTTTTTTCCAAACAATTGCTGGACATTGGTAATGGCAAAATTCCCGTTAAAACATCGTCTGGATATATTACATTCGCTGCAAATTTTTGTCACTTTACTAAATCAAAGACAGAACTCATCGAGATTGCTCAAAATTACAAAAATCATGTTTGGTTGAGCGAACATGTTATTTTTGCTGCTAAAAACGTTGATGTCAACGAAATAAATTATTAGATTCAAAATAAGATAGCTGGCGAATTGTAATGCCTCGACTGGTGGTGAAGAAATTAATGAAAAACATAATCGAAGCCACAATTTTGAAAGCGAAGTACAAAGGGGAAGACATTTTGATTCCACGGATCCCTATAATTCCGAACGACATGCCATTCGACAATGTCGATAAATAAATCGCAAGGGCAGTGGTTAAGTATTTTTGGCAGAAAAGAAAACTAACAATGTTGTGTATCAAAAAGCATTACAATATACATTATGTTTATGAAATATTTTTTTTTAATATTTATTCCAGTTCGAATTGAATATTCATTGCTAAGACAGGACAACGTCTGTCGGGTAAGCTATGTTATATAAAAATGATTTTCTGTTTATCGCTGTAAGTTTTATAGACTCCGAAACTAACCGTCCAATTGAGTTCAAACTTTCGGAATATGTTTGCCTAGGTGTCTATTGTACGCACATAATAGAAAATTTTCCCGATATTTTTTTAAGTAAATCTAAATTTTTTTTGTATCCAAAATAAATTTTTGCAGACCCTGGACTGTGCACACATAATCTTTTTTTATTTAAAGGCCCTAAATATAACGGTCTTACGTTGTCTTAAGACAACTTAAGATAGTGTACGCTTATATGGGAACTAGAATGGCCTTAAAACGATCTTTCGTTCTTTTTCAGAAACTTTCGTTAAGTCATAAGGCTACGCTCAGGACCGCAGAATCTTAGAATCTTCAAGAAACTAACGTTAGCGATTAATATTTAATTTGGTGTTTTACGAAAATTAAAGTATTTGTGAGAACATAATAAATAATATTGGAAATTAAAATCTGTGTTGATATTGAAGAAATTGAATAATGCAATATTTGGCCCTTGAATTTTTATTACTTTTTACAAATGTCAAAAGCCTGTTAAGGTAATTATAGCTAAACTTATTCATTACGTTTTGACAGAAAATTAGCCAGTCTTAAGAAAATTTGACGGGGATCTTAAGACGTCTTAAGGCTATTATACTTAGGGCTATTGGTTTATGGGTGCAGTGAGGCGCGCCGTGTTTTTTGGTCTTTTATGAAATGTGCTTACGATAAAGTAAAAGCAAGCCTGCACTCAAACTTAATAGGGCAACGTATAGACTTTTATGTCAAAACTTTTTCTACCAAATTAAGGAGAAGATCATAAAAATTTTTAGTCGTACGTGTGTGCTGGAAGAAGGGATTCATTTGCTTCATGGGCAAAAAACTTGCATTAAAAACCCCGCTATATTTCTTGAGAGATTATTTGGACGAACCCACCACCATCCCTTGCTTCTTTGCCTCTTTTCTATTTTTTGATATTCCTGGTATAATTTATTGTATAGCTAAAAAATTAATTCAAAATGTCTGAGCAACTCACGTCTTTTCAGTTGAAAGTCACTTACAAACTTGTCAAATCTCGGAAGTATTGGAACCGTATGTATACTCCCAACTAGGGAATCGGGATTTGCGGGACTGCAAAAAAAATCATAGATTTTGTTCTAAGTAGTTATGTTCATGAATTTATGAAGTATTATATGAAATAAGAGTGTGTTGTATGTCAAACAAACTATACTTTCGTCAGTCAAACAAAATATTCAGGCCAATTCCACTATGCAGGAATTGATTCCGCTGGAATTTTCTTACATAGTAGCATAAATTGTAATTTCGAAATTACTCTTCGTTACAGGGGCCGTATTTGGTAAAAAAACCACTTATATATAATTAAAGTAGAAACTTTTTGTATGCCTAAATTAGGCATTTTAGGCCCGTATTCACCGGCCTGGATATATCCACGCATATAAATATCGTGGATATTTCGTATTCACCGACCGCGATTTTCGGGACTTGGATAAAGTTAATACCAGTTCGACCTGGTAATAAGTTTATCCACCGATTTCTAACTTTTGAAGTTTCGAAATCTCATAATTGAATAAAGCTGTGAGTGAAAATTAAAAAAATGAAATAAAGTGTCAAGCGGTTTTCTTTGAAAGTGGTGTAAGTCCATTTTTGACAAAAAGTTAGTTAATGATAACATTCAATGCTATCTGCTATGAACTTTTTATCTTAAACAGTTACCAAAAAAATTCTTCAAAATTTTCATCATTTTGTCAATACAAATTTAGCTAGTTAAAGAAATTACAAATATAATTACTTTGAAAGTAGTGTAAGTCCACTTTCCGCAAAGACATAAATTTCTGGACATTTCTAACTTTCAAAATATGCCGATTTTGGAACTATCGAGACGTCCATAAGAAAAAAAATTACTGTTTATTCCTACAGATTATTATACCATCACACAACAATGCCGAAAACGTAGAAAGTTTATTTTACATGAAATGAAACGATATGATTTTGTTTCGACGAAACTACTAGTTTAGTAGTTAGTTCTAAAAAGACGGAAAAAGTAGTTATGGTGAAGCGGTAACTTGGCTGAAGATATTTTGGATAAGGTTTTTAAAAAACAAACCATATACAATGCTGTATAAAACTTCATTTGATGAAAATGGGGAGTTTAAAACATTAGATTTATCCCCCACACTTGGAAGACCACGAAAATTTGAATATTATAATACTACCACCTTTATATCCATCCATCGCATCCCAAAAATTCAACGATTTAATGGATCTATTACCTTATATTCCTCCAATATATCTTGGCTACTTTCTCATAATGAAAAAATGGAAAATGGAACATATTAATATAAAGTTGTAATGAATATAATATAAATGGCATTACCTGAAGAAATATTAGAATAAAACCTTTTTACTTTGTTTTTTTAACATATTTAATAAAAATTTCATAAGAAAATTTGCTTTGATTCAATTGAAATCCCATATTTAATATTTCATCAATGTATGATTTTCATATTTTGTTGACTTTGAAAGTAGTGTATAAGTTTCTTTTAACTAATACTTGAAAAGCGATCACATTATAAAATTAAATCAATTTAATATTTAAAAAACGTAAAATGAGCGTATTAACATAAACCAATATTTTTCAATCCATTCAAATGCAAAGCCTTAAATACCTCCACATCATACAAAGTGGACTTACACCACTTTCAAAGAAAACGGCTCAAATATTGAATCAATATGAATGAATTTGTAATTCTGTAAAAATTTTAAACTGGTATATTTGCTTTCCGTGAATAGCAAAAAATATCCGTAGAATTGTACGCGATAAGAAATAACCGAGAATATATCCAGGTCGATGAATTCGGGCCTTAAGCGTAGTTTACATTATGCTAATTCATTAGCGCTAATAAATTAGTTGCTAATAAATTAGCAGACAATGTCTGTTTACATCATTAGCAAATTTCAGTTCGCTAATAGTGAAGTTGTTGTTGTTGTGAAGTTGTCCCCGCCATCTTAAAATATGCGTTAGCAAACTGAATTAGCACCAAAAGTTTGAGGGCAACCAACATTACTAGCGCTAATGGCGTTAGCGCTAACGCAATTAGCAGATGTGTTTACATTGTACTTATTGTGTTCCAATGATGACGTTTTCTCTATTAGCGCTAATGTATTAGCATAATGTAAACTACGCTTTAATAAACGTCAAACGACTTGATCCACACGTATAGACACGATAAGGTTGTCGATATCGTGTTGCCAAATGCCAATTTTTATTTATCCACAGAAATCGATATCGACTCGAAAAACCAAATACGGCCCCAACAGAGTTTATGCTACCGAGGTAAGAAAATTCCAGCCTAATCAATTCCAGCGTAGTTCAGAACTACCCTGAATACTTTGTATTACTGATTCAGTAGTTTGTTTGACAAACAATACAATTAGCCGCAAAGGTAATCCCCGTACGCTCAATTCACGTGGAGAATCCCCTGTCGTAGTCGTAGTGACATTGATCACGTTCATATACACGCACAGCACATAAATTGTTAATACTTTGCAATATTGTTAGTATTTCTCTTAGTCCCGGTTCTTTTAACAGGTCATTCTACTGCTCAAATCCCGCAGATCCCGCATGTCTAGTCCCGCATTTCTGATCCCGCAAAAATGGTGCGGGATCCCGCATTTGCGGGATCCCGCGTTCGCGGGATTGGATTCCCTACTCCCAACGGAGCGGTGTTGAAAAGGCGGATCGGAACGGTGCGGATGCATTGGGATCCCGCCTTTAATTATGTAATTGAAAAGGGACTCCACTCTCTCGTAGCTTTCTTTGTGGTCCCATAGTGCGTGTCTCGCGTGGGTATCGCAGCCCGCAAGAGGTTCTTTCTCTTGATTATTCCACTTTCCACCAGGTCCGTGGCTCCTATTGGTGGTACTTTGTAATATATCAATGTAACGTTTTTATCTTTATATCTTTCAATTTTCGTTGATTTAAATAAAACAGTTAGGTATTACATTTAATTAAGTTTATTTCCTCAACGACAGAGCGTAGAGTGTAAACCCTGTATGCGCCCTGTAGTCGCTGAGTGTTGAACAGTAACTGATTTCTATGCAAAATTCCCTCGTATTTATAGTAGGGATTCTTATGCACTATCCTTATATACTATTATATACTATCACGACTAGGTCTACTCACTTACATCTATATACAACGAATACAATCTATCTAAACTAATCTATATAAACTACCTTAAAATATAATTATTACTATAGTCTGAATTAAAGTGTATGTAACTTTCGTATCATGCTCTAGGCAGGCTGAAGCGACGAAGAAATCCTCCCCGTTACTCGACTCTACCTGTACCACAGTTAGGCCCTCGGAGCTGTAATAAGGGCATATAGAAGCATGCATGTATTTCTTTACTAGAACACAGGATCTAGACTGACCATTGTCCTGTTTGTTATAAAGGATGTTGTGTTGTCAATGCGGAAGACCCTTAAAGCTGGTGACATATCCCAGCGTACATGCGTTGCATTCGTTGACAGATAATATAAATTAGTGTGTGTATTTAAATGCGACCTGACGAAATATTCCGTGAATGTTCCGCATGCCACGCAAATGTCGGGCTACTTTCAACTTTTTCTGCATTGCCGCATTCGACATAGGACACACAAGCATAGACAACAAACACATGCGACTCGTTACTTAGATTTTTGGGCTACCTGTGAAAGCCGAGAGGGAACGCAACCATGCAATTATGTGTCAGTGGAAAATCTCCGCATATCTTGAAGCCGCTGAAGGCAATGCATGTACGCTTGTATATATCACCAGCTTAATGGTTAATGACCCGACCCAGAGCTTCTTCCATGAATTATAAAAATTGTCCAGATATTATTGATAGGTAATTGTCCAAGCTTTCCAATTTTTAAAAAAAAAAAAAATTAGTTAACTAGGTACTTTTTGGAGAGTAAGATGGTTTTAGTTGAAATTTTAGTTAAAAAAACCGAAATTTTGAGTTTGATGACTCATTCCACTGGAAGTTGGTAGGGGAGAACCTTGAGTTTTACAGTTTTAGAAGTAAGAGTATTCTGTGTGCACTGATACTTTATTCATGAAAATAGGTTATACGGTTACAAAAATACAGGGTGATATGTAAAACTAGCAAAAAAATTTCAAAACGCCCTAGCGGCTAAACCGTTACGAGTTCCGCCCCCCCCCCCAACCCATAGGATTTTTTGTTCGCCTAGTGGCATACAAATTACTATCGAATTACAGTCTTAATAAGGAGTCTTCTTAGCAAGTTGATTTGCTTCCAAAACGCCTTCCTAAGCTGTTGAAGTTTTATGGTCTTCAAAATTCCAACCCATACCTCAATCCACTACTTATCCTGAACTAAACACTACCTTTATCATGCAGATTCGCATAATAATCGTAATTGAAAAAATATTTTGAAGCTGTCCTTAAATTTTATGATTCTTGTTTCATAAGGACAATTTGTAATCAGATTACTTGTACTTAACAGATAGAAGGTATCGTTTCAATCATAACGCTGTTTTAAGACACCTTTTCCAAATCGATATTTGCTCCATGTGTGTCTTTATGTGTTCAACGTTTACCACAGGAAGCACCATGTTCCCTTCCACAATGTCCCAGTTATAACGTAGCATTTATTACTTCTGATGAGCCTTCATCCTTTATTAGGTTGCCACGTCTTAACTAACTAACCTTAAATTTTAAACCATTGAAGTTCATTTCTTTCAGAATAATGCTAAGCTCGAAAATACGATGTATATTGAGTGATAATATGAAATTTTTGCTTTTCAAACTTGAGAAATTTGCTTTGAGACAAATTCCTTTCAAGGGTACTTAAAACCCATTCGGAAAATTGTTTTGCACTTGTAGGGGGACTCGAATGTAAGCTTGTTAACTTGATTGTATGCTTGTTGAAGGCAGATAACAATATTCACGGCTATGTTATTTTCATTTGAATATTACCTTTCGACATTTCTCTGAAAAGCCGCGTTATTTTATCATTACCATATCGTAATTATCTAAAAAAAATAACACTTAAGTCATATTTTCATTATATGTGTACAACAGAAAATAACAATTGACAAACGAACTTATAATTTAACGAGAATTAATTTAATTAATTTCAAGCGTTGGGTATTGTTTATTTCTGCAAAAAACCTTTTTAATTTTATCATCAAATGTTACAAAATCAGATAAAACTCGAATTGCGTCTATACTAAGGGGAATGTTAGATTATAGGTTCTTTATATCCTACAGGTATAACATAATTGCGTTTTCGGTCGATATCGACAAACACCAGGGTAGACCATAGAGGTAAAACGACGAATAAAACGGTTTAGCTTCTCATTGCACTCCAATATAATACGTTAAGGAAATTTGTACAGCCTTAGTGGAAACTCAGTGGGAATCGCACCCTATGCACTTTATTACTTGTCACCAGAGGAAGGCTTTAAAGGCTGAAATCAAATTTCTAAAATCGTAATAATACTGCCTTGACAACTGCAGAGACAGGACCACCAGGACAATCAGTTGTGTGGCATGGCAGTGGACGCCTTCAATATAGTAATTTATCTCCCCGGATTCTGGTTACCCACCATCACGGGAGTTAATACAGAAGTCTATAGAGAGAATGTAGTTGAATTAATTTGTTTCGAGGGTGTGAGAGTTAATATGGAAAATCGAAAAACGATTCTACGATTGGGAAGGTTTAAGTCATTTAAAAAGTATTATTTTTAAAGTATTGAAGAATTCAATCAACTTTTTACTCTAACATTGAGAGGGTAAGGTTGAAAGTGCTGATTTTGAGATTTTGAGAATTCGTAAGAACCTGTAATTTGTAGACTATTTATTTGTTACCGATTATACCTCGAAACTAAATCAATCTTCATAAATGTATCGTGTATAATTTAAGCTGTGGTATAGTCAAGTTCTTGAAACGTACTTTATTGCCAAACTTATTTATAATTAACTTCCCAGTCTATAGGGAAGTTATAGTAATGTGTCCGAAAATCAAATTGGTAGTTTTCAACATATTTTGAAATTTCAAGGCTGCTTAGACTTCCACATAAAAAAATCGAAGCTGATCTGGCCTGCTTCCTCTGACGATGGAAAAAGTTATCCGCGATTTGAGTTTGACAGAAAAAGACATAATTCTCCACAAGTCCACCCAAATTCTGGCCTATGCAAAGGTCACGGACATAGTTGGAAACATATATTAAACACGGTAAAATCTTACGAACAGGAGTAACGCAAATATTAAAACGCGTCTGATCAATTTTAATTCTATTCGTGAACTGACTTTATTCTATTTTCTTCTTATTGATTACAAGTAATATAACTGTATAATTGTATTTCGGGAAAGCTAATAATATATTGAATGCAGATTGATATAATTTTTGTATATTTACAATTTGTGGAGATTTTGGATTTTATTTATTGTTATTGATTATTTCATTTGTAGTTATTATTTCATATGGGGTTTTAATTTTCGACAATATCAAGAGCGGCTGTACACAGTGGCGTAGCGTGGGTGTAAGCCGCCCGCGGCGGAAGAAAATTTTCGCCCTTTTATTAACTTCCCAGTTTATAGGGAAATTATTGTAATCGGTCCGAAAATCGAAATCGTAATTTTCAACTTATTTTAATTTTTCAAGGTGCCAATAGCATTTTAAGCAAAAATTTGAGAAGTATGCGTGTGTGTGCGTACGTATGTCGTCATTTTTTCCTGCACGATCTTGGGCGAACCAAAAAAGATATCGACTTCGTTGAGGTGTCGATCGAAGCGTATTAACTGAAATATATATGATCTGAAAAGCTTTCCATAAAAATCGTCGAGTCGTTTTTTTTTGTTTAGACGACGTAAGTGATTTTTGTACCTGCACGATTTCGCGCAAACGAACAATGATACCGACTTCGTTAAGGTGCCGGTCGTAGCGTATTACCGAAGTTGCAATCTGAAAAGATTTTCATAAAATTCGGTCGAGTCGTTTTCTTTGTTTAGACGACGTAAGTGATTTTTGTTCCTGCACGATATCGCGCGAACCAAAAATGATATTGACTTCATTGAGCTGCCGATCGACGCGTAGTAGTGTCGACGAAGTTATAATGTGAAAAGATTTTCATAAAAATCGGTCGAGCCGTTTTTTTTGTTTGAACGAAGTTCGCGATTTTTGTACCGCCCAATATCGCGAGTAGCAAATATGATACCGACTTTGTTGAGGTGCCGATCGGCGGGTATTAATGAAATGAAAACATGCTCTGAAAAATATTTCATAACATTCGGTCAAGCCCTTTTTTTGTTATGAAATTTTTTTCTGGGTTTTTATCAATTTCCTCTCTTTTTGTTTTGGATCGCCTTTCCTAGTTGTGGCAACACCCCACAAAAACGTGCAGCTGTGATCGTGGGCCCAAGAGGCAGGTAATTGATCGACAACACATTTTCCGGATTTCACAACTTTCGCTTTATTTGGTGTTTTGGCAGTAGGAGCGAGTGAAGTCTCCATAGTGGCTGAAGCCTGACTGCCGGATCGATCGACGTACGTGCATAGAAATTTTGCAGTGCTGCCACTACACCCAGAAGCAAATTCCCTGAGAAGACTCCCAGACTATTCCCGCCAACGACACGGATCTAAAAACATAGTGGAACTTAATTTTGAGACGACCCTCGTACAATATTAAACACTATTCTTTATATAATAGAAGTCATTCTCATTGAATATTAGCCAGAAACAATCCAAGCACAAAAAAAGGGAAACCCCTGCAAGTCAGTACAGACAACTACAATGAGCAAGATGTCATTATTATATATTATATGAAAGGGGATTCCCCGATTTCGTAACAGTATAAGTAATAAAAAATTCCGTGCTCACTTCGATCGGTCCGAATCGTAGGTGCGATAAAAATAATATTTACAAGATATTATTATTATTTATTGTGAAATTTTGCCGGCCCCTAAATGTGCCGCCCGGGGCGGGCCGCCCCTGCCGCCCCTACTACGCTACGCCACTGGCTGTACAAGAATCAAATAGAGTGTTTCTAATTAAAGAAGACACTACTTTTTGCAGAACGCGTATGCTTGAACTAATATTGTTGCTATTTGAGGTAATCTCCTGCCACAGGTTGTACAACCGTTTATTGTAGATAGTTAACATAAATGATCGACCAAAAACACTAAAAAGGGTGGTCTAGCTCTGCTCGTTTTCGACATAGGGCGTTTGGAACTTTATTGTTGAGAAAAAAATTATTTTAATGAATTAGAATAAAATGTTAATGAAACAACGGTGTTCCGGCCTCGCCAATAGCGGCGGATATAGAAATGGAGGTCTTATAGGAGGATGTTATCGGAAAGTTGACGCCTAAACCCAAAATAGTCACCAAGTATGTTGATGAATTATTTCCTATTGTAAAATCTAGTGAGATTGAAAGAACACTCACCGCGTTGAACTCTTTCCACAAACGAATCCAATTTACTGTTGAGGTTGAGAAAGAAGGAGAGCTAGTGTCTCTTGACGTCGAAGCAGTTCGAGAAAATGGTACAATCATTTTTGATTGGTACAGGAAGCCTACATCCTCGGGACGGCTTATTAACTTCCCTTCAAAACAGCCGAAGATGATAATACTCAACACTGCCCAGAATTTCGTCAATAGAGTACTCGATAATAGCCACATCAACTTCCATCCCAAAAATGTAGATATTATCAAAGACACCGTGTACTGTAATTCTTTCCCCACAAAAATACTTAGTGGTATTGTTCCACCATCCTCGTTGGTAACTTACCGATGTGCAATATATTCCTTAGCTTTCCAACCGTATGAAGGCATCACCAATACGATCGGTCAATATACTGAAATCTTTACTGTTTACCAACGCCAAAGGGAAGTTTGATAAAATGGACAAGTCGTTTTTTTAAAGGGAAGAGAGGTCCAGCGGTATATAGGTACACATATTGAAACCTCCAAAGAAAAACTTCCCAAAAAACTGCTCTAGCTCTCCATTACATAGAGCACAAACCTGACCTCCACAACGTCACGATTGGTGAAGGAATAACTAACAAAAAAGTCGTTAAGGAAACCAATAGATCCGGAAGTTAAACATTGAGGTAAACAATTTTATTCTTAGATTGTGTATAAAATCCATCGCTAGTTTCTATTACTTTCAGTTATTTATCGCAAGGAACATCTCATCAGTTTTTAGCATGGAGCCTCAAATTGGGGAAAACAACTATGCGGAACATTATTTTGAAAAGCTGTGAAATGCTGATTTTTGCAGTGATGTTGCTTAACTGTGCATATATTTAAATCTGCAACTCCTACTACAAGTTCCTAACGGTTTTCTGTTATATGGACTTAAAAATGCCAGCAACTTATTTGCCACAGTAGTGTTCTAATGACGGCGAAATATAGATATACTGTTACGTTTTTACGGCTTAAAAGATTCGTGGGATTAATTAAGGAATGCACTTTTTAAATGTTCACACAAAACTTATTTAATAACACAATTCAATGCTACAGACACTCCTATTATCGCTTTTTAATTCACTATTTAATCACCACTTTTCACTTTTATCACTTAAAACACAGTTGTCGCTACTGCATGCACATATATATCCAAGATCCTCTTTTATCGAAGTTCTAGATCTTTCCACCACAGTCTGGAGGCTCTCTATTACTGGAACATTATTTTCTAGAAACTTCAAGAAGCCTAAAGTTTTCAACTATCGTTCGTTCAAATTCTAACTAATAGATGGCGCGATGTTAACTTTCTGTGTGGCGAATACGATGCGTTTACAACGACATCTACACTTTGTAAATAAAAACGTATCACAACAGTGCACAAATATATCCGGAAACCACTGTACACAAATCACAGCGAAAACACTCAACTTATGCACGGAGAATCCCAGATATTTTATTAAGTAGGCGTAGGATAATTTATTATTTAATTTTAATGAATTTGTCATAGTTTTAGTTTAGTTCTAATAGTTGCACCTTTGAGGTAACAGCTAGTACTAAAGCAATAAATAATTGCAACGATATTGGAGTTGGATAATTTCTGTGAGCGACTAATACCGGGGACAGACTAGAAACTTAATCTAGATTATGACGTCAGAATGACGCAGAACCATCTAAAAGATGTGGAAATTAAATGGAGTTTACGTCATTCTGACGTCATAATCTAGATTAAGGGTGCTAGTCTGTCGAGGGTATAACCCCACAGAAAGTTGGTGACCCCGACGTGATCCGAGAAGGAGGACCCCGAAGTCATCTGAGAAGTAGGATCCCGACGTCATCCGAGAAGGAGTACGCCGACGTCATCCGAGAAGAAGGACCCCGACGTCATCTGAGAAGGAGGACCCCGAAGTCATCCGAAAAGGAGGACCCCGACGAAAACGAAGGAAGGAAGACCCATATCCCTCTCTTTGACGGAAGGAAGAACCGCTTCTTTAGAAAGAGGGAGGGACTACTCGCATCCAGCATACCCACATACCCCAAGGAAAGAAGACCCGATACCCTTGAATGAAGGAAGGAAGCCAGTCCGACGTGAGACGGCTTGTTACAAAGTGCACTAAGTGGGGCCTGGAATAACTTAGCCATAGGCCAGAAGCAAAGAAGACGGAGTGTATTCAACTACCACTTCGAGGGAAGCGCATGCTATACGCTTTTCCCGAAGTGTCCAGAAGGAAGGAAGTCCCCACGGAAGAAAGAAGAACGAAGAAAGAAACAAAAAGCGTGAAGAAAGAAAAAAGAAGATCCGGTGGACACAAGCATTACGTTACGCTTACATTGATTCCTAACAACTGAAACACATCAGGCAAGTCGCAAATTGGTAAAGTCTACGCATTTAGGCACGCGTAGATATACAAGATAGAAACTTCGTCAGGGAATACGCAAGAAAATTACATGGCTGATCGCGATCTTCAATCACAGTCGCACCATCAACAAACTGTTACGTCAACAGAATGTCCAGAAGGGAACGAAGCTGCTAGAATCAACACTCTGTCTTGTGTCAAACTACCACGGCCATTCTGGAAGGATTTACCAGCCAGATGGTTCGCAGTGGCGGAACCCGCATTCGGACTCTCCGAACTACAGCCCACACAACTAAGTTCAGACATATTCTGGTAAATCTAGACAGTGAGATTTTGGGAGTGATTGGAGATCTTATTGACTATCACCCAAAGCACCACCCCTGCATGCCTTAACTTCTGGAGCGAATAAGAGAGACAAGAGGCCCGTCGAATGGCACTCGGAAGCAGTCGAAGCGTTCAAGACATGCAAGGATACACTAGCGAGAGCCACTCTCATAGCTCATCCTGCGGAAGGCACCCAACTATACTTGACCACTGACGCATCTGATACCGCTATAGGAGCAGTTCTGGAACAAGAAATAAGTGCTAAACAACAGCCACTGGATTTTATTCAAAAAAATTAACAGAAACGCAATCAGAGTACAGGGCTTACGACAAGGAGCTACTCGTAATTTTTTCAGCGATAAAATTTTTCAAGCACATGATCGAAGGACGAGGTACCGAGGACGAGGTACGGTACAGACCATAAGTCGTTGGTGTACGCTTTTAACCAAAGAGCTGCAAAGGCATCTCCAAGACAACAAAGGCAACTTGACTTGATTAGTCAATACACAACGGACATTCGACACATCGCCGGTAAGGAGAACGACGTTGCAGACACGTTATCACGGATAAACGATATTGAACTACCAGTCTGCGTTACGACTGAGGAGATAGCAACCGAACAAGAGAAAGACTCAGAAATGAAGGAGTTAATCGAGCGGCCACGAGCGATAAAATTCAAGAGGTTACGTTTATCAGGAACTGACACGATCGTTTACTGCGATGTATCAACTGATGCGAAAAGACCTTAGGCAGGCATTACACGTTCATGCAAGCGGCAATCAATTCCACCAGTCATGATTAATGGAAATCAAAATATACGGAGGATTACGTCAGTCATCACCTTAGACGTTAGGTTTTCCGTCAGTCGTAGGCCAAACTGTTGCAAAACTGACAGCAAAACCTAACGTGTAATGGGCGCCTTATATTCCAATGACTTTGAGGAAGAGGATTTTCGATAATGTGCATAATACCGCCCACTGTAGCGGATAAGCAACACGAAAAGCAGTAGCGAAGAAATTGTACCCTTGTAATGTTGGGATTAAGGAACTGTTTGAAGGACGACATCGGCACGTCCAGCGCTGAACTGTTTTTCGGCACAACATTACGGATAACTGGTGAGTTCTTTATGCAAGACAACTTGCAAGCGGAGCAAACAGTATTCAAACAAGCGTAAAGAGAACATATGAGGGAACTATGCCCACGTGAAACGGCACACCATAATAAGCCAAGGATTTTCATGCACAAGAACTTTGCCACATGCACACATGTATTTATGAGGGTCGGTGGTACAAACAAGCCACTTGACCAGCCATACACCGGACCTCATCAAGTGACCAAGAGAGATAGCGACGCTTACTATACAACAGACATGAATGGTAAACATACCACTGTCTCAATAGATCGACTGAAGCCGGCGATCTTACAAGATATAACAAATGAAGGTAATACGACATACCCTAACGGATGGATAATTTCTGGGAGCGACTAACTAAGTAAAATTTGATGAAATTTTCAGAAATTATACTTAATTTTTTTAAACTTGAAAAAAGTGAATAAAATCGAATAGAAAATCGTGAATTTTTGTATTTCTTCGTCAATTTTCTCGAAAAAATCCACTTTTTTTTGATAAAACTCTTTTTTTGTATTAATAATTCATTTTTGACATATGCCATCATAAAGTGCAAAAAAACCTACACTTCAAATAAAAACGAACCTCACACGTTGCGATACACAAAAGTTATTGGCCAATCAATTTTCAAATTTGAGGTTAATTTTTGAGACTTGTATTATAAATTTCGACTTGAAATTTTAACCACTTTATTGCTCTCATTGTAAAGTATAATTTCATCAAATTTCATCAAATTTTACTTAAAACATCCGAAGTTATAAACTAAAACCAAAATTTAGCAGTTTCTACAGTTTTTAATTTTTTTTGAGGTTATGTGTGCAGATTAAAATTTCATTTTGTAACCGCTAAGAGGTAATATCATAATGAACAGCCTCAATTTTTTTTGCTTTCTTTGGACCTGCACATACCGAGAAATTCTCATCTATATTTAGAAAGATCGACCAAAATGGTATATTTTTCACAAAATGGCCCATAACTTACGTAGCGGCGGTTGCCAGTGGTAGAATATGTACATTTCTTATAGTATTCGATGTAATAGTCCGGGAGGCAGCGTCATATTTTTTGACCTCATTCCTACAAAGCTAATATTTACTACACTTAATGTTAATACACTGTAAATTAGGAAAGTGAAAGTCTACCGAGCTTTTAGCGGTGGGTTCAATAATAACAAATTATCGATTATGTAAAAAAACAATATACCAATACCTTATACCTACAAGTCTGAAACTTCGTAGAATGTCTGAGAAAGGCTGAAAATGAAGGCTAGTGATAGTCTACCATTTTGTAAGCGTGGGTATCAAGGGTCTACCACCCTCGCAAAATGTGGTAAAAATGACCCCGATTACCTTATTCCTACAAGGTTCAAATTTTTTTATAAAATAAAGAAGCTTGTAAAACAACAAAGAAAGAGAGTCTACCGCTTATCTAATGATGGTAAAGCCTCGGTAGACGCCATGGAATGTACGATTAGCCGAGCTCAAGTCGCTCTGAATTATTGTAAAGACCCATATTAAAATTGATTCTACAAAGCTACTTTTTGTTGTACAAGCATTTAAAGTTAATAATTATTAACTACTTGGTCTACTTTCAATAGGAGCTGGCTAAGCCGCCGGTAGACGGGGCTCAAGTCGTAGCGCGCGAAAATAATTGTAATATTGCCATTTCGAAAACAATCCTAAAATCACATTTTAAGTATAATATTTTAAGCACAGGCAACATACATTAATATTATAACTATTTCATGTTAAGTCATATTATTTTATTCATCTTATTTTTAGTGCATAAATATTTGCAAAATAAATAAAATTAATTATTACAGCTAAGGTAGGGTATCTTATTCTTAAATATACACAATTAAAAAGTAAAATTGGTGACATATCCAAGCGTACATGCGTTGCATTCGTTGACAGATAATGTAGAAGTGTGTGTATTCAAATGCGACCTGACGAAAAATTCCGTGAATGTTCCGCATGCCACGCAAATGTCGGGCTACTTTCAACTTTTTCTGCATTGCCGCATTCGACATAGGACACACAAGCATACACAACAAACACATGCGACTCGTTACTTAGATTTTTGGGCTCTCTGTGAAAGCTGGGACGGAACGCAACCATGCAATTATGTGTCAGTGGAAAATCTCCGCATGTACGCTTGTATATATCACCAGCTTCAAGGAGTATCCACACATATCAGGGACGTGCATGGGACGTTAGATTTTTACTCCGGCCCGGACACGGACATGTGTGAACGATTCAAATAAAATGTACGCACCGATATTTTTTCGAACCCCTGACGGAACACTGATATGTGTGGATACTGCTTTACTCGTTCACACATATCCGTGTCCGGGCACGAGCTCATTCACATATGACAGACCACGGCCCTGTGACGTCCGGCACGGCCCTGATATGTATTGTAGATACTCCTTAAAATTGTGTGGCGGTGGCGTGCAAGGGCGGATCCAGAAAAGTTTTTTAGGGGGGGCGATCTGAGTAATAAAAAATTTTAAGGATATTTATTATTTGTAATGTTTATATATCAATGAACTTGTGAATATTTATTTAAGTACACTGTTTGAATGCTTCTACTTCGGGATATGTCTAAGAAATAAAATGAAATCTGAATGAAATGAAAAAGAGGTTGAGGCTGTAAATGCACATTTATCTATAATGTTTTGAAAAACCATTTTTATGCATGTTCGTGAATCACTTGAATTGCTCCATCACCTTAAAAGAAAACAATTCGCAGAAAACTTTCGCTTTTGGAATATACAAATTAATACAGATAGTGTTATTGATAGATACGCCAATACTAGAAAACATAGGATCGATTTTGTTCTATAAATTTATTTTATATGTTTGATTATTAAATTTATAATAAATAAAAGTAAAAATTCTAGTTATTAATTTCATTTAAAATTCAAATATAAAGTTGAAAATTTTACTACTAGGTATATTTCTCATAAAAAAACTTTAATTTTTTTTATTTTAGGGGGGGCGATCGCCCCAATCGCCCCCCCCCCCTGTGGATCCGCCCCTGGTGGCGTGGCGGTTTAATGACAAGTGGAACAGTCTATTCCCGTAAAATCAAATGAGGTAGCGCACATTAAAGTGGAGTGGCGGTGGTGTGGCAAGTTTAATTTTTGAGTGTTAAGTAGCAGTGTACGCCACTTCACGTTAGTAATAAGATGATGTTGAATCATTTACGCGATACGCTGCTTGCCTTTTCGATGCGCGCTTAATAATTTGAATACCACTCCGTCACCATTCAATTACCGCATCACTTTGTTTCTACATAGCAGGCCAAAACCACGTAACTGCCACGTCACTGCCACACCACTTTAGTGGGCGACCGGCCTAAGAAGGCATTTTCGGGACTACCCCCATTCTATCTCCTATTATATATCTGCGTAATATAAAAGATTTTAATTAATTACTTTTTTTGTATAGATTCAGAAATACTCGGGGAATCCGTTGCATCATTTAGTGAAGATAATCGTAGTCAATACTTGAAAGAAAACGACGGCGTTTTTTTCGACAAAGATGATGAGGATGAAGATAGCGATGAGGATGAAAATTAATGTTATATAATTTAAAAAAATCTTGAACATATACTTGCTGCGGTTTGTTTTAATCAAGCTGTTGAGATGAATATTAAATTTCAATGCAATTAAAACAAGATGAATAAAATAATATGACTTAACATGAAATAGTTACAATATTAATGTATGTTGTCTGTGCTTAAAATATTATACTTAAAATTTAATTTTAGGATTGTTTTCGAAATGGCAATATTACAATTATTTTCGCGCGAGTTATGTACACACCACCAGGCAACGTGACATTATCAGAAGATAATGTGATGATACCTGATCTATCTGAGAACCGACGTAAGTTGAGTATATTCTGACCATTCTCATAGAAAAGTGCATATCTTGCAAAACAGGCACTTATGAGAATTTGCTCAAAAGAAGCTTCCCATGCAAAATGATTCCTTTTATTTTTGAACAGTAGAATTAGAGTAATTACATTTTTTAGTCAGTCTAAGCTCGGCCGGCAATTGTTTAACATTTAAAAATAAAGTTGTAGTCGGAAAAGTTGTGTGTTTTAATTCGTATTTATTTTGTTTGATTTTAAATTTCCAAAAAACCAAATAATCAAAAACCGTATCTGGCGCAGTCGTGGTAGGATCTCTATCGGAAGAAAAGAGATTTAGTGAAACGAATCAATTAATTTTTGGTGAAAAAGAAAGTTTAATTAACAAGTTAAAAGAATAAATAAAGAAAACTCAATAGTACATATTAGTACATATTGATACAAGTGAAGTTTTCTCAAATTAAAGTGGGCTACGAAGTAAGCCAAAGAGAAATTTAGGGGATTGCGGAGAAACAACACTTTAGTGAAAACCTCATTAAAACAACACCAAAATTGACCGACAAATGTATCGAGGAATTGTTTTCGATCAAAGACGCAACATGGCTGAACCACAGGAGCCAAATCCAATTGAACAGTGCTTAGTGGCTTTGACTCGATTAGTTGTACAAAATAATCAACCACAAAATTGGAGATCCAGGATCGAGAAGGAGATTCGTTATCTCCCAACTTTTAAAGGAGAAGGAGGTACGCTACCATCATTTATCGACGCTGTTACCAGGACATTAGCAGACTATGGAAACGAAGCAACCAGGGTATTCGAGATAATATACAACATAAAAATTGAAGGCAGTGCAAAAAGTTTACTTAGAGTGAATCCCCCAGCTAATTGGGACCAGTGTAAAGAACAGCTGAAACGACACTACAAAGCAACAAAGGATCAATTGACTATAACCAGAGAAATTGGAAGTTTAAAAGTGAGTAGTATTAAAGATTTGGATATAAGATTAAGACAGATGGTAGAAGATATAACAGAATATGCAGCTTTTGACGATAACGGTGCAGTGACTTTAGAAATATTTAGTGGAATGCTAGTGCAAAAAGTAAAAGAATTAGTGTCAGGTGCTTTAGCTTATGCCATTATGACTAAATTTCAATTAACGGAAATAAGGCAAATTATTAGTACTTTTATAGGGCAAGATCAAGGTAATTTAAATATAAGTTTATTAAATAAAATTTTTAATAAAAATAATGATAGGAAATTTAATAATCAACAACGTAACAATAACTTAAATGGAAATCGAAATCAAAAATCAAATTATCAATATGGAAAAGAACAGTATAGACGTTTCAATAATAATTATATTAATAATCAATCAAGATTCTACTCAAATATCAATGATCAGCAAAATAATAGAACGCAACAATCTAGACGAACTGACCAAAGATACAATGAAAATCAGCAAAACAGACAGAGACAAGAACCGATGGAAGTAGACAATATAAGTAGAATAGAAACAAATACGATAGATAATACTTTTTTTATAAACCAGCCTCGGAAGACAATAAAATTTACGTGACGTTAACAATACAAGAAAAAAAATGTTTAGCATTCGTAGATCCCGGTTCTACAATTAGTATATTAAACGAAAATAAAATCCCGGCATGTAAATATCAGGTAATAAACCAGACCTTCACAGTTATTAATACTATAGACGGTCAAGTTAATAAACCTAATAAAATAGTAGCAACAGTATGTCCTACAGAATTCAAATATCCTAATAATGCAAGAATGAGATGGGTTGCGATGGCACTAGAAAAACCACATGATTTATTAGTAGGTATGGATTGGGTCAAGAAAAATGTAAAAGAAATTAGTATAGATGATCAAGAAATTAGAATGACCAATGGAGTGAGTCTTCCATTCTTAACTAAAACCAATCAAACTGAGGTTAATGTTTTAGAAGTAAGCGAAGTACAAGATGTCCAGTTGGGTCATTTGAACGAAAAAGAGAGAGTTATTGTCGATAGACTAATACGAAAATATAGTAATCTTTTGTTTAAAGAAGGGGATATTTTGACCAGTACAACAGTACAGTTACCCACCGCGACATGAAACGGAGGTAAGACGACAATTAGTTGAAATGGAAAAACAGGGAATAATTAGGAAAAGTAAAAGCAGGTATAGCTCGCCGATAATAATAGTGCCTAAAAAGAAAGACAATTCGGGAATACAAAAGTATCGGATAGTCGTGGATTATAGAAAATTAAATGAAATAACTATCGACGATAAATATCCACTACCGAACATCGATAGTATTCTAGATAAATTAGGAAAGGCGCAATATTTTAGTACATTAGATATGGCTAAAGGGTACCACCAGATTTTGGTAGGCGCAAATGATATTGAAAAAACCGCTTTTGTCACTCCCTCAGGTTTGTACGAGTATGTACGAATGCCGTTCGGGTTAAAGAACGCCCCGGCGACATTCCAGCGATCGATGAATGAAATACTTCGTGAGTACATCAATCAAATATGTGTAGTTTATCTGGATGATGTTTTAATCTTTTCAACAACCTTAGAGGAACATGAAAAATCGTTAAGTAAAATATTTGCAAGACTTCAGGAGCATAACCTGAAAATACAAGTGGACAAATGTAGCTTTCTAAAAAAGGATACTGAGTTTTTAGGGCACGTCCTCACAGTAGATGGTATAAAACCAAATCCGGAAAAAATAAAAACAATACAAGAATTAGAGATACCAAAAACTGAAAAGCAATTGAGAGGATTCCTAGGGGTTACAGGGTATTATCGAAAGTTTATTAAGGATTATTCAAAAACTGCATATCCAATGATTAAATATCTTAAAAAGGATAATAAAATTAATCCAGCTGATCCTCAGTACATATCAGCATTTGAAAACCTAAAAAGTTTAATAAGTTCACACCCAATCTTAAAATATCCAGAATATGACAAACCATTTTTGTAGTGACTACAGATGCTAGCGATCATGCAATCGGAGCAGTCTTGTCACAGGAAGGTCACCCAGTCTGTTATATTTCAAGAACACTAAATAGCCATGAAAAAAACTATTGTACAACTGATAAGGAATTTTTGGCAATAGTTTATGCAGTGAACTACTTTAGACCATACCTATACGGTAACAAATTTAAAATAGTAACAGACCACATTCCAATAAAATACTTAAATAACAAGTATATAGGAAAAGAGTTCTCACAACGCCATCAAAGATGGTTATTGAAACAAAACCAACCAACCAACAAAACCAAATAATCAAAAACCGTATCTCGCGCTGTACAGAAATTGCCAATTTAATTCTGACAATATAAAAGGTGCCGGAAAGGTGTGATTCAATAAAAGATAACTTCGATTAATTCACTTACACTTTATTTCTGATTGACAATTTGTTTTTTTTTTTAATATCGAATTTCAATATAATTCAATATGAAATCCAATATTATCTTAATCCTTTGAACTGCCGAAAAATATTTGCTTTAAATCATGAACTACCTTGTTTTATTATTATTTAGAAAAATGCCACCTGTACGTCGTAGTTTGAACTAGATCTATATGATTTTGCCTTGCTTCTGTTTTGTTTTGCTGCTTCACTGCGTCGCCCTCTGTGGAAATTTCCTGTTAACGCCTTGATAAATGATACACGCAAATTCAGCCGTAAAATGGTTGTGCTGAGAAAATTGATTCGATTAATATTTCTGAAGGTCCAACGACCTCTATGATTTTTTGATGCTGATTCAAGCTCATCAGCGGATTTGGGATAGGATAGGATGAAAAACTTCAACTCTGTTTTTCTGTGGTTGCTGACTCAATCTCGTCAGTAGATCCTTTAGGAATGAATAAAAAGAGCTCAACACAGTCTTTTTATTTTTGAGTATGATTGAAATCACTTTTTTAGTAAAAATCTCAAAACTCGAAATTTACTTTATCTAATAAGCTCATGCTCGCTTAAAGATCTTGAAGTGATCTGCTGGATGCTGGTCATCTGCCGGTATTTATTTTGGTTTCGAACAATAAAAGTTGGTGGGGAACTTTGATTTTCGAAGTATATAATTGGTTTATGTAGTCACTTGAACAGCTGATCGTCTCTTTTTTTCCTTCATATGTCAAATGGAATTGACATCTGATGGTAAGTTTATTTCTTTCTTGTTTGAAATTTTATTAACTATGTGCTTATATTTTCAGTAATACATCGTTGGATTTTTGGCGGGGAACTTTAGGAGGCGGAGTCCTTTGTTCTAGTGTTGAGAGGTAGGTACTTTGTGGAACTTGTTTTTTAAATTTCCCTGATTGTTTTTGGTTTTCAGATTCTTCAATTTGCCGTCGGCATTTTGATTACATTGTCAACTGGAGCCTTAAAATGTTTTTTCAATATTTACGAGGGACGTATTTTTATATTTTATAATGAATAGGTTTGTTTTCAGAAAAGATTACACCTGAATTGTCTTTCATCATTGAGGATAGTGATGTGATTGTTGTAGTGTGACATAATAAATTATTAGTGACGTAAATTTTGTGTGAATTTACCTTTTTAGATTTTTGGTTCGTCTGAGGACTCAACATTCTCCCCCGCCTTGAAGCGCCAAGCTTCAAGCTATAAAAATTAGATCACTTCAATAAAAAATTACATACTTTTGTTTACTAAATTCATGGTTTTTATTTATAATTCATTTTGTTCTTAATTCACTAATAATTTGTTTTCTTTATTATCATTCATGAAGAGTGGTCGATTTTATCAGCTGATTGTGAAGATTTGTCCTGAAAGTACATGCGGATCTGATTGTTTGCATTTTTTACGCAGCGTACTGTCCCAAATTCAAGCCGAAGTCGAAAGCTCCTCTTTGTGCGTTTGATTTTATCCCATGGGATCGCATTGTTTTTTATTCTTCTCCACAGTTCATCGTCTATAATTACGCCTGCTGGAGGTTGCTGCCGTTGGCGATAGGTTTCCAGAGATATGCGCTTTCTTGGGACTTCTCTGATCTCTGTTGGTTGCTGAGGTCCTGATACTGGTTGTTGAGGTCTTGATGCTGGTTGTTGAGGTTTTGTTCTGGATGTTGGGATCTTCTGCGGCAATGTCCGTTTACGAATTTCGGGCCCACAAGGAACTGCCTCGAACGGCCTTTTAATTATGGGACGTTGTGGTGATGATCTTTTAGTTGCTTTGGCTAATCCCTCTGATGTCGTCTGAGGTGGCGATGGGAATTTCGGCAAATCATCTATCCAGAGATAGTCCATGCTTATAATTTTATTATCACTTCCTTTTGAACACTTTGAAGACAAACTGATAACTAAAGGTGAATGAACCTTTTAAAAATCCGTTGTAAAGATGTAACGGCTAGTTCTGGTGATTTTTTATATTTTTGGTTGGTAGTTGCTGACTTAATTTTGAGCAATTCTGGTTGGACTCTAGGATAATTTGTTTTGCGGAAGTAGCTTATTAATTTTGGTCTGTAGTTGTATTTATTGGTAATAAACATATTTTGTTGATCGGCCTTTTTATGATATTATTTTGTGTTCGAAGTGTAACCACCCGGATTAAATTGTCCTGTCCCGGATGTGTATCTGTAATTCGTCCTAGCAACCATCGGGAGGGAGGTAGTCTCTCGTCTTTGACAAGGACTAAATCGTTGATTTTTACCTCGGGTGTTGTTTTTAACCATTTTGGGCGTTGTTGAAGGCGACTTAGATATTCAGTGCTCCACCGACTCCAGAAATCTTGAAATAGTCGTTGAATAAACTGATACCGATCTAAACGATTGATGTTTGTGTCTAGGAGGGTCGGCTCTGGAGGTGTCAACAGGGGACCGCCGACTAGGAAATGCCCTGGGGTTAACGCTGTTGTGTCTCCTGGGTCTTGAGTCAGCTCGGTGATTGGCCTGGAATTTAGTGCGGCTTCAATTTGTGTTGTAAGTGTGCTGAATTCTTCGTATGTTAATGCTGAATTCCCGAGGATCCGTTTTAGGTGGTATTTTACAGATTTAACTCCACTCTCCCAAAGCCCTCCAAAATGGGGTGAGGCTGGTGGAATGAAATGCCATTTTATCCCTTGGTTCTCCATAACTGCAGCTAATTCCGGTTCCAGTGTTTTGTTGGCAGCAATCTTATAGCGTGTTAAGAGATTGCTTGCCCCAATGAAGTTGGAGCCACAGTCACTATACATATCGGAGCATAATCCTCGTCGTGCTATAAACCTCCGAAATGCTGTGAGGAAACCTTCTGTGGATGCATCAGTGACAACTTCTAGATGAATGGCCTTGGTAGCCATACAGATAAACAATGATATGTATCCTTTCTGCATTCTGGCCGTGCGTGTTTTGGATAATTTTAAATTGAAAGGCCCGCAATAGTCGACGCCTGTATGTGCGAATGGTCTGGCGGGACGAACTCTATATGCCCGAAGGTTGCCCATTAGCTGCGTTCGTCCTGCTGCGACTTGTCTAAAGCATTGTATGCATTTATGATTATGTGCTCTGACGGCGTTTCTAGCGTGCAGGATCCAGTACTTCTGCCTAAGTGTGTTCAACATTAGTTGTGTTCCGCCATGCATCGTTGTTCGGTGAACATCAGCTATGATTAACGTGGTTAGGGGTGTTTTTTCAGGTAGAATGATGGGATGACATATTGTGAATGCCATATTAGCATTCTGGATGCGACCTCCCACTCGTAGGATTCCATCGTGGTCTAGGAATGGAGTTAATTTCAGAAGTCTACTTTTATTAGGTAAGTTTTGTTTGGATTGTAGCATCTTGATCTCTTCTTGAAACTCCATGGCTTGTGTTACCTTTATCCATGACGTTAATGCCCTTTGAATCTCAATCGCGGTTAAATATGCTGGTTGGGTTTTATTGGACTTGGGTTCGAGTACTCGTAACCATCTGCGACAATAAGCTGTGACTCGCAATAGTTTTGTTAGGGATGAATAATTTTTCAATATGCTGAAGCTTGGTGTTTCGGCTCTGACATGTAAAGTGTTAATGGTCTTTCGCTGACCTACTGTAGTGTCTTGAATTTTCTTGCGTTTTGGCCATTGCTCCTTGGTTTGACTTAACCACTGGGGGCCCTTCCACCATAGTTTGTGATGCTTCAGTTCTTCTGGTGTGAGTCCTCTTGTCGCGCAGTCTGCTGGATTTTCTTCGGTTCGGATGTGAGCCCAACTACCATGCTCTAAGAGTTGGTGAACCTGTGATACTCTGTTGGCCACAAACGTTTCCCAGGATGATGGATGTTTCCTTAACCATGCGAGTACAATAGTCGAATCAGTCCATGCTGTTGTTGTCACTTGTTCTAATTTTAAATCCGTTCTGATCTGAGCCAGCAATTTGGCTAGTAGGTAGGCACCGCATAGTTCCAATTTTGGTAATTTAATGGTCTTGATAGGTGCCACTTTGCTTTTTGCTGCTATCAAGTGACAGTGGATGGCTCCGTCTTCCCCTTGTGTCCGGATGTAAGCGACGGCGGCATATGCCTTGATTGATGCGTCACAGAATCCATGTAGTTCGATAATTTGGTTATTATTGCTGGTTTTAATCCATCGGGGGATTTGTATAATTTGGATCATTTGTAGTGTTGATCGAAACTTTTGCCATTGTTCCGCCACGGTGATTGGGACTGTTTCATCCCATTCAATCTTTAGAAGCCACAGACTTTGGATCAGAATCTTGGCGTTGACTGTGACTGGGGTAAGCCATCCGATGGGGTCGAATAATTTCGCAACCTCGGATAATATTTTCCGCTTAGTGTAAGTTTCGCTGGCGGTCTCTAAGGTGACCTTATACGATAGGGTGTCTGTTGAGGGATTCCAGAGCAATCCAAGTGCTTTGACTTCCTCTGATTTCACTGCGAGAGGGAATGTGATTTCCCGATCGGCTTCTGGTACTTTGCTTAAAATGTCATTATGATTTGCTGCCCACTTCCTGAGTTCTAGACCTCCTGATCGAAAAAGACGGATTAGTTGATCTTGTTTTTGTTGCGCTTCCTCGATGGTGTCTGCTCCAGTCATTAGATCGTCGACGTAGAAATCGTTGCATGCTGCTTCTGAGCCAAGTTGATAGTTTTTTGCTTCATCCTTGGCCAGTTGATGCATAGTTCTGATTGCTAGAAATGGTGCACTTTTGGTCCCAAATGTTACTGTTAGTAATTTGTAGTCTCGTATGGGTTGATCGGGAGATTCTCTCCAGACGATCCGGTGATATTCAGCGTCGTCGGGATGTATCCGTATTTGACGGTACATTTTTTCTACGTCGGCCATGTATGCGATGCGGTGTTTTCTCCACCGCATGAGGGTGGACATCAAAGAGTCTTGAATGACTGGTCCATTCAATAATGTGCTGTTTAGAGAATTCCCATTGGATGTAGGGCGAGATGCGTCGAATACCACACGGAGTTTGGTGGTTGTGCTGCTTGGCTTCAAAACAGCATGATGTGGCAGGTAGCAGCATCCATACGTTGATGTACCATTGGATGATTGCTTCTGGAATGCCGATTCTGGGATATCGGTTGCCATCATGTGTCCTAATGTTAAGTACTCACGAATGCATTTTATGTATTCGGTTTTTAGAGCTGGATCCTGTTGAAATCGTTTTTCCATTTGTATTAAGGTTCGGATGGCGATTTGTTTGGATGCGCCAAGTTGAACTTTCTCTTGATCAGTCTTAAATGGAAGTCGAACTTGGTAGCGTCCATCGTTGCATCTTGTGAAATGGTTGGCGTAGTGGGCCTCACATTGTGCCTCTTCGTTGTTCCATTTGGGTCTAGATGGAAGTTCCTCCAATTCCCAAAACTTCTTCAAATCGCTGTCGGGGATGACTTGTGTGAAGAATGTTTGCAGTCTTGGGTCTCCTTGTGCCACTGAGGTTGTTTTTCCAAAAATGATCCATCCAAACACTGTGTTTTGTCCTATTGGAGTTCCATCGTTCCCCTTTCTTAACCCGTCCATGATGATATCGGAAATTATGTCAGCTCCCAAGAGGATGTCAATGGGCCCTGGTTTGTGGAACATCGGATCTGCTAACTGGAGTCCTTCCAAATGAGGCCAGTCCCTGATCGAGCATTCGCTGCTTGGTAGTGGATTTGAGATTTTGGGGACCACGAGCGCTTGTACATGGATGATCTTGGATGGTTGTCCCTGTGCCTTCACCTGCAGTATGACCCTATTGGTTATTGTGCCGGCTGGTATACCTTGGAGTACTGAGACCTCGGTTTGTATGGACTTTTGTTTGAGTCTCAAGTCCTGGACTACTGACTTTCGTACAAATGAGGATTGTGAACCAGGATCGACGAGTGCTCTATAAATGTGTTGTCGTCCGGATGGCGCTATTATAGTGACCAATGCTGTGGCCAATAGCACCTGCTGACAGTTGCGAGGGGCTGCCTGAGCAAAATGTGTTTGTACCTGAATACTTGGCTCCTCATTAGGTGAGTTTGGTGGAATTGCTTCAATGCTGTTATTGGGCTGGCTTCCTCGTTGAGTCCTGTGCAGGAATGTATGATGGGCTCCTCCACACTGGAAACACTTAGTCTTACTTGGACACTGTGAAGTACGATGATTTGTTCCCAGACAGTTGATACACAGATCTCTTGTCTTAGCTGTTTTATATCTTTCATTAACGCTTAATTGTAGATATTTGGGGCACTTTCTTATGACGTGTGTGCCCTTGCATAAGCTACACGAGTTGTGATCTGCCACGTGAAATACTTGAGTTTTCCGTTTTTGATGATCTCTCGACTTAGCTTCATGATGGTCATTCTTACTGTTTATTGTTTTAATGACGGCTTCTAATGTCCTGAATCTGGTTTCCAAGAATTCTCGTAATTCCGTCCAAGATGGAATTGATCGCCTTGACTTGGTGCTTTGTGATTGTTCCCATAATTCGTGGGTTTCGGTAGGTAGTTTTTGAACCAGTAAGTGGATGAGAATGGGGTCCCAATTTTGGGTGGAAACCTCCAGATTCTCAATGGCGGTGAGGCATTCATGGGTCTTTGTTTTTAGCTCCTTGATGCCTTGAGCAGATTCCCGAGTTAACCTGGGTTGACCGAGCAGAATGTCGAGTTGCGTCTTCAACAATGCTCGCTTGTTATCATATGTGTCTATGAGCAGCTTCCATGCTGGCTCATAGTTGGCGTCACTGATGAGAGTGTTGCTGAGTAATCTCCTGGCATCTCCGGAAAGATGTGCTTTAAGATATTGGAGCTTTTGCGCTCCCGATAGTGATGCTTTATTATGGACGAGGCTAGAGAATAGATCCAGGAACGATGGCCATGATTCATAATCTCCCGCGAAAGTTGGAATCGAGATCCGTGGAAGTTTTATCTCGTTACTTTGGTGAGCCATGTGGGAGATGTTTAGCTCCGCTGAAGATTGCTCATCTCTTGTTGTTTGCTGTGATGTTGGAAGAGTTTTGTAGTACTCTTCCTCGATTTTGGCATAGGTATCGATATATGTTTCTTCCACATCTGAATACCAGTCTTCAGTGAAGTATGGATGTTCCTTTTCATCCTTCTTCGTCTTGATTGCGGTAATCTGTCGATGATTGCTCTTGAATTCCGTCCAGTCGTCGTCGATCGTTTTGAGCTTTTTTTTGAAATACTGCTCGGTTCTCCTGGATGGCCCATCCTTTGTAAAATTCCTATAAGATTTCTTGAGTTTATCACGGACTTCCATCTGTTGAATTACCAAAGCATCCATTTTGATGAGTAAATTATCTTATTTGAATCACTATCCGGCTCGAAGGACCAAATGTACAGAAATTGCCAATTTAATTCCGACAATATAAAAGGTGCCGGAAAGGTGTGATTCAATAAAAGATAACTTCGATTAATTCACTTACACTTTATTTCTGATTGACAATTTGTTTTTTTTTAATATCTAATTTCAATATAATTCAATATGAAATCCAATATTATCTTAATCCTTTGAACTGCCGAAAAATATTTGCTTTAAATCATGAACTACCTTGTTTTATTATTATTTAGAAAAATGCCACCTGTACGTCGTAGTTTGAACTAGATCTATATGATTTTGCCTTGCTTCTGTTTTGTTTTGCTGCTTCACTGCGTCGCCCTCTGTGGAAATTTCCTGTTAACGCCTTGATAAATGATACACGCAAATTCAGCCGTAAAATGGTTGTGCTGAGAAAATTGATTCGATTAATATTTCTGAAGGTCCAACGACCTCTATGATTTTTTGATGCTGATTCAAGCTCATCAGCGGATTTGGGATAGGATAGGATGAAAAACTTCAACTCTGTTTTTCTGTGGATGCTGACTCAATCTCGTCAGTAGATCCTTTAGGAATGAATAAAAAGAGCTCAACACAGTCTTTTTATTTTTGAGTATGATTGAAATCACTTTTTTAGTAAAAATCTCAAAACTCGAAATTTACTTTATCTAATAAGCTCATGCTCGCTTAAAGATCTTGAAGTGATCTGCTGGATGCTGGTCATCTGCCGGTATTTATTTTGGTTTCGAACAATAAAAGTTGGTGGGGAACTTTGATTTTCGAAGTATATAATTGGTTTATGTAGTCACTTGAACAGCTGATCGTCTCTTTTTTTCCTTCATATGTCAAATGGAATTGACATCTGATGGTAAGTTTATTTCTTTCTTGTTTGAAATTTTATTAACTATGTGCTTATATTTTCAGTAATACATCGTTGGATTTTTGGCGGGGAACTTTAGGAGGCGGAGTCCTTTGTTCTAGTGTTGAGAGGTAGGTACTTTGTGGAACTTGTTTTTTAAATTTCCCTGATTGTTTTTGGTTTTCAGATTCTTCAATTTGCCGTCGGCATTTTGATTACATTGTCAACTGGAGCCTTAAAATGTTTTTTCAATATTTACGAGGGACGTATTTTTATATTTTATAATGAATAGGTTTGTTTTCAGAAAAGATTACACCTGAATTGTCTTTCATCATTGAGGATAGTGATGTGATTGTTGTAGTGTGACATAATAAATTATTAGTGACGTAAATTTTGTGTG
The DNA here is from genome assembly GCA_963855945.1 of Thereva nobilitata. NCBI lineage: Eukaryota > Metazoa > Arthropoda > Insecta > Diptera > Therevidae > Thereva > Thereva nobilitata. The sequence continues at coordinate 105,405,284 of OY979694.1, read as the reverse complement.
AATTTACCTTTTTAGATTTTTGGTTCGTCTGAGGACTCAACACGCGCTACGACTTGAGCCCCGTCTACCGGCGGCTTAGCCAGCTCCTATTGAAAGTAGACCAAGTAGTTAATAATTATTAACTTTAACTGCTTGTACCACAAAAAGTAGCTTTGTAGAATCAATTTTAATATGGGTGTTTACAATAATTCAGAGCGACTTGAGCTCGGCTAATCGTACATTCCATGGCGTCTACCGAGGCTTTACCATCATTAGATAAGCGGTAGACTCTCTTTCTTGGTTGTTTTACAAGCTTCTTTATTTTATAAAAAAATTTGAACCTTGTAGGAATAAGGTAATCGGGGTCATTTTTACCACATTTTGCGAGGGTGGTAGACCCTTGATACCCACGCTTACAAAATGGTAGACTATCACTAGCCTTCATTTTCAGCCTTTCTCAGACATTCTACGAAGTTTCAGACTTGTAGGTATAAGGTATTGGTATATTGTTTTTTTACATAATCGATAATTTGTTATTATTGAACCCACCGCTAAAAGCTCGGTAGACTTTCACTTTCCTAATTTACAGTGTATTAACATTAAGTGTAGTAAATATTAGCTTTGTAGGAATGAGGTCAAAAAATATGACTGCCTCCCGGACTATAACTAACACATTAAAAAAAATTTTTTGAGACTGGAAACAATTCCTTTTTCACTCAAATTTGATGCTTGTCCGACTCCACTACTAATACTAAAGCAATAAATAATTGTAACGATATTGGAGTTGGATAATTTCTGGGAGCGACTAACCCCACAACTGCTGTGGGGGTTCGTCGCTCACAGAAATAATTCCAACTAATACATATATTTACAATATCATTTATTAACAATATATATTAGTAGTTAACAGCAAGGCTTGACAATTAAAACTAAATTAAAACTATGACAAATTCATTAAAATGAATTAATAAATTATCCTACGCCTACCTAATAAAATATCTGGGATTCGCCTTGTAGAAGGTTGAGTGTTTACTCTGTGTTTTATGTTGTTGTGATACGTCTTTATGTGTGAAGTGTAGATGTCCCAACCCATCGTGGTTGCCACACTGTGTAGCGACTGAAAACGATCACGGCGCCACCAGTGTGTCACACTCTAACACTTAACACAACACTTTGATACACAACACAAAAATAAATCAAGTAGGCTTAAAACAGTTTTTTTTATAATCTATATATATAAAAGGCAAAGGTTGTCTGTCTGTCTACCCGAGTAAAAATAATTATATAGAAAAATATATAATTGGATATACTACTAACTAATTGCTCCTTTAATCACTCATGGGACATAGGGCGGAAACAGTTGCCCTCCAGCGGACTCTGTTTTGCGCGACAGCTCTCAGCTCTGACCAGGATCTCCCGGTTGTTGCGGCCTCTGATAATAGGGTTCTCCTCCACGTTGTTCTAGGTCTTCCGACTCGACGGGATCCTTGCGGATTCCAGTCAAGGGCCTGTTTGGCTAGATTATCGTCTTCGCGTCGCAAGGTGTGGCCAATCCAATTCCATTTCCTTCGCCTGATTTGGTCGTCTATCCTTTCTTGGCCGGCACGGCGCCATAGTTCTTCATTTGAAATTCTCTCTTGCCTGCGGATTTTTAGGATACGACGTAGGCATCTGTTGATGAAAACTTGTAGGCGCCCTGTGATGAATTGGGTGACTTTCCATGTTTCGCAACCGTACAAAAGAACTGCCTTAACGTTGGAGTTGAACAGCCGCAATTTGGTGTTAATTGAGATCTCTGTTGATCTCCATATGTGAAACAGGCATGCATATGCGCTTCTTGCTTTATTTATTCTGGAACTGACATCTTCTTCTGTACCGCCGTTTTCGTTAATAATACTACCGAGGTAACAGAATTTGTCTACCAGTTCCACGTCACCGTTATTTAGCGCTGTCCGTTCAAGGGTGTTTGCATTTATCCGCATTTCTTTTGTTTTAGTCGGATTTAGCCTTAAGCCCGCCGAGCTACTTTCTGTTGCCAAATTGTTTAACATGTTTTTGAGGTCCTGGTGTCTGTGGGCCAGCAAACAAATATCATCCGCGTAGTCGAGATCCTTAAGGCGGTCTAGCAATTCCCATTGTATGCCACCTGTTCTTCTATCTAGAGCGCTGACAAGAATGTCGTTTATTACTATAAGAAATAGTAATGGTGAAAGTAGACATCCTTGTCGTACTCCTGAGCTCACCTCAAAGCTGTCGGATAATTTTCCATTATGGAGAACTCTGCATTTGGAATTGTTGTATAGAGCTTTTATCAATTCTATTATTTTGTCCGGCAGTCCACGTTTCCGTAGAGCTCGCCATATAAAGCTCCTATTGACCGAGTCGAACGCTTTCTCATAGTCTACGAAAGCAAGGTAAAGGGGGGATCGGAATTCAGTAGACTGCTCCACTATGATTCTCAAGGTGTTAATATGGTCTATGCAGGAGCGGCCCTTTCTGAATCCAGCCTGCTGTCTTCTAAGCGTTCGATCTACTGCCTCTCTTATCCTTGATAGTAATATATGGGACACGATTTTTCCCACCGTAGATAATAAACAGATGCCTCTCCAGTTGTCACATATTGTTAGGTCCCCCTTTTTTGGTATTTTGACTATGATACCTTCCGTCCAATCCTCCGGAAAGGTACAGGTGTCCATGCTATTTCCAGGATTGGCTGTAGGGCATCTGCTATGAGGCTTGAGTCGGCTTTCAACAATTCTGGCGGGATGCCATCTTTTCCAGCTGCTTTACCATTGGCCATTGCATGAATTGCGGTTACTATTTCTGTCTTGGATGGTGCACGAGTGGCGATTCTTATTGGCTGTGCATTGTTGTTATTTTCTTCAGGTTCCTGCGAAAAGGAACCATTCAGGGCGGCGAAGAAGTAGTCTCTCCATCTTTGTAGTTGCTCCTCGTCGCTGCACAGCAGCCTTCCATCCGCACTCTTTACGGCATGCTTTTTAGTAGAGTGCTTTCCCGAGAGCTGCTTAGTAAGTTGGTACAGCACCTTACTGTTGCCAGCTCATTTATCTGCCGCCTTTTATCACGCCGGACACTTCTCTTTACCTCCCGGTGTAATTGGGAGTATTCCCGTTCAAGTTGTTGGCGTCTTTCCGGGTCGCTTGTAGAGTTCACGTTATTTTTGAGGGCCCTTCTGCGTTCAATTTTTTGCCAGGTTGTGTCCGAGATCCAGTGTTGCTGGTTTCTTTGGACATAACCGATGCTTGTTTCCGCTGCTGTTATTATAGCGCCCTTTGTTGTGCTCCACAGCTCTTCAATATTCGTGTCGTCAGAAACGGTTTGCTGGTTTAAGATTTGTTGCAGATTTCCAGCAAATTCTCTCCTTTTAGTGCTCTCCCGCAGAAGGTCTACGTTAAACCGTCTACGGTTTATAGCATCGCGTTGAACGTTTCTGATTGCGGCGATTTTTAGGCGGATAGTTGCTACTACCAAATGGTGGTCACTTCCAGTGTCTGCTCCCCTAAAGCTCCTGACATCCTCCAGAATAGTTCTCCATCTGCGGCTGACGGCCACGTGATCTATCTGATTTTTCGTTCTACCATCGGGCGATACCCAGGTCTCCTTGTGTATCTTCTTGTGACAAAAGTAGGTTCCACCTACCATGAGTTGATGGGAACTACAGAAGTCAACGAAAAGCTCACCATTGTTATTGGTAACTTGGCTTAGGCCTTGATTTCCAATAGTGTGCTCAAGGCCGGTGTTGTTGAGGCCGATCTGTGCGTTTAAATCACCCATCAAAACAATGATGTCTCCCCTTGGAATAGAGCGAAAAACCTCATTCAGTCGCATGTAGAACTCGTCTTTGATGTCATCTTCTGCGTCTTCAGTCGGAGCGTAGTATTGGACTATCGTAGTACTTCTTAGCCTGGTACGTAGGCGCACGGTAATAATCCTCTCAGAAACTGGTGACCAGCTAATGAGGCTGGACCTGGCTTCCTTGGTGAGTATTACGCCAACGCCATTCCTACGATTTTCAGTTTCGTTTCTCCCAGAATATAAGAAGGACTCACCGTTTGGGCAGATATGTTCCCCCGCATCGGTCCATCTGGTCTCGCTGAGTCCCATGACCTTGATTTTATAGCGGTTCATCTCGTTGAGGACTTCATCCAGCCGTCCATCAGCAAGCAGCGTTCTCACATTCCATGATCCGATAATTGGATATATTTATATATAAATTAATTATATATAATTATATATGAAATTTGGCCCGATATAATTATATAGAAATATATATTTTTATATATAATAAGGAAAATCATATACAATTGTATAGAATTGTATATATGCAATTATATCTTTTATTTCGCCGATTTTCTCAGACATGGAATGTTCTATATGCTTTTTATCGTGGTAAGGCCAGTTATTTTTAAGAGCGTGATCCTGGCTAAACTCTAAAACAGATATAATGAGATATTTTTCTATATTATATTTAGGTTATTTTTATTTTTATTTTTACTTTTTTCCCATAATTTTTCAGCCACACACCTTTTTCTTGAGGTCTTTCTCCACCCTTGATTGAGCTTTGGGAGTGCGACTGGAGAATGTGCATTTTAGTATGTGATTTTCCCGAAAATCTCCATCTACCAATTGATAATATTTATTTCATCAAAATTATTGTAAGGCATTATATATTATTTTGTATCGCTTTATATTCAGTTTTATATAATGATATAGAGTTATATATCATCCCATTTTGAACTGTAAATGATACAATATATAATTCTACTAGTTGGGACCCGGCGCACCTATGCTGCTCCCATAAGCCAATAGTAGTAATCAGTTGATATGAATTTTAATATACAGTAGGAGGGTTTGAAAAAGACAATTTTTTGGTATTTTTGATTCCAAATAACAAAATGTGAAACTATTAGGGAATTTTCATACACAGATGAAGTGTCTCAATGAACCGCTTATTTTCTGCATTTTGGATAGCTGGGACCCGATGCGCCTCGCTGTACCCAACGTTTAAACATTTAAAATCAATCCAAACCTTCAAAATTCAACTCTTCTTAACCATTAACGAAAAACCAACTATTCCTATAAAAGTTGGAGTCATTAGATTCAAAATACATTTATTTGAACTATGACAAAAATTGCCTGTGTATTCTGTTAAAACCATTTAAAATTAATGCAAAGAGCAGCATCCAGCACCCAAAATTCGAGGGCCATTATCTATAGGTTTTTTTTAATTTAAATCTAGAAGTCTTCAATAACAAAATTTTTCCAGAACAATAAAACAAAATCGAAAAAAGAAACAAATACATATTTTATAATTGGAAAAAGCAATGCCAAAAAACCAACTTTTATTTTCTCTTATATTGCGAAATTGTGTTCGTCAAAACAAGTGAAATTAATGCAAATATTGAAAATCAAACTATTCGCAATAACTAAGGAAAGAACTAATACGTACTTATTTCTGTAAAATTTGGAGAGATTAGATTCAATATGCTTTCATATTAAGTGTGACCAAATGCGTAAATAAACAAAGATGATCCCTTCCGGACTCGCTGCACCCACAAATTAATCCAAATCATCAAAATTCAAATCTTTAACACATATTTATAACCATTAACGAAAAACCAATTATTCCTATAAAAGTTGGAGAGTTTGCATATTGGTTTGTTTGTCTAATTCTGCGAAGTATGTCTTCAGTCATGCCGTTTTTGTATTTTTCCCATAAAACCGATGGTTCTGTTGGGTATCATGTCGTCAATGTAATTCCGAACAGTTGACGAATGTTATTCGGCGTGGATGCAAATGCTGCATCAGTAAGTATCAGATCCCAATGATTGTCGTCTTCCAGCAATTGCAACTCGCATCTTGAAATGTATTGAATATTTGACCATTGACTGTTCGTAAAAATTCGAAAGACGTTGGTCCTGGAACATTCAGCAACAACAAACGCAAAAAGAAACATTCACGTTGTTTTAAATGTACTGTTGTCCATAACCTTCTATATAGAAAGCCATGAACACCAGTTATGTATGTGTTAGTCGGTGGTCCAGCTGCCATATTCGTTTCCTGTCAAATTGTATGGAAAAGTGGATGTGAGAATTGTTTTTTTTTGTTTCTTTAGTGAAATAATTATATAAAAAGAAAGTTATTAACTCAATATGATGAAAACAATTAAATAAAAATGTTGTCATAGAAGTGATATCTAAAAATTATAAATTTTAGTGCGATTTTCGTGTTTTTTTAATGTCTTACAGTGGACCTTATTACAAAAAAAGAAACTACATATTATATTCATGTAAACCTCATGTGATTTGATTAAAAATATTAAAAAACATTGAGTGATTGTGTGTTAATTGTAAAGGTGGCCACTTTGTTTACATTCGCGGTGGTTTCGTCGTGCTCCATTAGGATAAAAACGTTCGTGCGGTGGTAATTATTAAAAATATAAGTGCTGAAAAATGTGAAAGAAAGTGCTAAAGATTTTGTTTTGATTGCCATTTAAATTGCGGCATATTTAGTGCATTTATGTATAAATATTTAATCTTGGATATAAAAACATTCCAGACTATGGATATAGCAGTAATCGGCAAAATCTATAATGGCTTCATATCGAAGATAAAATCTTTATAAATGCACTGAATATGCCCCAATTTAAATGGCATTCAAAACAATAACTTTAACACTCTCTTTCACATTTTTCAGCACTTATATTTTTAATAATTACACCGTAATGAAGATATTAATCATTTTAAAATCACTGATAATTCGATTACCACCCCACAACATGAAAAAATCAACAATTTTCCTAATGAAACACGACAAAACCACCGCGAATGTAAACAAAGTGGCCATCTTTACAATTAACACACAATCACTCAATGTTTTTTAATATTTTTAATCAAATCACATGAGGTTTACATGAATATAATATGTAGTTTCTTTTTTTGTAATAAGGTCCACTGTAAGACATTAAAAAAACACGAAAATCGCACTAAAATTTATAATTTTTAGATATCACTTCTATGACAACATTTTTATTTAATTGTTTTCATCATATTGAGTTAATAACTTTCTTTTTATATAATTATTTCACTAAAGAAACAAAAAAAACAATTCTCACATCCACTTTTCCATACAATTTGACAGGAAACGAATATGGCACCTGGACCACCGAATTGCTTACATGTATGTGTGAGCATGGCATGTTCATGGCTTTCTATATAGAAGGTTATGTGTTGTCCCAATGTCTTTGCTTTCAATACGCGTGCAATAGTTGGATGTGGTTCGCATTGTCTACGTGGCTTCCATTTTTTACCTGATTTGTTCCATGTATAATAGCGTGGGATGTCGGTATATAACAATGTTGTTGCGAATTGTCCGAAAATATCAGGGTTTTGGCACAGTGTGAAAAATTCAGTAAGTGTAGTTTTTGTTGGCTGGAAAGCTCGTTGGAGAGCATTGGAGAGTGAAATATACACGTTGACCGTTTTCAAGATGTACCGCAATCTGAGGCATAATGCAAAAAATCGACATTTATATATTTTCTTATTAACACTTTATTTAATAGCACCAATTAAAAGCTTTTACGCATTTTTATGTGGAAGTATATAAAGAACAATGGATGCTAATATTTTACAGGTTTCCCACTGTTCACAAATATTTTTATTTTGTATATAAATTATACACTGCTGGTCATTTGAATAGGGACAGTCGATTTAGAAATTATTTTACCTAATTTCTTTCTTTTTTGACTTCGGAGCATACAGCTTAATATCCGAAATGAAAGAGTATAGGATTACGCATACATCCATGTGTATCAAGTGGGCACTAGTAATGTACCGTTAATTTTGGCCTGCTATGTTTGGATTCAATGACAATTTTTAGCTGTTAAATTAGGTCAATAGAATAGGGACACTTGTGAAATTCATGATTAAAACCTCGCAATTAATCAAAAACAATTTTATTTTTATTTTCTAATAATGCGTACTTCCTCCTTTGTTCAAAATAACTTCATACATCCTGTCAGACATTGAATCAAATTCATCAATCATATGATATGAATTCATAATCAGGTGATATGAATTTTAATATACAGTAGGAGAGTTTGAAAAAGGCAGTTTTTTGGTATGTTTGATTCCAAATAACAAAATGTGAAACTATTAGGGATCTGACTTTTGCTGCACCGAAGGTTTAAACATTTATGCTGTAAACATGCTCAGGGCGACGGCGAAACTATTTTTATCGGCCACGGCGAATGGCCCGACGAAATTTGTTGAGTGCACATTCTATGAGCGACGGCGACACAAATTAAAAACACACACCGGAATAATCATCTTGGACAGACGCGTATACTACACACGCCCACAGGAACACACGAGAATAGCAACACAAATCCATGCCACAGCACTCATGCAACTTTGACAGGCGACGGCTACGAAATAGAAATTAGATTGATTCGGTAGCCACGTTCGGCGGCGTCGCCGTCCCAGTCGTCTGCAGATTGTGCGCCTTCATATATAATCCGTGTGTTCTATTCGTTTTTGACAGTCGCCGAGGAAAATAGTTTCGCCGTCGCCCTTAGCATGTTTACAGCATTAAAATCAATCCAAACCTTCAAAATTTAGCTCTTCTTAACCATTAACGAAAAACCAACTATTCCTACCTATAAAAGTTGGAGTCATTACATTCAAAATACATTTATTTGAACTACGACCAAAATTGCCTGTGTATTCTGTTAAAACCATGTTAACCTTCACTCTGTGTATTGAAAATTTTCCGGCGTCTGTGCATAGGGGTCAATCAGACCCCATATAAATTTTGATATATTTTGTAAGGAAAACAAACAAAATCTTATTTCTATTTTTACTAATTACAATAGCATAGTTATAAATACTGTAAAATGAAATAAGCAAAATATAATTCGCGTTTAATCCATAAAAATAACTAACGAAAATTCAGATTTAATACAAATTTCACGGTTTATTTTCCTGTTTGACGTATTTAGTCTTCAGAAAAGCGATCTTTTACGAAACGTTTTTCCATTTGTTTTGAACTTCTGATGGATATCTTTTTCAATTCGCCTGATTGGACTTCGTCTTTTTCGGTCGTGGATGGATGCCGAGCTTGGTGTTGTCCATCCTTGCTCCTGGGGTAGTTGTCGGCGCTGTGATGTTTGCACCGTGCCTCTTATTTGGTCCATGGAGGTCTTGATTGAGGTTCTTTCAACTCCCCAAACCGTTTTAGGTCGGCAGCAGAGTTTACTTGGGCGAAGAAGTTCGCGAGAGTAGTCCTTATTTCTATTTTCCCAGTGATGGGTTTTGAGTTACTAAGGTTCTAACCGCGCCTTTCTTTACGCCATCCGTGATGATTGTGGAGAAAATGTCTGATCTCAAGAGGATGCCTGCTTGTCCTGGCTTGTAGAACGTTGCATCCGCCAATTTGAGTCCTCTTAGATGGGCCCACTCTTTAATCGAGCATTCGATACTTGGTAATGGGTTCGTGATTTTGTTCAACACGAGTGCCTATGTCTGAATAATCTTTGATTGTTGGTTTCGTGCCTTCAGCAGCAACGTGACCCTATTCGTGATTGCTCCGGCTGGCATTCTATCTAGTCCTGATACAGCAGTTTGTACTGATTCCCTTCTGATTGGTAGATTCTAGACTACTGCTTCTCGTAAAAACGTTGATTGGGATTCAGGATCGATGAGAGCCCTACATATCTGTTGTAGTCCTGATGGGGATACCACGATGAATAATGCAGTGCCCAGTAACACTTTTGGGGTTCGTCAGGGGATACCTGAGAGAAATATGACTGTGTTTGGGGGTTCAGTGCTTCTTTATTTAAACATGGTGGATTCGAAGTGCCGATCCTGGTGTTGCATTGGTCTGATTCTCTGATAGATTTGTTCTCTACGTTGGACACACGATGGCTCGTTCCCAAACAATTGATGCGAAGCTCCTTTACCTTGACTGGCCTATAACTTCGATCCGTATTCCTTTGTAGATATTTGGCGCATTTCCTCATGAAGTGTAAATTTTTGAATAAACCACATATGTACATTGTTGTTGGATACGTGGAATATTCTAGTTCTTCATCTTCACCCTTTGAATTGCTCTCATAGTGTTCACTCTTGTTTGTTGGCTTGCTGGCGGCCTCTAAGGCACTGAATCTGGTCTCCAGAAATTCGCGTAATTCCGACCATGTTGGTATTCTCGTCTTGATTTTGCGCTCTGTGATGGCTCCGATAGTTCATGTGTTTCTGAAGGTAGTTTCTAGACGAGTAAGTGATTCAGGAGTGCATCCCAATTCCCTGTAGAATTCTATTCGTTTGTTTTGAGCTCCTTGATACTTTGAAATTTCAAAATTATTAACTAAAAAGCTGATGCTACATACAAAATGCTTTCAAAAGAATATGGGGTCAGCTGGACCCCAGTGCACCGAAATGCGTTTACTTTATTTCAAACCGTCGTGAGCAATTTATAAACAATAGTTTTTGATTCGGATTTTTTGTATTGTGTGTAAAAGATATTAGTTGAGGCAATCCTAGTTGGCGGTTTATTTTAGTTGCCGCAATTTTTTTTAAATCGCATTTTAAATGGACTGGGGTCCATTTGGCCCCAATGCACAGAGTGAAGGTTAAAAGATGCTGCATCAGTAAGTGCCAGATCCCAATGATTGTCGTTTTCCAGCAAATGCAACTGGCGACATGCATCTTGAAATGTATTGAATATTTGACCCTTAACTGTTCGTAAAAATTCGAAAGACGTTGGTCCTGGAACATTCAGCAACAACAAACGCAAAAAGAAACATTCACGTTGTTTTGGATGTACTGTGTAAAGTCGTCCCAATGTCTTTGCTTTCAATACGCGTGCGATAGTTGGATGTGGTTCGCCTTGTCTACGTGGCTTCCATTTTTTACCTGATTTGTTCCATGGATAATAGCGAGGGACGTCGTCGGTATATAACAATGTTGTTGCGAATTGTCCGAAAATATCAGGGTTTTGGCACAGTGTGAAAAATTCAGTAAGTGTAGTTTTTGGTGGCTGGAAAGCTCGTTGGAGAGCATTTTCTTCAGTGAAATATGCACATTGACCGTCTGACATTTATATACATTTTCTTATTAACACTTTATTTAATCGCACCAATTAAAAGCTTTTACGCTTTTTTCGGTGGAAGTATATAAAGAACAATGGATGCTGGTATTTTACAGGTTTCCCAATGTTCACAAATATTTTTATTTTGTATATAAATTATATGTTTCTTAACTGGTGTGTTTTTGCGGGCTCCGGTAGTTATAGTATACAGTCCATATTACATAGTATATAGTACACAGTACACTGTAACTGTACACACTGCACATACTGTACACACTGTGCACTCAGTACATTCAATACACTAAGTGACTAAGTCATACGTTGTCACTCGTAAAAATCAGAGTGCTTTTTTAAAGCTAACGGTTTTTTATATGTTCATGACAGTTAAAATTAAATATTTTTTCGCCCGCCAACTTAAATATAATCAGTGAAACATTCAAATTCTCTATATTTCGAGAACAGCTTCACTTATCTGGACCAAAACTATCCTATCTCTCAATCCGGAACCAACCCTACACATTCCCAAATTTTCAGTTAAATCTGTGGGGCGGTTTCGGAGATTAGCGTGTACAAACATTGTGACACGTAGTTTTTATATATTAAGATTATTAATATACAATTATATAAAATCGTCTAAAACTGTTGAAATATTTTATATAAGATTTTATATAATTTGATATAAATAAATATGATTATATATTTTTGTATATAATTATTTTTACTCGGGTATCTGTCTGTCTGTCTGTAAATGTTTAATAGAATCCGAACCGCCCATCCGATTGGCCTGAATTTTTGTATATAGAGGTTTTCGGGTACGGCGGGAGTTCCTAGGCGGTCTATTTTGCTCTATCTCAAACACTTTGGGTAGCTGTAGTATTCCGATATCCGTAAAATTCGAAGTTTTGTATGGGAGGTACTCTTCGAATCACTGCTAAACAGCGCAGATCCAACATAATTGTTTTTTTTCGAAAAAAATACGATTCTCAAAGTTTCAGATCGATCTGAGGTGATTTACGGGTAGTTGCCTAACAATTTCAAAAAAAAAATTGTACGACAAAATCATGCGAAGTGTAGCCAAAGGAAATAGCGGAAATAGCAATTTGATTTTGACGTCGATTCTAGTGCAGAATGAGATTGAACTCACAGTGACATCATCGGGAATATTGTCAATTCTACTTGATGGGGGAGGTATAGCGCAATCAACACTCAAGCTCCCATTGAATTTGAACCAGATAGAAACACCTACATGTAACATCAGCAAAACCTCCGGTATTGCCAGAGTCCTTAAAATGTGAAAAATTATAATTTGGTCCATAAAAAATCGCTCGAAGCGGTTGACAGGACTTCGCGAGATTTCCGAGGAAAAAACCAACCAATGAGAGGCGCTCTGATACTACTTGCAGGGGTTTTCGCTAAACTTTGCCTGTTATACGTCGATCAACACCTGCAGATGAACATAACGCGTGATTGAAAGCATCATATCTATGGAACAGTGCTGAAAAAATCACGCTCACAACGAATATGAGTGTTCATTTGCTACAAGATGCCTCTGCTCAAACATTTTCAAGAGAACTTTTTAACATTGGAAATGGCGAAATTCCAATCGATTTCAAAGCAAAAAAGATTTCGTTTCCGCAAAACTTTTGTCAAATGCAGTCAAATATCCAATTGAATTTCTTAATTCTTTGGAGCCACCACGTATGTCACCATACATATTGACATTGAAAGTTGGATCACCTCTGAAGCTAATTCGAAGTTTGAACGCGCCAATGCAGTGCAACGGAACAAGACTTACTATCAAAAAATTAACACTGAATTTGATCGAAGCAAGAATCATCAACTTCGTAAATTCGAAGGGAAAGACTTCCTACTTCCAGGTATACCAATGATTTCCAACGATATACCTTTCGAGTTTAAACGGATTCAGTTCCCTTTGCGCCTTGTCTTCGCGATCACCATCAACAAACCACAAAGTCAATCTCGTTTTATTTAGAAAATTCCTTTTTTTCACACGGCCAATTGTATGTTGCCTGTTCGCGAGTCGGTACACCAACAAATTTATACACCAAACAAAAAAACCAAAAAATATGATTAAGAACATGTGTTCTTTATTTGTGCGCAGTATCGCGCAACGGATAAGAAATACAAAATACAGAAAAGTAGCCGTTCTTTGAGACACTTCATCTGTGTATGAAAATTCATATCTCGAAAAATGCCAACTCGGGTGGTTTTTATTAGCTCGATCAAACTATCAGATCCCTAATAGTTTTACATTTTGTTATTTGGAATGAAAAATACGAAAACATTACCTTTTTTCAAACTCTCCTTCTGTATATTAAAATTCATATCATCTCAACTGCAAAATAAACGGAAGCTACTATTGGCTTATGGAGGCAGCGAGGCGCACCGGGTTCCAGGTATTGTTTATAAAATTCAATGTTTGTCTGTAAGTCTGTAAATGTTTTATAGACTCCGACACCGCTTAAACGATCGCCACAAAAATTTTACCAAATGAGTTTGATATTATGGAGAGCGTTTATACGCTATCAGCTTTGATCTACCTACTTTTATAGGGGTGAAAAGGGGGTGGAATAGGTTGTATGGTAAATTTTTTTTTTGTCATATTTTCCTCAAACTTTCTGTAAATACGGAAGCTACTATTGGCTTATGGGGGCAGCAAAGCGCACCGGGTTCCGACTAGTTAGAAATAAAATAGTTTAGTTTGACAATGTTTTTCAAACCCGTTATATCGCTATACATATGAAATTGTAATGAATCGTTGTTTTTGCCAGTTAATTTAAAATAAATGGTAAAAAGTGTTCTAGTTCGAATACCAGTGCAATGATTTAGTGGAAATATATGATATTTTAAGCTCTATGGGGTTACGGAGCGCCCCATAACTGTATAAATCTTTGCAAATTACTGTCCGTTACAAATTACAGCCCGTTAAAATTTATAATTCGTTGAAACTTAAATAGATAGCGTACAAGCTTTTTTACATTTCGAAAGGTAGGATGTTTCCATATATCTACTTGCTAGAGCAATAAAAACTTTACATTCAAAATTATTTTTTACTTTTTAGTTCATCTTAAAATAAAAGCGTATTTTTTAGTTTTTCTAAACTATATTTTTTGTTTTCTACTTTTTAGTCTATTAGACATATAATAGACAAAATTCGCCATTTTGTAGTGACGTCACACAGCTTACTGTACTGTATTCGTCATACACTTTCATTTGATACCCATACAAAGAAAAAACTAAACCGTCATTTTGCGTTAGCTAACATTTTGAATTTGGAATGACGCCACCAACTAATAGTATTCTAATTGTCGCACCCTTTCATTTGATACCCATACCAAGTGGGTTGTAAAGAACAATATAAACCGCCATTTTGTGTTGGCCGCCACTTTGAATTTGGAATGACGCCACACAGCTAATAGTATTCTACTTGTCATATCCTTCCATTTGATATCCATACCGATCGCGTTGTAAAGAAAAAGGCAATCCGCCATTTTGAACTTGGAATGACGCCACACAGCTAATAGTATTCTACTTGTCATATCCTTCCATTTGATACCCATACCAAGCGCGTTGTAAAGAAAAAGACAATCCGCCATTTTATGTTGGCCGCCATTTTGAACTTGGAATGACGCCACACAGCTAATAGTATTCTACTTGTCATATCCTTCCATTTAATACCCATACCGAGCGCGTTGTAAAGAAAAAGGTAATCCGCCACTTTGTGTTGGCCGTAATTTTGAACTTGGAATGACGCCACACAGCTAATAGTATTCTACTTGTCATATCCATCCATTTGATACCCATACCAAGCGCGTTGTAAAGAAAAAGGCAATCCGCCATTTTATGTTGGCCGCCATTTTGAACTTGGAATGACGCCACACAGCTAATAGTATTCTACTTGTCATATCCTTCCATTTAATACCCATACAGAGCGCGTTGTAAAGAAAAAGGTAATAGAGATACAACAAATGGTGAATGCACGGATGGGAATTTTGATTAACGTGCCTATGAACGTTTCGTGGTATGTCCTTGTTATACTTGTTTTCTATAATGAATTATGATTGATTATAAAAGTAGTGTTTAAAAATTTTGTTAACTATATAAAAAAATATATATTGTAGATTTAAAATAAAACTCCATGAAATTCCAAATAACACAAAAATATTTTATTTCTTATAGTTAGGTAAATCTACAAATTACAACTTAAAAATAGTATCTGCGACACTTTATTGCCACTAAGCCTATTTCTTCTTTCTACCAGAAATACACCCGCTTTAGAAAAGCCGCGTTCAGAAGGCACAAAAGTTGCAACGGTGCCAGCTTTTGTTTAGAAAGTTGATAGAGTCTAAGATTTGCACATTTTCTCGAAAACCACCAAATTGTTGGGTCTTTGGACATTGGCAACAGTGGTTCTTCAAGGTATTCATATAACTCCATAATGGGTTCAGTTGTTAGATTTTTGTTTTTTATTAGGTCACACGCCTACTTGTAGAAATGTCATCATGAGACAATGTTGTAGTTGTAGATACTGCCATGGCTGCAGAATGACAATGGGATTTAATTTAAATTTTAAATAAATATGTAATACCGAAAACTCATAGTTTTTAGCATACTGTAAAAACTTACCTGTGAAACTGATATAGTTTTTTCTGAGCTCATTTCCTCCGTTTCATTTTTGAATACAGAAAGTATTTCCATCGTAGTCTTTAAAATTTCTACAAGCATGTGTCAGGATGGAAATGAAATAGTAAGAAAAGAAAATTAATTTCCAAGTTTTATTTAAACAATATAACAATAATTAAAAACCGCATGTAATCTATCTCGATGTATGTCAATTAATACTTAGATTTTATTAATTTCTAAAAAACAAAACTTCGGCGCCTTCTGCGATTTATTTATTCTTCCACTCAGCCTTGCTGTTCATTCTTGATATCTGAGTATTAGACTCTTAGTTGACAGCTCGGCCATCCAAATCCGAATCCGTCTCGGATTCTTCCTCTGTACCCTCGATGTCGTCTAATTCCGGAGATGTAGCCACCCAGGGTTTCATTCGTTCTGCACTATATACTGATTTGAACGACTTCTGTGTTCTCTGTAAAGCTGCTGACAGACACAGGCGTAAACGCCGTGCGGGCAATGACAGAGAGAATAAAAGTAGTGTATTCAAATGCGCACTAAAGCTGGAGACATATCCAAGCGTACATGCGTTGCATTCGTTGACAGATAATATAGAAGTGTTTGTATTCAAATGCGACCTGACGAAATATTCCGTCAATGTTCCGAATGCCACGCAAATGTCGAGCTACTTTCAACTTTTTCTGCATTGCCGCATTCGACATAGGACACACAAGCATACACAACAAACACATGCGACTCGTTACTCAGATTTTTGGGCTATCTGTGAGAACCGGGACGGAACGCAACCATGCAATTATGTGTCAGTGGAAAATCTCCGCATATCAGGGAGTCGCTGAATGCAATGCCTGTACGCTTGTATATGTCACCAGCTTAACGAAATGCTGTTTTACGCTACGCTCACACCGCGCAAGTTGCTTTACTTTCTACTTTTTGCGCTTTGCCGCCGCGTAGTGTCAATAGATGTTTGTGTTTTGAGCAAAGCCTTCTACATTTACAAGCCTTGCACAACGAAATCTCACACTCACATTCAAAGAAAATCGGACTTCAATTTATCTGACAGAATGGACTTCAGTCAGAATGGACTTCAATTTATCTGTGAGAAGTGCGGTTAGAAACGTCAAAATCCGTGCTAAACAAGTGTTTTTGAAGGTTATAGCTGCATTTATTATTAATTATTATTAGTGAGAGAGAATTATTATGAGTGAGAAAGTGAGTTTTTGAAAGTTTAAAAGTGTTTTTGTTAATATTAAAGTGCATAGGAAGTGCCCAGGATAAGTGTCATCGTTGGAAAAGGATTAACTTATTGACTGTAAGTAATTTTATTATAGTTTTTGCATGCCTGTAAAAAATGTTGCAATCGCCCTTGCAAATAACAATAAATGTAGCTATTAACAATAAAAGAAATTTATTTTTGTCTTATTTCAATGTTTACGATTGTATAAATATTTCTTTTATTGTTTCAATTGGTAATAACAACTACTTATTTCGTGGCGGATGCAACATCAAAAGCAAATAATAGGATTTCTTCCTTGAGCCCTCTTTATTACTTTGTCTATGGTTTTATTAACACGAGGGAGGAAGAAATTTGTAAACAATTTTTAAAGGTAAACAATTTAAGTTTAATTTTCATTTTTAATCGGACTAATTTGTGAATGATGATGAGGGCTCAAGAAAGAAATACTGTTATTTTCTTTTGATGTTGCAACTGCCACGAAATTAGATTAGATTAGAAAAAAAATTTTATTGGCTTCTTGCTGTTGGTTTACAATATCATACATGTTTATTTCGTTGCTGACTATATACTTATGTCAAAGCTTACTTAAACGCTTAAATTTTAAAGTGGACCTTAGTCCGTTAACTTACATCTATATAACTAGCTTCTTAAGCCATGGCTTAGTGTGTGCCTGTACACAGCCTTACATCTTTAGTTTGCGTTACAAATTTGGGAAGAAGAAGGAAAAAAGGAAAGCAGAAGTGTTTCAAATTGTTATTGAAGGCTTCAAGTCTATGTATTACATATACATCTCTTACTATATTATAGTATTATGCTCACAGTGTGTTGTAATGTCTATTTTTATATTTTCTAACGCCTCTTCGGCCTCGGAAGATTCGTATACGTGCTTAAAATTCAGTCGTTGCACGAACCGTAAATTCCTCTTTATTTATTTAAAACAAGTTCAAAAACACAAGTCATTAAATTCTAAAATTTTGGACTAAAATATTTACAAATAATACAGAACCTTAATATACATAACAGCGTTATAATTAGTGTAATACAAATATAATTAGTTCCTTGTTTATTAATTAATTCTGATACAGAGTCTAAGTGTCAATGTTTTTGTTAATATTTCGATTGTGTTTACCTTAGGTATATAAAAGTCATTTGTATAATATTTTGTGATATTTATCTTCTTACATTATTGTTATAATTAGTGTAAAAGCCAGGAAGGTGCCCCAGTATTGCCACGGATTCACAGCTCTCATGGATTACTTGGAATGGCGAGATGTATGTTTGGATTGAGGGCTGGGTTCGTCTGTCTAAGTTTGCAATGTTGCTCACCAGATTGTTCGGGTGATCTTTCAGCTTTTCTAATCTTATCTTCATTTTGCTCATCATGTACTCCATTATTGGGGTTATTTTAGCCGCTTCGTACACCGATGTGTTTGAGTACCATTTGTTCGGTTCTTTCATATATTTAGAAGTGCAGTGTCTAAGCGCTTTTCTTTCAAGAATCTGAAGTTCTCTTGCCACCGTTATTGAGCAAGTACATTGCAATAAGACAAAAATAAATTTCTTTTATTGTAAATAGCTACATTTATTGTTATTTGCCAGGGCGATTGCAACATTTTTTACAGGCATGCAAAAACTATAATAAAATTACTTACAGTCAATAAGTTAATCCTTTTCCAACGATGACACTTATCCTGGGCACTTCCTATGCACTTTAATATTAACAAAAACACTTTTAAACTTTTAAAAACTCACTTTCAACTAATAATAATTAATAATAAAACTCTTGTTTAGTGCGGGTTTTGAAGTCTCTTTGGCACTTCATACACATACATGCACACACCTGGGGCATGGCTTGTAAACAAAGCCTTCTACATTTACAAGCCATGCCCCAGGTATGTGCATGTATGTGTATGAAGAGCCAAAATTGTGGAATTAACATTGCCGAAGCCGTACGAAACAATTTTTTAACTTTGTTTTTGCACTTAAAAGTGGTAAAATAATGTATATTGTCACTTCTTGGTGCACATGGATTATCAGTGATTAGTGCTTTAGTGATTTAATAAAAAAAATTAAAAAGAAGTGAGTGATTAAGTGTATTTTAAGAGTGTTAATTGATCAGATGACCATTTTTGTTTACATTCGCGATGGTTTTTTCGTGTTAATTTAGGGAAAAAATGTTGAATTTGTGTAGTAATATAATAAAAAGTGCTTTGAAAGTGATTAAAGACTGTTATAGAATAGTTTTTAAAAACCTAAGTGTAGAAAAATGTGAAGGAAAAGTGAAAAAGCTATTCTTATTCATGTTGTGTTGTAGTACTTGCACTTATGTTTTTAATAACTCTTCTATAATAATTTTTAACTACTTTAAATTCACTTTTAATTCCATTACTACACAAATTCAACAATTTTTCCCTAAATTAACACGAAAAAACCACCGCGAATGTAAACAAAAACGTCACCTAATGAATTAACACTCTTAAAATACACTTAACCACTAATTTTTTTTAATTTATGGAGTCAGATCACTAAATAACTTATCACTGATAATCTGTGTGCACTAAAAAGTGATAAAATACAATATTTTGCCATTTTTATTCCAAAAACTAAGTTAAAAAATTGCTTTTCTCACAGCTAAATTGAAGTCCATTCTGACTGAAGTCCATTCTGACAGATAAATTGAAGAGCCATTTTCTTTGAATGGAAGTGTGAGATTTCGTAGGGCATGGCTTGTAAATGTAGAAGGCTTTGCTTGTAAATGTAGAAGGGTTTGGTTTTGAGCAAAGCCTTCTACATTTACAAGCCATGCACAACGAAATCTCACACTCCCATTCAAAGAAAATCGGACTTCAATTTAGCTGTCAGAATGGACTTCAGTCAGAATGGACTTCAATTTATCTGTGACAAGTGCGGTTAGAAACGTCAAAATCCGCGCTAAGCAAGTGTTTTGCAGGTTTTAGCTGCATTTATTATTAATTATTATTAGTTGAAAGTGAGTTTCTAAAAGTTTAAAAGTGTTTTTGTTAATATTAAAGTGCATAGGAAGTGTCCAGGATAAGTATCATCGCTGGAGAAGGATTAACTAATTGCCTGTAAGTAATTTTATTATAGTTTTTGCATGTCTGTTTGTAAACAATTTTTAAACGTAAACAATTTAAATTTTATTTTCATTTTTAATCGGACTAATTTGTGCATCATTGAGCGAGTTTACACGGGTATATCAAATAATTAAATTATGATCAATGATGCACAAATTAGTCCGATTAAAAATGAAAATAAAACTTAAATTGTTTACGTTTAAAAATTGTTTACAAACACACATGCAAAAACTATAATAAAATTACTTACAGGCAGTTAGTTAATCCTTTTCCAACGATGATACTTTGTAATGCTTCAATATGGGATTCGCAGGGTTTGACTCGAGGATTTAAATAAAACAGTTACTTTATTGGAGACCGTTTATTTTATTAATAATTGTTCCTCAGCGACAGAACGTAGAGCTAAAGCCCTTTTAGCGCCCTGTAGTCGTTGAGCATTGAACAGTGACTGTAATTTTCATACAAAGTTCCCTTGTATTTATAGTAGGGATTCTTATATACTATCCTTATATACTATTACATATTATCATAACTAGGCCTACTGACTCATATCTATATACATGACTACAATCTAGTTTTCTATATAAACTACCTTAAATTACTATAGTGTGAATCAAAGTGTATGTATAGTTATTTTCTATGAGGTTATACGGGCACCTCACCCCCAACGGTTCACGAGAAAAATTTTCCCTTTCAAGGTAAAATTTTTCATATTATTTATTCGTTCTTAGTCTTCTTTTTCATTTTTCAAATGTCGTTTTCTTTGATTTAACCTTTTACGCTTTCTTTATCCTATTTTTGTGTACTTCTTTGATTTCATCTCCTATCCTAATTTTTATGTTAGTATCTTTAATGTCCATTACTTCATATGGTCCTTCGAAAGGTGATTCATATTTTCTTCTATTGCCTGCTTTTAACCACACTTTATCCCCTGCTGCTACCTGTAGTGGACGTGCATCTGCGTCATATAATATTTTTCTTTTTTCTTTTCCTATCTCAAGCAGCTTTTGTGCTGTTGCATGTGCCTGTTTGAGACGCCATTTCAGTTCAGCAGCATAATCCTCTATATTATATAATGGTTGCGATTTTTCTTTTATTATACCATCTGGTAGAGTTGCTATCTTGCCAAATACTAGTTCATGCGGTGATATATTTGTATCATTATGCGGTGTGATATTGTAACAGAAGGTATAATATTGTAACCAGTCATCCCAATCTTGGTTCTGACTGAATGATAGTAAGTATTCATTTAAAGTTCTGTGATTACGTTCTATCGATCCTAAGGTCTCGTGATGGTATGGCGTTGAACTAATGTGACTTATGTTCAATATCTCACAGATCTTCTTGAAAGTTGAGTTCATAAATTCAGTTCCCATGTCAGTTCTAATTTTTTCGAACTTTCCAAATCTTAGTATGACGTTCTCTATCAGCGCACGGGCTACGGTTGTTGCCTCTTTATTTTCAATGGGTATGGCTATGATGTACTTAGTGAGCTCACATTGGATTGTCAGAATATACCTATAGTATTTCGCCTGTCTCAATGGTCCTACTGTGTCCATCGTTAGTAACTCAAAGCTGGTGCTTGGGGTTTCTGTTATCTGCATCCTTTCTTTGGTATTTGTTACCTGCTTGTTTCTTTTACATACGTCGCAACTGTTTACATATTCTTTTACCATTTTGGTCAGATTTTTCCAACAATATCTTTGCCTCATTTTGTTTATTGTCCTTTTAATTCCTGAATGTCCTCCTATGATCGGACAATTATGATAGTCTTTGATTATTTTTCTCTGTTCTTCTTCTCTTGTTACCCTAGTCACTGGCGTGTAGACTAATATATCTAATTTTTTATTATCCTTCTGCTTCATCTTGTTATAAATTTTCATTAATTCTTCTTTACTTATTTTTTTAAAAACTATTTCATTATTTGCTAAGGCTAGCTTTTCAATTTTGTGGTTTTTCGCGAACAGCATTAGTTTCTCCAGAAGTAACTCCAAGTTTGCTTGCGGATTATCACTAAGCTCTATTATAATCTGATTCTTTTCTTTACTTAACTTTATTATTATGTGTGCATCTTGTGCAATATTATTTTTTTTTTCTCTATCATTTTATCTTTATTCTTTTCTCGTGTTATTTCAAATCTCAGCTTAACTACGTTCTTTGTTTCGGAAATTGAAGCACATTCCCACATATGCAGCTGTGTAATCTTCGCTGGTTGTTGCGATTCTTTTTCTTCATCTTCTCTACTACTATTCTTTTTTGTCATTGCTCTTGTGATTATTTTCATGTCCGTATCTGTTGGAATCATTTCTCTCAGTTTCTTAGAGTCTAATTTGATTCGTGATAATGCATCTGCATTGGTGTTCAACGCTCCTTGCTTGTACACGATCTCAAAGTCGTATTCGCTTAAATCTATTCTTATTCTTGTCATTTTTGAAGATGGATCTTTGTGCGTAAATAAACTTACTAATGGTCTGTGATCCGTTACCACTATAAACTTTCTTCCATATAGATATGGTCTGAAATGTTTTATTGCCCAATGTATTCCTAACAATTCCTTTTCAATAATTGGTTTCCTTATTTCATGCTTGTCTAGTGTTCTACTAGCGTACGAAACTGGTAAGTCTTTTCCAATCTCTCCTTGAGACAGTACTGCGCCTAGTGCAAAGTTAGAGGCGTCTGTCGTAAGCACGAATTGTCTATCAAAGTTAGGATATTGTAAAATTGGTGGATTCATTAATTTACTTTGTAGCTCCTTGAATGCATTATCACATTCTTCAGTCCAATTAAATGTCACCTTTTTCTTCGTTAGTGAATTTAATGGCTTTGCAATTGCTGCGAAATTTGGAATGAAGCGTCTATAATAATTACAAAATGCTGTGAAACGCTTAATTTCTTCTGCGTTTTTGGGGATGGGATAATTTTTTATTGTATCATATTTCTTGGGGTCTGTTTTTACTCCTTCTTTGGTTATCAGGTGCCCAAGATATACAACTTCTGTTCTCAGAAAATTGCACTTTTGTGGGTTTAACTTCAAGTTGTAATCTCGTAACCTCTGGAACGTCTTCCTTAGGTTTCGGTTATGGTGTTCGAGACTGCAACCGAAGATTATAATGTCATCCACATACAGAAATGTCTCCCCATCTAGTCCAGCTAGTGCTACAGAAAGCATTCTCTGAAAGCTATTTGTTGATATTTTTAATCCAAATGGTAACCTCTTAAAATGAAAATGACCCTTGCCGGTGGAAAAAGCTGTCACTGGTCTTGACTCTGGATGCAGTTCAATCTGGTGGAATGAACTTGTTAAGTCAAGTGTCGAGAAGTATTTTGCTCTCCAAGATTATCAAGAATATCCTCTAGTCTAGTTAGTGGAAATTTGTCGTCCATAATTTTTTTGTTTAGCTGCCTAAAGTCTACGACCATTCTCCATTTTTTATCTCCATTGTCGCTTTTCTTAGGTACTACTAATAATGGTGAGTTATATGGACTAACTGATGGTTCTATGATTTTTTCATCTATCAGTTTATCAACCTGAGAGTTAATCTCTTCAGTTTGTGACTGTGGTAGTCTATAATTTTTAATATACACTGGTGTTTCTTCATTCATTTTTATTTTTTGCCGGTAGAAGTTGTTCACAGTCAGCTTATCGCTATCCAGGTGAAATATGTCTGCGTATTCCATGCAGAGTTGTATGATTGGATCTTTTGCTACTTTGTCTATATCATTCACATTCAGCTCTTGTAAAAGTTTGTTCTGCCGTTGTCTATTTAGCCGTGGTCTTTCCCTCGGGTCTATAATATTGTAATTTCTTAATGGCAATATTTTCAGCTCTGGTAATCTAATATTAACTTCTTTCTCGTGTACGTTAAGCATTTTTATATGTGCTATCCCTTTTGAAGGAATCAATGAATTAGCAATGAAGACTCCATCCTGAATTTGTTGGCTTAGGACAATGCTATCTTCCTTAATTTGCTGATTGACAGCTTGTAGGATTTGTGATCTTGCTGGAATCGTTATGGTGTCCTGTCGAGGTACATAAGTGGTAATTGGCACTATGATATTCCGATCCTTTACTACAATTGTTAGTGTGAATATCTCAAAATCAAGTTTGCACTTATTTTCGTACAAAAAGTCTCTTCCTAATATTGCATCCGTACCAATAGCTAAGTCATCAGATACTACGTGCAGTCTCTGCTTAATTTCTTCTCCTTCAATCAAAATTTTCGTTTCAAGCACTCCTATTGTGTACGTATCACTTTCTGTAATGCCTATTAATTTGCATATATCGTACCTATCAATTTGATTATTGTTTATCAAGTTTCTTTTGATTATTGATATGTCTGCTCCTGAATCTATCAAAAATTTTACCGGCTTATCCATGCCTATTATTTTAGCAGTTATATAGTTATTGACACGCTGAAAGTTATATGAAAACATCTTTGCATTTCTGGACCTCGTATTCTCATCTAATATTCTTCGTCCCTCGAACGATGAGCTTCGGGGGCGGTTTGTTCGTTTCCCGAATCGAGTATATTGATTCTTCTTGGGTAATTGTTTGAGTTATAACCTCTGTTATACCGTTGTTGCGCATAGTGTCCTTGTACATTGCCCTGCCTTTCTCGCTTGTCATTGGGATTATTTCTTGCTGGTTCCGCAGAATTCCTTTTATTGAAGTTTGCAGTTCCTCTATAACTATAATTTTGACTATCATCTTCCCTGTTCCTATTGAATCTCTGATTTCCTAAAGATCCACTTTGAAACTTATTATTGCGATTGCTCTGCCAGTTGTTTCTGTAAAATTCTTCGTTCGCGCTTCTCCTTCTTGGAGCGCTACCATGATAGAACTGTTTGTTAGTATCATTCACTGCTTCTATTTCAGTAGCTATTTTCACAGCCTTACCTAAAGTTTCTGGCATCGCTGCAAATACTGCTGTCTTATAGGGTTCATTTAGACCTGCCTGAAAAGCATTCAGTCCCGATTTGTCGTTAAGAGCATTAATCAGCTTTCGACTATCTTCGCCATGTTCCGTTATTTGTACGTCATTCAGCTGTGCTATTAGATTTTGTACCCTTGTCGCAAAGCTTTGAACTGCTTGATCTCCTTGTTGAATCCTTGACAACTTATTTTGTATACTTAAGGGATTGCGTTTCACCTTAAAATGCGTCTCGAACAATTTTTTGAAACCATCTATGCCTTGCGGAGTACTTGCTCCAATCTTTATTCTAACCTTTTCTGTGATACGTGCTTTCAGCACCAATTGCACCAATTTCTCTCTCTCCGGATCATCTTTTAATGTCTCTCCTATAATTTCAACGATATTGATGAAGTTGGTCAGCTCCTTCTCTTCACCGTCAAAAGTAGGTAACAATTTTAAAATTTGGAATGGATCTAGAGTTCCCATATTGCTGGTTTCCTGTCTATTCAAATCGATAATTGAGTTGGAAGCCTCTAAAGCTCTATTACTCAAGCTATCTTGCTCTTCTTCCGAGCTTGTTTCCTTCTCCTCAGTCGATACCTCGCTCAACTGGAACTTTATTATTTCACCTACTTCCTCGTACACTGCTCTAAATTCTGTCAGTGTATCCTCACTGCTTTCTACAACGTTAATTCGTAGTTCTAGTTCATTTAACTCAACTCTTCTTCTTAATAATCTCTCCGCCGTTCTTAGTTTATATGGCGCCTTTTTTACCTTCGCTTTTATTTTATGGAGTTCTTTCAAGATTTCTACCGCCTCATGCTCTGGCATCTCTCCTTGACTTAATACTGTTGTGCTCTTACTATTGCACTATCTTATCCCATATGTGTATCTATATTTTAGTTTGTTGTTGTTTTTTTTTTTGACTATTACAAGAAAAAACGCGCATCTTTTTCTGCTGTAAACATTATTTATTTTGCATATCCTTTATCGTATGCTTGGTTCAGTCTTCGGATCTTTAAATTTTTCCTCCAGGTTCTTGTCGTGCAGGGTCGCCATGTAATGCTTCAATATGGGATTCGCAGGGTTTGACTCGAGGATTTAAATAAAACAGTTACTTTATTGGAGACCGTTTATTTTATTAATAATTGTTCCTCAGCGACAGAGCGTAGAGCTAAAGCCCTTTTAGCGCCCTGTAGTCGTTGAGCATTGAACAGTGACTGTAATTTTCATACAAAGTTCCCTTGTATTTATAGTAGGGATTCTTATATACTATCCTTATATACTATTACATATTATCATAACTAGGCCTACTGACTCATATCTATATACATGACTACAATCTAGTTTTCTATATAAACTACCTTAAATTACTATAGTGTGAATCAAAGTGTATGTATAGTTATTTTCTATGAGGTTATACGGGCACCTCAACTTATCCTGGACACTTCCTATGCACTTTAATATTAACAAAAACACTTTTAAACTTTTAGAAACTCACTTTCAACTAATAATAATTAATAATAAATGCAGCTAAAACCTGCAAAACACTTGCTTAGCGCGGATTTTGAAGTATCTTTGGGACTTCATACACACACATGCACACACCTGGGTCATGGCTTGTAAATGTAGAAGGCTTTGGTTTTGAGTCATGTTTTGGTGGTGGTGGGCATATGTTTGGAGTCGTGTGTTGGTGTTGGCTATGATAGCAAATTGGTTGAATTTTATATTTAACGAAAATCTTTATTTTCCAAATTGGGGTAATTAAATTAGCACCTAAAACAAAGACAAACCCTGTAGGATAGAAAAATTATATGTAAATCATTCAGGTTCTTCAATTTTTTTCCTACCACGTCCACTTGTCACTTTGATTTCGTTGTTCTGTTCAAAGTTGGGGCGCGCCGCCGACACCGCAACATCATGTCAGTGAAAAGTCGCCACATACCGCGAAGCCAATGTCCGCACCGCGTTTGCGCCTAGCTTTAGTTCGGTGGATCAGTCATTAAGTATCTGTCTCGGTCCAGAATCGTTGTCTCTATTAAAATTTCGTCTTCATTGTCTTGCAGCGCATCCAGTATCCTAATGGAAATTAAGTCTCTCAGCGGGAAGTCAAATACTACCTCATTTGTAGTCTGCTTTTTCTGTGAATTCAGAGACCACTGTAATTCCCGTAATCGCCAATCCCATTCGTTTTCACTCGTGGTTGTTCTAATAAACTGAAGAATAGATTGATTAGCACGTTCAATCACCTTATTAGCGCGAGGTGTCCGTGTCGCGTTTAGGACGTGTTGAATTCCATTTTTCGCACAAAAGTCTTTAAATGTCTTTGCCGTGAAGGCGTTACCCCGGTCAGTAAAATCTTCCGTGGCAAGCCGAAGTAGGTAGTAATTTTTTTCCTATCACGTCCACTTGTCACTTTGATTTCGTTGTTCTGTTCAAAGTTGGGGCGTGCCGCCGACACCGCAACATCATGTCAGTGAAAAGTCGCCACATACCGCGAAGCCAATGTCCGCACCGCGTTTGCGCCTGTTTCTGTCAGTAGCTTTAGTTCGGTGGATCAGTCATTAAGTATCTGTCTCGGTCCAGAATGGCAGCTACAGAAAATGGTCATCGATACTTAGGTTCCAGTTTCCTGCTCTCTCCAGTAGCTGGCGGTAAATAATCAATTACAACAAGATCTCCTTGTTTGTATTGTCTTGGAGTGCGATATCTTTGGTCAAATCTGGCTTTCCAGCGCGCTCGCTCGGCTTCAATTCTTGATGCTATCTCTCGTCTTTTTTTTCGAAGAATCGGTCGTCTCTATTAAAATTTCGTCTTCATTGTCTTGCAGCGCATCCAGTATCCTATTGGAAATTAAGTCTCTCAGCGGGAAGTCAAATACTACCTCATTTGTAGTCTGCTTTTTCTGTGAATTCAGAAACCACTGTAATTCCCGTAATCGCCAATCCCATTCGTTTTCACTCGTGGTTGTTCTAATAAACTGAAGAATAGATTGATTAGCACGTTCAATCACCTTATTAGCGCGAGGTGTGCGTGTCGCGTTTAGGACGTGTTGAATTCCATTTTTCGCACAAAAGTCTTTAAATGTCTTTGCCGTAAAGGCGGTACCCCGGTTAGTAAAATCTTCCGTGGCAAGCCGAAGTAGGTCGTTAACTCTCGTAATGCGTTTGTTACTGAAACTGTTTTAGTACTACGCACTGCTTTAACCACAATACCCAGAGAGAGATAATACCCAGAACATGAGTATGTCCAGTTCACCTCTGCTCCGTGGAAACGGTCCAAGGTGATCCATGTGCAACACTCGGAATGGAATGGCCAGGCCCGCTACATAGGGGGGCAACTGGGACCAATTGCCCCGGGCCCCAGCCCAGAGCGGGCCCAGAGAATAGATTGAAACTCAAAAAGTTAAAACCTCATATCCCTGCGTACTAATCGCCTAGGGGACCCGAAACTATCTTGAAACCCAAAAAGTCAAAACCGCCATATCCCTGCGTTCTAATTGTCAAGCAAGCACTAATCTAGAGCCTGAAACCCAAGCATGCAGCACTCTAAAATATATTTTATGTTTGTATGGACATGAATTCTTCTACTCATCATATTTAAATAGTAAACACTATTTTTCTTGCTTTAATTTGCGCAAAGTCGTCGATGACATCGTCATATTCTATATTTTTTGCCAGCTCTCGTTCTATTGCAATGATTTAAACGTGACTGACCCATGTATAATCTTAGATAATTTTATATCATCACACTGAGAAAAAGGAGATGTGCATTCAAATCATTCTCGCTTAACCCAACTCCGCTACGGAATTGGATACGGCGAAATCAGCATAAGGGTTAACTCAACTTCCTGGAGTAGTTGACAACGGAATGGTGTCAATTCCGCGAGGAATTGGGAAAAACCCGCCGGAATTCGTTAAATAACATACCCCGGTTAATTTTATGTTATACGCAATTGCATGAAGTACAATAGATGATTAAGAAACGTCGCTGAGCATTTGATTTGAATATTTTTATATTTCGATTAATTTTGAAAAAATTTCATTCCAGTTAAAATACTTTTGAAGGGATGTTAAAAATATTTGAGCCGATAAAATCTGCGGTCCATCAAATGATATCTCTCGATAGGTTCTATTTCCAGCGGGATTCGATAAATCGAAATTTTCTATTACTATAATCACTAAAAGTATTTTATTAATAGATTTATGTGAATGATAATTTTTTATGCAAATAAATAACAGAAGACAATAAATTACTATTTCATTTTTATATTTTATAATAAACTTTCTTTGAAAAAACTATTTAGAGAAATATTATATACAAAAGTTTTTTTTAAAAATAAGGTCCTTTGACCTTCAAGCTTTCCTGGTGATGATTTTCTTGAAAGGAGATCAACTTTGATGATAGATTTTCATCTGAACCTTCACCATTTACCTTTCATTTACCATTTTTGCTTTCATTTACCTTTAAAATAAATCAAATATTCAAAAAAAAATATTCATATAAATATCAAAAAATGTGTATATTGTGCAAAGTAACTTACGATTTGGATATATGGTTAACTTTTCGAAGCTGACCTTGTCCACTTGGCGATGAAATCAATCTTATAACCGATTACGGGAATAAGATTTGCTATTGTGAGTCCAGTTAGCAGCTTTATAGGATCTATAGTAATTTTTTGATCTAAAACAAAATATTTGCATATAACAAATTAATGTTTAAAATATAATTGTAAATGGTATTTTAAAAGTCTATGGCATTAAAAAAATATATCTACCTTTAAACGAATTGACAAGCCCTTCAAATTCCATTTAATTAAATATCCCAAGTTTGCCCACCAGTCATCATCAAAATTTGTCTACGCAAATAAAAAAAAGTTTCCACATGTTGCAAATTCTACACACAAGCAGACACATCAATCGTCCTACTTCACAATAATAATCCACTGTTTCACTGTTTAATTTTTCACTTCACTGATTGGAAATTCCACTCGAACCTGTCTTCGGGATCTTTGCACGGAGCCAACTAACATTTTGAAGAATAAAAGTTGCACACAGCCACTGTTGGTTATATTAGGGGTAGTTACAAATAGCAAACAACCAAAAACACGTCTACTTCTGCAGGTAATCAGGCGGCGACAGTGACAGTCCCGATAATAAAAAAAAACGGTCCAGTTTTTATGACGACTGGTTTCTTTTAGCTAGATCTTAGTATGCATAAATTATTGTGTCAGCTACAGACTAAAATATAAACAAATAATACATTTTATTAATTGAAAAATAAATGCCCTTTCCTCAAACCAACAGCAATAAATTCAACTGCGTAAAGTTTTCAATAGGAACTCCGCCGCGGAATTGACTCAAAAAAACGCATTCTTTTGCTTTAGCATACTTAAGATTGGTATAAAGCATTATTCATTTGGTGAAACTGAACTTACTCCAATTCCTTGGCGGACTTGGTACAATTTTTGTTTTTTTCTCAGTGCACAAATCCATAATTGAGGAAAAACAGATTGAAGACCTTTATCAAAGATTAGATTGGGAGATTTGGCTTGCCCTTAAGTAGTCTCTTTACAACCACTGAAGTAGTATAAGCTCCAATTGAGTATTAAGAAAAAGAGAAAAGTTACCCAGCCAGAAATGAAGCTAGAACACTCTTAAAAAGCTTGGGTCTTTCCCCTTCCCATCCCAGTTCTATATATTTTTAACATTGCATGATCGCAGTGGGGAGCACTCCTTTTACTGCTGCTTTTTTTAGAAGCGTTTTTGAAGCAGTTACAAAAGTAGAAAACATTTTCTAACCCTCCAATTTATGTTATAGCGCCTGTGGATATGTGAAACAACTGCAGTGTCGAAAAGCTTTATATTTTTGTTCACCTTGTGCAATTGCCTTCCAAACGCGAGTGTCGACAGCGGTTTTACAAAGCGGTTCCCCAACTAAGTACCAACCGCGTTCAATATGCTGCTTGACCAACGCATCGAACGAGAACCGGTCTCTGTTTTCTGTTTTCTTCGTTCCATACAATTCCTTAAACATCCAATCGGAGCATATCTATTAACAGCGCTCCGAATTCGCTTCCCTTAGTATCCCTCTGGGATAGCTTCTGCCAAAAAAAGATGAGTGTTGAGAACCAGAGGTAAGCACAAGGGCCTGTCTACATAAACCTGTTCCATTCTAGGTTAAACTATGAAACTTAGCTGGCTACCAGCGTTGGTTGAACTGCTGGTGTGTTGTAGCTTGCATTCATCCGGAATTTGGAAATTTTGATTATTCTCGAGCTGGTTGAGCCACTAGCTGGAAATGGAAAATGCAACCAGCGCTGGTAGCCAGCTAAGTGGAAACCCCGCTTTAAAAACCGACTGTTCGGTATCTATATTATGAATGCCCCCTATGCTTAAGTTACCACAATTTTTTTTTAGTCAAAGAGTTTTTGGAATTTCAATATCCTTAAAGGGCCCCCAAACATATTTTAGCCCCGGGCCCCCAAGGTGATGTGGCGGGAATGGGTACAAGGTCATCTCCGTAGAGCTCAGCTTCCTTCTTTCCTCCTGGTCGCTTATTATAGAGGCATTCCAAACAGGCCTTCACGTAAGCCTTCACGTAGCGCCGCATACGTGGAAACCAAAATTTTCGTCGAAGTTTTTGAATAACCTTGTCTTCTCCGAAATGTCCAGATTCGTCGTGTGTCGTTTGCACAATTTTTCCTCTCGCGGCTTTTGGTACAACCCACTTCGGATCTCCGTAAACCACTCTGAATAAACGTCCATCCCCCAACGAGTATTTTTGTCTAATTTGAGTTGCTCTAGGTGAAGCAAGTTCGCCTTTTACAATCCTGATGACTTTGGTTATCTCGGGATCCGATCGCTGCAATGTAGTCAGCCAATCATCGGTTTCAACTTCTACACGAAGAATCTCATGCATAACTGTCGTTGGTGTGACAGCTTCACCTAGCGGAGCACGACTAAGAGCATCTGCATGTCAAAGCCCATCCGCCTCACGGTGTACAACCTCGAAGTCAAATTCCATTAACTTTAGCCACCATCTACTGATTCTTGGGTTTAATGGCTTACTCACTTTGTTCGTTTGAATAGCACCACAATCCGTAAAATGTTTTCCGAGCAAGTAAACTCTGAATCTCTCCAAACTGCCATTTAAATAATTCCTCCTTCTTTAGCAAAATCGTAAGAGGCTTAGCTTTTATCGCAAAGTCCGAGATAAATCTACGAACGTCATGTTGATTGACGACTACTCGACTACAGTACACTTTCCTAACTCTGACCAGTCTTCGGGGTATCGATCACTGTAGGTCGTCAGTAAATCTCGCAACTGATTTCGTTCTTCAGCTTTAATGGAACCCATATTGAGGTCAATGTCTTCTATAGATTCCATGCGATATTCCCGTGACTCAATAATCAGTCGATTTCCTTTAGAGCAAAGTACGTCAGCTTCCAATAGTACCTCTTGTGATAACACTTCGTCAGGCACTAGATAAAGTCGAAAGTTCGTAATGCATTCATCCATTGTCAGGCAAACTATTATGTGCTGAGTCGCAATCAATTTTCCTCCAGCAAATCCCTTTAACGTCACTGGCTTAACTGTAAAGATTTTTCCAAGTTCCCAATTAGGGACTTCTCACTTCCACTGTCAATACGAGCTCGAACAGTTTGACCTTCCAACAATACGTCCTTAGTAACCACCACTGGACTATCCTCTCCATCTGCATTCACTGCCAGCACAGTTGACTTTCGGTCCTTGGTCCGCTCCGGTCCGTGTGAAGTTCGGTTGCACTTCAGGCATCTTTCCTTCCTAGGTTCCTTTGGACAATTACTCGATATATGACCCGTTTCTCTATCTAATTGCTCCTTTAATCCCTCATGGGACATAGGGCGGAAACAGTTGCCCTCCAGCGGACTCTGTTTTGCGCGACAGCTCTCAGCTCTGACCAGGATCTCCCGGTTGTTGCGGCCTCTGCTAATAGGGTTCTCCTCCACGTTGGTCTTCCGACTCGACGGGTTCCTTGCGGATTCCAGTCGAGGGCCTGTTTGGCTAGATTCTCGTTTTCGCGTCGCAAGGTGTGGCCAATCCAATTCCATTTCCTTCGCCTGATTTGGTCGTCTATCCTTTCTTGGCCGGCAAGGCGCCATAGTTCTTCATTTGAAATTCTATCTTGCCAGCGGATTTTTAGGATACGACGTAGGCATCTGTTGATGAAAACTTGTAGGCGCCCTGTGATGAATTGGGTGACTTTCCATGTTTCGCAACCGTACAAAAGAACTGCCTTAACGTTGGAGTTGAACAGCCGCAATTTGGTGTTAATTGAGATCTCCGTCGATCTCCATATGTGAAACAGGCATGCATATGCGCTTCTTGCTTTATTTATTCTGGAACTGACGTCTTCTTCTGTACCGCCGTTTTCGGTAATAATACTACCGAGGTAACAGAATTTATCTACCAGTTCCACGTCACGGTTATTTAGCGCTGTTGGTTCAAGGGTGTTTGCATTTATCCGCATTTCTTTGGTTTTAGTCGGATTTAACCTTAAGCCTGCTGAACTACTTTCTGTTGCCAAATTGTTTAACATGTTTCTGAGGTCCTGGTGTCTGTGGGCCAGCAAACAGATATCATCCGCGTAGTCGAGGTCCTTAAGGCGGTCTAACAATCCCCATTGTATGCCACCTGTTCTAGTATCTAGAGCGCTGACAAGGATGTCGTTTATTACTATAAGAAATAGTAATGGCGAAAGTAGGCATCCTTGCCGTACTCCTGAGCTCACTTCAAAGCTGTCGGAGAGTTTTCCATTGTGAAGAACTCTGCATTTGGAATTGTTGTATAGAGCTTTTATCAATTCTATTATTTTATCCGGCAGTCCACGTTGCCGAAGAGCTCGCCATATAAAGCTCCTATTAACCGAGTCGAACGCTTTCTCATAGTCTACGAAAGCAAGGTAAAGGGGGGATCGGAATTCAGTAGTCTGCTCCACTATGATTCTCAAGGTGTTAATGTGGTCTATGCAGGAGCGGCCTTTTCTGAATCCAGCCTGCTGTCTTCTAAGCGTTCGATCTACTGCCTCTCTTATCCTTGATAGTAATATGTGGGACAAGATTTTGCCCACAGTAGATAATAGACAGATGCCTCTCCAGTTGTCACATATTGTTAGGTCCCCCTTTTTTGGTATTTTGACTATGATACCTTCCGTCCAATCCTCCGGAAAGGTACAGGTGTTCCATGCTATTTCCAGGATTGGCTGTAGCGCATCTGCTATGAGGCTTGAGTCGGCTTTCAACAATTCTGGCGGGATGCCATCTTTTCCAGCTGCTTTACCATTGGCCATTGCATGAATTGCGGTTACTATTTCAGTCTTGGATGGGTCACGAGTGGTGATTCTTATTGGCTGTGCATTGTTGCTGTTGTTTTCCTGAGGTTCCTGTGTAAATGAACCATTCAGGGCGGCGAAGAAGTAATCTCTCCATCTTTGGAGTTGCTCCTCGTCGCTGCACAGCAGCCTCCCATCCGCACTCTTTACGGCATGCTTTTTAGTAGAGTGCTTTCCCGATAGCTGTTTAGTGATTTGGTACAGCACCTTACTGTTGCCTGTGTTTGCCGCGTTTTCCGCTTTCTCTGCGAGCTCATTTATCTGCCGCCTTTTATCACGCCGGACACTTCTCTTTACCTCCCGGTGCAATTGGGAGTATTCCCGTTCAAGTTGTTGTCGTTTTTCCGGGTCGCTTGTAGAGTTCACGTTATTTTTGAGGGCCCTTCTGCGTTCAATTTTTTGCCAGGTTGTGTCCGAGATCCAGTGTTGCTGGTTTCTTTGGACATAACCTATGCTTGTTTCCGCTGCTGTTATTATAGCGCCCTTTGTTGTGCTCCACAGCTCTTCAATATTTGTGTCGTCAGAAACGGTTTGCTGGTTTAAGATTTCTTGCAGTTTGCCAGCAAATTCTCGCTTTTTGGTGCTCTCACGCAGAAGGTCTACGTTAAACCGTCGACGGTTTATGGCATCGCGTTGGACGTTTCTGATTGCAGCGATTTTTAGGCGGATAGTTGCTACTACCAAATGGTGGTCACTTCCAGTGTCTGCTCCCCTAAAGCTCCTGACATCCTCCAGAATAGTTCGCCATCTGCGACTGACGGCCACGTGATCTATCTGGTTTCTCGTTCTACCATCGGGCGATACCCAGGTCTCCTTGTGTATCTTCTTGTGACAAAAGTAAGTTCCACCTACCATGAGTTGATGGGAACTACAAAAGTCAACGAAAAGTTCACCATTGTGATTGGTATCTTGGCTTAGGCCTTGATTTCCAATTGTGTTTTCAAGGCCGGTGTTGTTGGGGCCGATCTGTGCATTTAAGTCACCCATCAAAACAATGATGTCTCCCCTTGGAATAGAGCGAAAAACCTCATTCAGTCGCATATAGAACTCGTCTTTGATGTCATCGTCTGCGTCTTCAGTTGGAGCGTAGCATTGGACTATCGTAGTACTTCTTAGTCTGGTACGTAGGCGCACGGTAATAATCCTCTCAGAAACTGGTGACCAGCTAATGAGGCTGGACCTAGCTTCTTTGGTGAGTATTACGCCAACGCCATTCCTACGATTTTCAGTTTCGTTTCTCCCAGAATATAAGAAGGACTCACCGTTTGGGCAGATATGTTCCCCCGCATCGGGCCATCTGGTCTCGCTGAGTCCCATGACCTTGATTTTATAGCGGTTCATCTCGTTGAGCACTTCATCCAGCCGTCCATCAGCAAGCAGAGTTCTCACATTCCATGATCCGATTCGTGTCCTGTTTCGAAAAGCAAAGGTCGTCGTCGTGTTGTCCGTCCGGTTCCGAGGCAATGTTTGCCGATTCGTAGCAATTGTGTGTTTTATGGGAGCGGGTTGCTAACCCTCAGCCCAACCGACTTAAAACTCTGTTTTGTGGCGCAGAGAACTCGCCATTCGACCGTCTCCCGTTAGCTCCTTCCGAAGAAGTACCCCAGGGGGCACCGCGGGGAGGTGGGATTAGGACTTGCTAACAGAGCTGCTAGGTGTTCGTCTGCAGTGACTCTTCTCGGGTTTTGGCAGAAGTGACAAATCGGGTGCCACCACCTTCCGAGGTCTTTGTTAGCCATTCGCCCCCCCCCCTATAATTGAAGCATATGGGCCTTTTTCTACCCTTGTTCGCTCGAAATTCGGTATTTACAACCTTCGGCATGAAAGGCTGCATTCCTCTTATTTCAGGCTTTATGCTTCTTGCTTCAATGACTTTTGTCTTATGTGAGCGTACTAAAAACCTTCGTATTGCAATCAGTAAATCGTTGGTTGTTGGAAAAGGCATCCCTAGTAATGAATTTACCATTGTTGGCTCACGCATCCCTCGTAAGCAATATTTTATTATGTCTTCGTCCGCTAACCCGCCTTTCCGGCCTTTACTGCATACTCTATGTAAATATTCTTCTGGACTCTCATTACTATGTATCATGTGAACATCGGCAGCAGTCTCCGTTGTCGGAAAATCACTTAGCATCCTAGAAACAAAATCCGACCAGGTAATATAAAGCGGCAAGGTGTCGTTCCAACATTTTGCAGCTCCTTTTAATTTTAATCTGGAAGTCAGCTTGATACATCGGCGATAATGTTGGCGTATGTATCGAGTTTACAGATGTAGCGGTATTAATGTTCGGATCATTTGCATCTCTTGCATCACAAGCCGGTTATTATTGCGCGATGATACGGTTATTGCGACTTGCGGTGATTCATTCGCAAGATCAACTTCGGATCTCGCTCCTACAAATTCTTCTACTACCTTTTCCAATATTTGCTTGACTACCGTTACTTCCTGGGTAAGTTTTCCAATTTTATCGTCAATATCTCGGCTCTCTTCGTTAGCCTCAATTTCAATCTCGTCGCTACAAATCACAGAGGCTAAACGTATTACTAGCTCGGCCTTGTTTCCTCCTGTTTCACGGCCTAGCTCCATCAATCGTCGCTTAATTTCTGCGATTGTCAACGTGCTAATTTGAACCATCTCCATTTTCTTCCTCGGCAATATTTAGGATTTCGTAAGCGTCGCAAATCCAACTGCTTGAAGATCCGTCAGAGATCCAGGTATCCAGTAATACGGGTTATCCAATTTAATCCTAGAGATCCCACTTCTGATTTGTCAGGATGGACAGAAAATAGTAAGAAAAGAAGATTAATTTCCAAGTTTTATTTAAACAATACTTATAACAATAATTAAAAACCGTCTCTCTCGATGTATGTCAATATTAACACCTAGATTTTATTGATTTCTAAAACACAAAACTTCGCCGCCTTCTGCGATTTATTTATTCTTCCACTCAGCCTTGCTGTTCATTCTTGATACCTGCAGGGTTCGAACTATCGGCTTCTAGTATCGATACCAAGTACTAATAACAGAATCAAACCGTGGTATCGATACCTAGAAAGTATCGGGCTGGGAGTATCGATACTACTCAGTATCGAGTACTTTTTAAAATACATATATATAAACAAAAAATTTATTTAGAACAAAAGCTCGAGGATATGAAGACGTTGTTGACAAAAATTTACGTAAATAATATAACCCAACGGTATGAAGACTCCGTCGACAAAAAAACAGCACAGACACATATGAACAAAGGCATGACTAAGGCCCGTTTTCATTTTCAGCCCAAGATATTGAGCATGTTCATATGTTTGGTAAAACAGCATACAAACTTCTGTGTGATAGAGGAGCTCCATTTTGGGTTCCCACAATGCGTTTGCGATGTAAATGCTCCTTTAAAAACAGCTACTGGTTAAAGCTACATTCAGAAATAAACGTAACTTGTATGTAGCGACATCTCTGAAGATTGAAGAATATTCCGATTTTTTCGGTTCATCAGTAGTACATACAGTGGCTGTCAAAATTATTGGCACACCCAAGAAATTTTACAGCTGAGGAAGATATTACAAGAATAAACTATCTTACCAAATTTTATTGATTAAAATTTCATTATTTAAATTATAAATAATAAATTTAAAAAAAAATAATTTAAATTCATTTAATAATATTGATTTAACAGAAAAAAGAAATTCATCAGTTTAAAACTTCTTGCGTGTGCCCACTGTATGTGGGTTGACAAAGTAGTCGATACTTTTAATGAGTAGTACTTGACGATACCATGATCTTGGTATCGAGTGCTCAGTATCGGTTTTCAAGACGACAGTATCGATACCTGCTCAGTATCGAGAGTATCGTTCGAACCCTATAACCTGAGTATTAGACTCTTA
This sequence comes from Thereva nobilitata, assembly GCA_963855945.1. NCBI lineage: Eukaryota > Metazoa > Arthropoda > Insecta > Diptera > Therevidae > Thereva > Thereva nobilitata. The sequence goes on along the minus strand of OY979694.1, from coordinate 105,367,040 downwards.
GTTGTCCCATGAATGTTTTCCGTTTATGGATAGTTAATAGACATTACGCTCTTTTTAATTGGTCAAATTCTTTTCAACATTTCACACGTGGCAATATCTTGCTTCACTTTAAGTTCAGGTTCGCCTAATATTTTTGGCATATTACGCATCCTTATGTTACAAGGGGACTTCCTTTAAATATTTCTACGACGCGTTTTATTTTTGTTCTTGTATTTCGTAGTTCTTTAAGAGCTGATTGTACATTCAATTCAGTGTTATTCGCGTTATCGCTTGTCACGGAAACAGTTTTACTTGAAATGTTCCAATCATCGCTAATTTTTTCAGGTCCATAGGCAGGTTTTGTGCGGTATGCCTCTCTAAGAATTGGATACATTCTAACATGAATGTTTTCGATTCTCGCTATTCATTGCCCTGTAACCGACAAATAATTATCATTGGTCTTCGATGTCCACACGTTGGTTGATGCTTACATTGTCTGCGCGTTTCAAATCTGGCTTGACTATGCCTTTTGTTATATTGTACAGATTAGTCATTAAAGCATTTGGCAAGGTCCTATGACTACACTGTAAATAATATGTAAATTCACAGTGCAAATCTACAGTAAAATTACAAAGTGAGACGTCCGCCGGCAAGTACGGTTGTCTGATCAGTGAACAATCTCGAGTTCTTTGTAAAAAATAACAAAAATCTATTTTTTCTCTCGTAAAGCTCTAGCAGTTAACTATTGAGACAATTTTAAGGTGAAGTTTAAAAACATAGTTAAATAATTTTAAAGGTGAAACATTGTCACCCAAGAGAGCATTGGAAATAACGAATGGTGGCGGGGACGCCGCCCCGGGTCCCTCGCAAAAAAAAGCCAAAAATATGAGGGGAAGTAGAAAGAAGCCAATTTCTGAAGAAACTACAAAAAATCTGAAAGGTGGTAAGAAGAACATAACCACGGAAGAAACTAAGGTAAATCTGAAGGCACTTGCCAAAGATAAAATTTTTTTGTTAAAAACTCTCGATGACTGGACAAAAAAAGGGGAAAGCATGGGCCCCAGCGACGTCACCAATACTGGCAAAGTAGAAACACCAAAAAAAAATTCGACACAAAAAACCGTAGATGCGACAGTGCACAGTGTTGACAAATCTGCAGCAACGGTAGATGCAAATAGAAAAATGGAACATGCAGATGATAATATGGAAACATGCAACAACGATGAGTCAGCAGTAGATCCCAGAAGAATCACAATAATTTCCGACGTTAGAATTAAGCAAAGTGAAAATAACCTAGTACTTAAGAATGTTGAAAATTTAGGAAATAACAATTCTCTTAGTAATAATAACAATAATCATAATAATCATAAAGTTATAGATAGCGAATTGGAAGGCTTTCAAGTAGTTAAGAATGGAGCACGTCCTCATAGCTGCAATACAAAAAAAAATGAAGTCAACAATGAAAATAAATACAGTTTGTTAGGTAAGATTGAAGAACCCGCAGACACCCATAAGGTTGACTCTAATTCTGATTCGCCTACTAACACAAAAAATAACACAACCAGTGACATTAAAGCAAAAATTAGATGGTGCCCGCCGATTTTCATAAACAACGTAAGACCAACACTACTGTTCGAAATGTGTTCAAAGCAAAATGAGCAATTTAATTTCAAAGTCCAGAGAATTAATTACTCAAGGAGTAAAATATTTATTGATAACCCCAGACTACACACCTTCATTCTGGACACAATTAGAAACTCACAAGCGGAAGCTTTCTCCTTTACCCCGAAGGGGGAGAAGGGAGAAACTTTCGTAATGAAAGGTTTATCCAACGGAGTAACTGATTCAGAGGTGTATAATGATCTCATAAGTCAAAATGATAATCTTAAGATACAATGGATTAAGCCTTTAGTGTCTAAAAAGCCTCACTTAAAAGGGGTGAACCTTGGCTCTTTTATAATCAAACTGGAACCAACAACTCCTGCTAAAGAATTGCTTAAAATCAGGACAGTTTTATGTCATGTGATTACATTTGAGAGACCACATAAGAGAAATTTTGTACAGTGTTATAGATGCCAGGCCTTTGGTCACATTAGCGCTAACTGTGCAAACAATCCGAAGTGCGTCAGGTGTGGCAACGATTGTAAAGATCTTTGTCCTAAAAAGGAGGAAAATAATCCAAATTCCCCCAAATGTGCAAACTGCGGCGGCAATCACACAGCCAATTTCAAGGGGTGTCCTAATTTTCGGGCATATCAGAAAAGAAGAGAGGAAAACTTAGAGTTACTCGGCAATTTAAAAGAAAAAAAATTAAACAAAGCTAATGATTTCCTAATCAGAAATGACAGAACATTTGCGCAAGTCGTAAAAGGCAACAGTGACGAAAACGTTATTGGGGAATTCACTGCTGAGGCGAACAGGTTGTTTGGAGTCTCACTGGGGGTTCTAATACAGAAACTAGCTGAATTTTGGCCGAAATACAAAACGATGAATGAAAACAATAAGGCTGATGCATATCTAAATTTCATTGTTAACCTGAAATGCTCCAAATAAAAATTGTCAATCTTAACGTAAACTCGCTTTGCTCTAAAGACAAGGCATTTTCCCTATCATATGAACTGCAAATACTACGACCTCATGTAGCATTAATTACCGAAACGAGGTTAAATAAAAAATATAAAACAACCATCTCTGGGTATAAATTAATTAGAAACGACTATGGTAGAGGCACCGCCGTTGCCATAAGAGAGGATCTCATATTTGATCAAGTCTCATTTGACACAAATCAATTTTCCATAAGCATGATCTGCTGGCACATAAAAGCAGGTGGTGTTAATAAAAAAATACTAATTGGGGCAGTTTACGTACCTTGTAATAATAGGCACGGCTGGAACCTTGAACTAGATAGACTCGAATGTCTGGCTAGAGCCTACGATTATTTTATTATTGGAGGGGACCTAAACTCTAGACATAGGAGCTTGGGTGATTCTGTAAATAATACAAATGGTAATACTTTATACAACTGGTTTCAATCCTCAGCATTCATGTATTCGGAACTTATTTACCCTAATTCGCCTACATTCCCCAGAGGGTCCTCTTATCTAGATCTTTTTTGGATATCGTCTAGCCTAACGTACAACGGTACGACATGTACAACTTTCCCATTCCCGTCTGATCACTATGGTGTGCTCCTTGGAATTCGAATAGGAAATTTCGAACTTACAGTAAAACAGACGTGGATCACTTCTTACAAGAACACTGACTGGACAGATTTCATCCGACATATAAGGGTGAAGCTTCAGGAGGAGGTAGCATTAAATCAAACATCTAATTTAACTAACCAGGAAATTGACCAAGTGATCTCAAAATTTACTTCTGTTCTCACGGAATGCATGCGCATTCATTCCAATACTTCTCTAAAAAAAAATTTCAAGTACAATTTTATCTCCTCACATACCTTGAGTCTATTCCGCACCAGAAGACAATGGAATCAGGCACTTAAAAGAATTTTTCATAGAACGGGAAATAGAACGAATATCGAATACACACAGCTTTATTCAAGAATTTTGTGTTTATCTAAAATAATAAGGGACAGAATCAGAATTGAGGCAAATAACTGGTATACCCGGGAGCTGCTAAAAATTAAACCCTCTCCCAATGCATTCGCTACAATCGATAGGCTTACAGGTAGAAAGCACATTAGAAGGAATCCATCCATAAACGATGTGTATATGAACGGTCAATGTTATAGTGATCTAGAAGAAAAACTAAAAATATTTAAAACTCACTATGAGCAGTCTTTTAACACAATAATAGACGACAATAATCCCCATAAAAACACAGTTGAAGAAGCAATATCCACGTTTAATTCAACAATGCTCTATCCCATTGCCCAATTCACTACCGATAATAGAGCTTTTTCACCCTCAGACAGATATTTCACAAATCCCGAGGAGATAATACAGCTCAGTAGTGAGCTAAAAAATAAAAAATCCTCAGGTATTGATAAAATTCCTAACTTTGTCATTAGAAAAGTTATAGAAGGCATAGACACTTTTCTTGCATCTTTATTTAATAACTGTTTAAACAATAGTTACTTTCCTAGTGCGTGGAAAATCGCCAAGATTCTACCTATTCCTAAACAAGGATCTACAACGCAAGTTGAAGATTATAGACCAATCTCACTACTCTCTAACGTAGGTAAGATGTTGGAAAAACTTATACTTAGAAAATTAGAGTTGTTCTGTATAACAAAAAATATTATACCCCGATATCAATTTGGTTTTGAGAAAGGCCACTCCACAGAACACGCTTTATTATACCTTCAAAATGAAATAATTACGAATTTAAAGCTTCGTAAATGTTCAGTGTTATGTGCGCTTGATCTAAAAAAGGCCTTTGATCGTGTATGGCACGATGGCTTAATTTATAAACTGAATAACTTAAACTGCCCACCTCACCTAACAAAAATTATACACAGTTTTCTTTCAGATAGGTTGGGAGTGGTCCAGTTAGGAGACTCTATGTCTCCGAGATTTAACATCAGGTCTGGAGTCCCTCAGGGATCAATATTAGGTCCAAAATTGTTTAACATCTCAATTCATGACTTTCCACACGTATATAGTATTGGTTCTAAATGCATACAGTATGCTGACGATACGTTGGTCTGGGCCACAGATAAATCCCCTTTAGCTGCTACAGAATGTTTACAATTGCACGTGAACTCAATATTGAGTTACTTCAAAGATTGGAATATTGAAGTAAACAATAGAAAGTGTCAATTAATATGTATAAGAAATCCCGCAGGCAAAGGCCCTAAAAATGCAACTAAAGAATCCAAATTATTAAAGCTCCAAGTTAATGAACATACATTAGCCCCAAGAGAGACAATCAAGTATCTGGGATTATTATTTCATCATCGCTTAAAATGGAACCCTCATGTAAGACAAAAACTGAAACAAATGAAGCAAGCTACTGCTGCACTAAGACCGCTCATTAATTCAAAATCGCTTTATATCAGAACAAAAACACTCATGTACAAAACAATTATTAGGCCAATATTAACTTACGCATTCCCCATTTGGTGCTCATGCTCATCAACTGCGGCTAGAGAAGTGCAAATTCTTGAAAGAAAAATTCTTAGACACTGCACAGCACTATACATGAGTGAGCCCAACAAATGGTATTCCAACAAAAAAATTTATGAAACCGCCAAAATAACCCCTATTTTAATGTATATGTTATCTCTGATGCAAAAAAGACTAAACAAGATCTGTGAGCACCCTAACGATTTAATCAGAGGAATTTCACTCCAAAATAATACTCCGATTATGGGACAAACCTACCTATCCCCTTTTAACATGATGCATCCGGAATCACACATCTTACGTGTGGCTGAGGAAGGATACATACCAGCCTTTTACGCCTACCATAATAATCGCCACTATAGAGGCTAAAATAGTATTCCCCAATTCGCAAAAAAAAAAAAATTATTTGTATTGTAGATTAATAACTTAACCTATTTTATACCAGTATGCTTAAGTAGTATTTAAATTTATATAAGAATGTTCAATTATTAAAATAAATAAAGCCCAATAAGGTACCGGTTATGATACCTGAATATAAATATAAAACCTAAATAATAATGCAGGTCAAGATAGATTTAGGAACTGAATATAATATGTACTGTACATATACCTAAAATTTAACTAACTGCCATTTAAATTAGAATTTTTAATATGAATTGTGCGCATACTCTGTGAATTACTTTTTATCTTTAGTTATAAGTCTCTCCTGTCTTTCTTCTCTTTTCAAAATATATACTCCCAAATATACTGTGAAGCTGTGTAGGCAACACGTGCTGTACTAAAGCAAATATATAAATAGTAGATACGCTCGTACAAAAAATGTCGGACCACGGTCCATAGTAGAAATATAAGTAACTATCTAGCTAGGACATGTAACCAGTCAGCCACTTAAAAACAAATTGTAAAGAAACTAGTTTTAATGTGATTGAAGCCAATAAACATTTTTTTAAATAAAAAAAAAAAAAATTACAAAGTGAGAATTTCTGAGGGTATGTGTATTTACAATTGGAGATTTCCAATTTGCAAGGAAAACATGAGGATGCCTGCTCTTTATGTGCCGAATTAGATTATAAGCACCGCCACCTTTAAAAGACATAACTTTACTACAGAAATTTCATTTTGCTTCGTCATTCCATTCTTTAAGTCTTTAAAATATACCCATGCTCTCGACCTCTTTTTATCCTCAGGAGAAAAAAAATATGACGCATTTTTTCGTTTTTCTCGTGTAAGAAAAAAAGTAATTGAAATTTTCTTTAAACTATGCGCTACGAAAACATTTAGGGTAGGACACAAAGTTAAGTTAAAGCCATCAGATTTTGACATTTCTTTGATTGTTTTGATTTAATTTTGCAAATAAACAATGGAAGATTTGAAAAAAATGTTTTTATTTATTGCTACATACTTGTCTGTAGTAAATAATCAATTGAAAATGGAGATGCTATGTTCAGTTAACAAAATAAAGCAATTGATGGTATTGAAAAACTATATGAATTTAATTTATGTGATTGCAACATTTTTGAAAGAAACCACACCACCAAATCCTAGAGTTTGGACATTAGTATGTTTGTATTAATTCGTAAAGAATTTTTAACTAATGTAATTGGCTCGCCCTTGCCCTTTTCATTTTTTGAAATATGTATAAGAATTATTTTGTTTGCTTTTGAGCTGTCCCTTTATCGTATAACGTACATAAACGTCAAATGATATATCGTAAAAAATTCAGAATTTCCAAGTAAAATGTTGCATGCATTTTGGCGAAAGTCGTTGAAGTTAACTTTAACCCACTGTGTTCTGGTGTTAAGTTTTGTATTTGAAAGTTAAATCAATAAATGGCCATTTGTACTGAAAATTTAACTTAACTTTGTGTGTGGACATAGCATAAGGGTCAAATGGAGTGCCTCGTGTAAGTCCGACTCAACTCTAAACCTATTCTCTAAATCTATTCATAATTAATCCAATTATCCCTAGTTGATTGGAAATATAGTAACCATCTTGACGAAATATTTTCTGGCTTCTATACTATTAATTTCAACACGTTTGAAAAATATTTTCCCAAAATTAAAAAATGGATAAAGCATCGGAACCATGGCTTGACAAAAAAATTCGATTTCTACGTAATCAAAGTATATAACATGATTTTCCATTTCGTTAATATTAAACAGAAACCTCCGTCTATCCAGCAGCAATGACGAATGGTAGAAAATGCTTCTCGCGCCGCAAGTAACAAAAAATGATACCAACTCCGTTGAGGTGCCGATTAAAGCATAGCAACCAAACCAAGATCTGAAAAGATTTTCATAAAAGTCGGTAGAGCCCCGTTTTTTGTTTAATCGACGTACGTGAGCTTTTTATCTGCACGATATCGCGCGAACAACCTTACTGACTTATCCAACCTCCCTCATGGGACATAAGGCGGAAACAGTTGCCCTCCAGAGAACTCTGTTTTGTGCGATAGCTCTCATCTCCGTCCAGGATCTCTCAATTCTTGCGGCCTCTGCTAATAGAGTTCTTCTCCACGTTGTTCCCGGTCTTCCAGCTCGACGGGTTCCTTGCGGGTTCCAGTCAAGGGCCTGTTTGGATAGATTTCCGTTTTCGCGTCGCAATGTGTGGCCAATCCAATTCCCATTCCTTTGCCTGATTTGGTCGTCTATCCTTTCTTGGCCGGCACGGCGTCATAGTTCTTCATTCGAAATTCTATCTTGCCAGCGGATTTTTAGGATACGACGTAGGCATCTGTTGATGAAAACTTGTAGGCGCCCCGTGATGAATTGGGTGACTTTCCATGTTTCGCAACCGTACAAAAAAAACTGCCTTAACGTTGAGGTTTAACAGCCGAAATTTGGTGTTAATTGAGATCTCCATATGCAAAACAGGCATGCATATGCGCTTCGTGCTGTTTTTATTCTGGAACTGATATCTTCTTCTGCCCCGCCATTTTCGGTAATTATGCTACCGATGTAACAGAATTTATCTACCAGCTACACGTTGCGGTTATTCAGCGCTGTCCGTTCAATGGTGTTTGCATTTATCCGCATCTTTAGTTTTCGTCGGATTTAGCCTTGTTGCCAATTGTTTAACATGTTTTGAGGTCCTGGTGTCTGTGGGCCAGCAAAGAGCCAGCCTGCTGTCTTCTAAACGTTCGGTCTACTGCCTCTCTTATCCTTGATAATAATATGTGGGACAAGATTTGACAGATGCCTCTTCAATTGTCACATATTGTTAGGTCCCCCTTTTTTGGTATTTTGACTATGATACCTTCCGTCCAATCGGCCGGAAATATACAGGTGTTCCATGCTTTTTCCAGGATTGGCTTTAGCGCATCTGCTATGAGGCTTGAGCCGGCTTTCAACAATTCTGGCGAGATGTCATCTTTTCCAGCTGCTTTACCATTGGCCATAGCATGAATAGCGGTTACTATTTCTATCTTGGATGGGGTACGAGTAGTGATTCCTATTGGCTGTGCATTGTTGTTGTTTTCTTCAGGTTCCTGTGAAAAAGAATTATTCAGCGCAGCTCCCTGTCGCCACACAGCAGCCTTCCATCTTTACGGCATGCTTTTTAGTATAGTGCTTTCCTGAAAGCTGTTTAGTAATTTGGTACAGCACCTTACTCTTGTCTGTGTTTGACCCTTTTTCTGCGAGCTCGTTTACCTGCCGCCTCTTATCACGCCGGACGCTTCTCTTTACTTCCCTATGTAATTGGGAGTATTCCAGTTCAAGTTGATGACGTTTGTCCGGGTCGCTTGAAGAGTTTACGTTATTTTTTAGGGCCCTCCTGCCTCTATTTTTTGCCAAGGTGTATTCGAGATCCAGTTTTGCTGGTTTCTTTGGACATAACCTGTTTACTGCCAAGTCGGCGTTCCCATCCGACGACTTCTCGTTAGATGGGTGATTATTTCGGTTTTCCCGTCCCGTTTATTTTAAATTAAAAACACAATATTTACAAAACAAGTATATACATTTATTTTATTGACAATAAGTAATTTCACGTCTTTATCGGCCAAACAAATTTTCCAAACTAAATTATCTATATATTTTACATATAAATGTGAATGAATGAATGTGTGTATGCATGTATTAGGGTTGCCAAACGTCCTCGTTTGATTGTTAAATACAAACACCATTGTCCTCAGCCCTCGTTGGGCTTTCAAAATCCTCTTGACTTCATAAAATTCTATAATATTTGTGTAATTTCAACTTCTTTAACAAAATTAAATTAATATTCAAATGTTTCAAAGAAAAATGTAACATTTTTCCAACGTGGTGGCGCGATCGACAAAGATACGCGGTGGCAAAGTTGAAAGTCGGCAAGAGCACATCGAAATCTACAAATTTTAAAAACTCCAGGAAAACTTTCCTGGTAACTATACGTATTTTTTGGAGAAAAGGGTGGTTTTAGTTGAAATTTTGGTTAAAAAAACTCAGACTCATTACTCTGGAAGTTGATAGGGTTGGACCTTGACTTTTACAGTTTTAGATAGGTGAGAGTATTCAGCGCACACTGATACTTAAAATTTAGGGTTATGTAAAACTCTAAAAAAAAACTTCAAAACGCCCTAGCGGCTAAACCCTTACGACTTCCCCCGCCCACCCCTACGATTTTTTGTTCGTCTATCCAAAACCTATCCACAGCCGGCCTCTTTGTAACATTATGCAGTACACCCTGTATATTGTACATAGATTGAATAAAGTTATGTTTTTCTTTGTAAACTTTTTTTTTACTTTTTTCGTAAGTGTCCTCGTCGTGGTATTTAAAAAATTGGCAACCCTAGTATGTATGTAGGTATGTTCGCTATAGGCTCCTACACCATGCAACCGATCTTAATGAAATTTAAACCATGTGCTATTTACATTAAAACTTAGAACATAGGCTATTTTATTACTTTCTAAAACCACTCCTAGATGGCGCTGTCATGGAGAGCTTCGTTGAAAATCTTCGCAGAGCTTTGAATTTTTGCATGAAGGTCCGTAAAGGTCTCCCATGATGCACCTCGAAGCCCGATTTTCGAAATTCAAAATGGCCGCCAAAATATGACCGAAATTCAAAATTGCCGCAGAAATATGGTTGAATTTGCCAATTTAATCCGATTCCAATGAAAGTGGGTATCTAGAGGTTTTTAAATTCGCAAATAAAGAATTTGTGGTCAAAACTTATAAATTCAAAATAGCAGACGAGTTTGCAAATTGTGTTCCGATTCCAATGAAAATCTGTATCTGCGGTTTTTTAAAGTAGCAAATAACGACTTAATGATCAAAATTTAAATTCAAAATGGCCGCACCAAAATGGCCGACGAGTTTGCGAATTGTAGTCCGATTCCAATTAAAATCGGTATATGGGAGTTTTTAAGGTAGTAAATAACGAATTTATGATTTTATTCAAAATTGTGGGGCCAATATGGCGAAAGAATTTTACCAAATAAGTGTCATTTCCCGGCTGGCGCGGATTAAAGGGGGGGGTCACGGGGGTCCACAGTGGGCTCGATCTCGGCAAAAGGCGCGCATACAGTAAAAAACTTACTTTCGATTTTTTCGGGTTCTAATGTCGAATTCTTTAAGATCAGTTATTATGAAGATCAGAAATTGTCACATCAAGGTCATTTGACTATGGTGTGATGTGTAAAATTAACGTCAATTCTACAGTTTTTAATTTTTTTCGTTTTTTCTTATTTTTGAAAATTCGAAAAAATACTGTATCTTTTGTATGCAATGATGTGCGGTAATGATTTTTTGAGGAAAATAAGGGTCTATCTTTGCTTTATAATTCCATAAAGTTTCATGAGCTAATATTTGCATGGATATAATTGGCTGCATTAAACTGATTATTGTAAAGAAAAGTATTTTCTTACAATTAAAAAGATCAGAACTTTTTTGTGCAGTGGAGTGCAGCGATGAGATTTGTACGAAAAAAAAGTTCTAACATTCAAAAACATGTCATCCAATTTCCAGCTGCAAAGACCTGCAAGATTGGCCTTGGTGGAGGTCCAAACGTTTTCATTTTTATAAAATACCGAAAATCAAATATTCATACTTTTTGTTTCTGGTAAAATAAAATATTCCAACGTGTTAAAAGGAAAATATATACGTATTGAAATGCTTTTTTCTTGCACCATATATGATTTTTCATCTACTAAGTTACCATCTGTCGGTAAGTAGTGTTCACAGTCTCATCCCTTGTTTTTTAAATGCCAGTGCTGTGGCTCTCAAAGTTTAAGTTTGTTTATGCATTCCGAGGAAGTTAGCATCAACTTTTTTCGAACCGAGTTCTCGAAGAAGTGTCTAATAGTTAAAATTTGAAGTTGTACATCTAAAAAATGGAGAAAACAGGTTACATTATGGTTTTCTTATTTTATATTGTTGTTAATTGATGTTTTGTAGTGATAGATAGTGAGGAGGAAATATAAAGCAAGTCTTGTAGGTACTAATGAAAGTACAAATTTCACTATTTTAACTGAAATTTTAGAATTACTGTTGAAACTCTCAAATGATTCAAAAAGTACACTTTGAACGTTAATATTTTGTCTTCTTACTTGTTAATTTATAGATCGAACAGTTAATTATTTATTAAATATTGCTGGATATAAAATAAAAAAAATATTTTTACTATATTGTTGTTTTTCTTTAAAATTTAGAATGAATATAGTTCGAAAAACCTGTAGAAACATACCAAATTGCTTCGAGTAATAAAATTCAACAGAACTCGACAGTGGCGACACCTATAATTGTTCAAAATTTGTTATTGACCTCAAATTTAAAATCAGCGACCTCAAAAACCCATATAATCACATAAAATAGCACATTCTACTTGAATTAATATAAAAATCGACGGTGGCGCCACCTATAATTGTCCAAAACACGTTTTTGACCTCATATTTGGAATCAGCGACCTCAAAAACCTATATAACCACATCAAACAGCACAATATATTTAAATTAATATAAAAAATGGACACCTATAATTGGTTAAAACACGTTTTTGACCTCAAATTCCAAATCAGCGACCTCAAAAACATAAAGAAGTGTTTGTATAGCAATTTTAATATGATTTCTGCGTCCGTAAATGCGTATGCGCGCGTTTTGCCAAGTTCGAGCCCACTGTGGGGTCCCCCAAAGGACTCGCTGTATAAAAAACAAAATTGACCCAACTAAAAAAACAAAAACAAAAAATAACCAAACGACCAAAAGCGACACAAATTTTTTCAAATTAAAAAAAACGACCTTAAAAAATGACCTTCAAGGTCAACAACCGATTGATCTATACTCTTTTTATAGGTGCGTTTCATATTGGAGTACGTATGCCGGTGTAGTTGGACGCACATCGGCGTATTTGTTGCTACACCACAGTATGGGCTGGTGTAGCTGCATCTACGCCGATGTCCACCCAACTACGCCGACGTACGTACTCAAATGAAAATGAAACGCACCTTATATGTTTTCATTTGCAAACTCTGAAGTTAGTTGCACTTTCAAGAAAGGGCGCGTCTTCATCAAAAACCCATTAGGGCACGTTTGTTTTTAATCCACCAGAAAATTTGGTTAGTTTTGTTCGTTTTGTTAATTTTTGTTGAAGTAAAACTTTTGTCTGAAGCAGATATGACGTGCCGGACCGTAAGAAAACTGAACGAATTTGAGCTTAGTTACGGCACTTTGATAGATAGCCCTAAATGAAAATCTAAAGTGACCAGTGACAAATGGAAAATGGATAGAATAAATATAGATTTAAGTGATTTAATTGATTTATTTAAGTTGTGAACGGAGTACAAAAAACTTAGAAGTGCTCGGCAAAAAAACAAGAAAAAAAATCGCGAAATAAACAAAATGAGAAACATCCCCGGTTACGAATGAATTGTGGTCAATTAAATATGTGAGGTGTTTTTGTTTTAAATTGGCACCCACCTCCCCTTTGGTGATATTTGATGGACCCCCCGCGCCCCTCCTGAGATTTAGTCTATAATTTTAGAAATTTTAAAAATACAAATTTTTGTAACTTAGAACAAATCGACGAATCGTTTATGCATTATAGCCCATTCAAAACTACCCCTACAATTTAAAAAATCAACTTTAAATAATGAAACAAATTAAAAATTTCTAGAATTTTTTTCCTGCTCGTTGCTTGAAATTTGATTGAGTATGTATTATCAGCCAAAAATAAATTATTTTCAACTCTTAAGTGAGTAAAACTACCCAGAGATTAAAATTGAATTTGAAAAAAGGTGGACATTTTTTTGCATTTCTTTTTGTTCCTTTTAAAATTGTGGCTTTAAAAAAATTTTTTTTTTTGTTTTTTTTTTATTAAGTGTTTTAATCTACACATAATAAGCTGTTTTTAGCCCATGGAGTTAAGTCCTGTCGGGCTTTACAATGGTAGGTATTTATGGTGATTACAATACTTAAGTTGATCTTAGTCTATATTTTAGGAGGGGGTTGAGTAATTATTCTATTTATAATAGTGATTAATCTAGCTGTCTGTTCTTTGTTCGTGTTTAGTAATGGTGTATTGTTTTCGTAGGGTATGTGTTGTCGAAGAATGTCAGATGTTATGGTGCAGTCGATGAAGAGGTGCCGTGCTGTTAGTAGGTGTCCGGTGCAGTGAGGGCTAGTAGGTGGGGTTGTTCTTTCGAACAGGTATCTTTTGACCGCTAGGAAGTGTCCAAGTCTTAGTCTCGTGCGCAGCACCCCTAGCGCCCTGGGGAGGATATCTCCCTGTGGGGTTGAAGTCTCTTTCCAGTGTGCGGCTAGGAAGGTACTGCTTCTGTTCCAATTGACCTGCTTTTTGCCATCCATAATTTGTAGCATTGTTCTTCGTACAGATGTAAAGTCAGGTGTTCGTATTTCTATTAAAGGTCGTTTGTGTGCTTCCTTAGCTTCGGTGTCCGCTTGTTCGTTCCCACTTATTCCTATATGTGCCGGGCACCAGATAAGGCCTATTTTCTTGTCAGTGATAAGACGTCTTATTTGTTCTACAATCGGATGCTTATTTTTCGTGTTATTGATTGCATGGATGGCGGATTGAGAGTCGGTAATGATTAATGCAGGATCTGAACATCGTGAGTGCAAGCAGGCTTTGTATATAGCAGTCAATTCCGCTGTGTATATCGACGTCCACCCAGGTAGTATTCCTACACTGACCAAGTTTCTTTCGTTATTGACTACCGCATAGGATACTTGGTCTGTCATTTTTGATGCGTCTGTGTAGTAGTGTTGTTGTACTTGCTGTTGTTCTATTAGTCGGTCGAAATGTCGTCTTATAGTTGGGTTGTTGTGATTGTTGTATTTTGTCATGTCCGTATTAATTTGACTGTGTTTGAATAGCCAAGGAGGAATTGGGGTTCCCCTATCATGTGTTTCGGTAGGGATATAGACTAGGTGGTTTGCAGTCTCTAGTAGTGTCTTTAACCCCAGCACTAAGGCCGATGGTTTTTTGTACTTGTTAATATCCGTGTGAAGTATGTGCGTTATAGAGTGATGCAGTGGGGCTTGATAGTCGTGCATATTTTTTAGGATCATGTTTGTTGTGCGTTTGTGAGTTTGTTCAGTGATTGTAGGTAAGCCCGCCTCTATCAAGAGTGCTTCGATTGGTGTCGTTCTCAGGCCCGCCACATAGGGGGGGCAACTGGGACGAATTGCCCCGGGCCCCAGGCCAGAGGGGGCCCCGAGAATAGATTGAAACCCAAAAATTAAAACCCCATATCCCTGCATACTTATTGCCTAGGGGCCCCGAAACTATCTTGAAACCCAAAAAGTCAAAACCGCCATATCCCTGCGATCTAATTGTCAAGCAGAGCCTGAAACCCAAGCATGCAGCACTCTAAAATATATTTTACGTTGGTATGGATATGGATTCTTTTGTACACATCATATTTAAATAGTAAACACTATTTTTCTTGCCTTAATTTCCGCAAAGTCGTCGATTATCTATATTTTTTGCCAGCTGTCGTTCTATTGCAAAGATTTAAACGTGACTGACCTGTACATGATCCTAGATAATTTTATCTCATTTTTAATTTACTGAAACCGCGCTCACCAGTTGCAACATCAATAGGTATCACAATAAAAAGGCGTAAACAAATCCATAATTGAGGAAAAACAGATTGAAGACCTTTATCAGGATTTAGATTGGGAGATTTGGCTAGCCCTTAAGTAGTCTCTTTACAACCACTGAAGTAGTATAAGCTCGAATTGAGTATTAAGAAAAAGAGAAAACTTACCCAGCGGGAAATGAAGCTAGAACACTATTAAAAAGTTTGGGGCGTTCCCCTTCCCATCCAATTTCTATATCTTTTTTAATATTGCATGATCACAGTGCACTCCTTTTACTGCTGCTTTTTTTAGAAGCGTTTTTGAGCAGTTACAAAAGTAGAAAAAATTTTCTAACCCTCCAATTTATGTTATAGCGCTTGTGGATATGAGAAACAACTGCAGTGTCGAAAAGGTTTATATTTTTGTTCATCTTGTGCAATGCCTTTTCATCCTTCCAAACGCGAGTGTCGACAGCGGTTTTACCAAGAGGTCCCCCAACTAAGAACCAACCGCGTTTAATATGCTGCTTGACCAACGCATCGAACGAGAACCGGTCTCTGTTTGCCGTTTTCTTCGTTCCATACAATTCCTTAAACATCCAATCGGATCGGAGCATATTAACAGCGCTCCGAATTCGCTTCCCTTAGTAGTGCTTTGAATTTTTGGCTCTGGGATAGCTTCTGGATTGATTCTGCCAAAAGAAAGATGAGTGCTGAGCCCCAGAGCTAAGCACAAGGGCCTGTCTACATAAACCTGTTCCATTCTAGGTTAAACTATGTAACTTTAGGTTCACCCGCGAATAAAGCGTGGTTTTCACTTAGCTGGCTACCAGCGTTGGTTGTTCTGGTGGTGTGTTGTAGCTGGCAGCCATCCGAAATTTGGAAATTTCTGATTATTCTCGAGTTTTTTTTTAGCCAAAGATTTTTTGGAATTTTAAATCCTTAAAGGGGCCCCAAACATATTTTAGCCCCGGGCCCCCGAAGGTGATGTGGCGGGCCTGGTCGTTCTTAGAGCTCCTAGGGCGATGCGCGCGGCGTTGTTTATTGTTTTCTGAATTTTCTCTAGTGCAGTTTTTGTCCCATGTCCATAAGTCGTCAGCCCGTAATCAATTTTACCCATAATTACTTGCTTCGCGATTCTTATGGCTAGGTTAACAGGGGGCCCATGCTTTTTTTGACAGATAACCTTGAGCATATTGTTGCGTTTTTTAACGTCCTCAGCCACTTCGTTTGCGTGTTTATTCCACCGTAGTGTTTTTGTCAGGTGTAGGCCTAGCACCTTTAGCTCTTTTTGTAGGAGTATTATTCGGTTTCTCCAGTTTAGGGTGGTTGCTGTACATCTTCTCTTCCTGCAGACGTGCAGAGCTTCTAGTTTGTCCTCCGATGTGATCGCGCCGGTTGTTTGACACTATGTTTTTAATGCATCAAGTGCTGATTTTAGGGTGTTTTCGACCGAGTGGGTGGTATTGCCGGATGAGTAGAGGACTATGTTGTCGGCGTATATATGAAACTTGAGATTGTGTATTACTGACAGAGTTGAGGAGAGTTTGTAAATGTATGTGTTAAATAAGGTTACCGATAAAGGTGAGCCTTGTGGAGTTCCGTTTGTCAGTGGTAGGACGTTGGAGCAAAAGCCTTTGTTCCTGACCATGATTTTGCGATTCGCAAGAAATGTTCTAATTGTTCGTATAAAGCGGTAGCCTACGTTCCATTCAGCGAGTTGCTGGACGACCGCATTTCCTTGAAGTTTGTCGTAAGCTTTTTCTAGATCTGCCGAGAGTAATATGCAGTGTTCTCTTCTTCCGATGGCACAAGCGAGATTGTGCTCCATTTCCTGCAGGAGTGAATGTGTACCTCTTCCCTGTCTGCTATTTCTTCTGGAAGCATTTGCTCTAGGAGCCAGTTCAATCTGTTGCTTAAAATTTTTTCAAGGATTTTAGACGATGTGGATAAGAGGGATATTGGTCTTATTTTGGTGGGCGAAATGATTTTGTTCGGTACTTTAGGGATGGGGCGGATCTCTGCTAGTTTCCAAGCCTGTGGAAAGGCGCCCGAGCTCAGCACCATATTGAAGAGCCTAGTTAGCCTGAGTAGGTAGATTGATGGGGCATTTTTCATCATACCATAGGTGATTTTATCTAGGCCCGGCGTTGAACCTTTGTAAGAATCCAAAACTTTTTGGATTTCTGTTAAGGTTATAGGTTTATCTAGGGGGGAGGGGGTTGGTTCCGGAGGGTTTCCAATTGCTCAAGTGTTGTTATTTCGTCTTGGCCTAGTGGACTTGGATCTGCGTTGGCATAATTTGAGAGCTGCTGGCCTATGATGTTTGCAATCTCGTTCGGATCAACAACTATTCTATTTTGCAGCTCAAGTGCGGAGATGCTGGTTCTTTTTCGACTTCCGAATACCGCTCTGATATTACGCTAGTTTTCTTGGACTGAGCTATTGGATTTTATACCGTCGAGGAAATTTTCCCACGCCTTGCGCTTTTCTTCTGCGATTGTTCTGCGCATTTCTGCATTTACTCTGCGATATATGATTGCATTTTCCGCTGTAGGGGATCTTTTAAAGCGCTTCCATGCCTGGTTCTTCTGTCGTATCAGCAGACGTATATGTTGGTTAAACCAGGTGGGGGTGTTTTTATTGACGCTTTGAGTTGTAGGCATACTGCAGCTAGCGGCATAGCGAATAGCTCTCCTTAATATAGCTACTTCCTTATTGATGTTAGAGCTCCACTCTTTTTGCCGGAGGTATTCCTGTACTTTTTGCTGAAATTTATTCCAGTCAGCGCGTCGTTCGACGAATTGTGGGGAATGGAGGAACCCTTCTGTGTCTTGATTGATGTGCAAAATTATGGGAAGGTGGTCCGTTTGGTTTGGATGCCTGGTCGTTGTCCAGTTAAGTCTTGGAGCTATGTCCGGAGTCGATATTGAGAGGTCTATGTTGGTTAGAGTATTTCGTGTTGTAAACATTGTAGGCGATCCGTCGTTTAGGAGTACGTACTCAGTGTTCTCTAGCCAGTTGGTTATTTGGTTGCCTCTTGGCGTGTTATATTGCGATCCCCAGAGCTGGTGGTGTGCATTAAAATCGCCCAGAATAAGTGCTGGTCGTCTTAGTGGAGTGGTCAGTTTGTCTAGTTCCTCGGTTATGTTGGGTAGTTCTTGTTCTACGTATATACAAGCTATGTCGATTGTCAGTCCGGTATGTACTCTGAGTGCGAGCATGGGTGTGTTTTGATTAACTATTGGTAGCCTTTGTACCGCTAGGCCTCTTTTAACCATTATGCCCGCTCCACTGGCTCTTGTAGAGTGCGTGTTGTGTGTATGTAGGTCGTATTGTCGGTACTTTCTAGGTGGGTTTATGGGGTCTGTGTGAGGTAGGTGAGTTTCTTGTAATGCTATTACGTCTGGTTTGTATCGTTCTATTATTATGTCCAAAGAGGCAGAGTTTGAGTAAAGTCCTGAAATGTTCCACTGCAGTATAGTAAGTTGTTTGTTGTTGACATTATTCCTAGGTATATGTCGTGCTTGGTGACTTGTGTTCGCCATATTATTGTTTATTTTTCTGTATTTTTTTGGCAAAAGTGGATTGTGTTTCCATGTCGGAGTCTGCGTCAGTATCAAGACAGTTTTTCCAGTTTGGGGTGTTTATAGGAGAGTTTACATTGTTTGCTGCTGCAATAGTGTTTTTAAGGGTATTTGGTGATAAGGATAGTAGTGCGTTTAATTGACTGCTGTCGGTTGGTTTGTTGTCTGGTGTGAAATTTATGTGCGTTTTTTGTGTGTTTGGGTAAGGTGACGTTATTGTAATAGTTTTTAGTTGCTGTTGGTTGGTAATCTTTATTTTGTTATCTGAGTTGTCTTTAGATTTATGTTCGTTCATTCTAATTGTTTGATTGTTGTGGCTGGCTACGTTAGCCCAGGATTTTATGTTGTTTACATTTTGTTTATCTAAATTATGGTTGTTAGTTTCTATGCTATTGTTAATTGCCGTATTATGGGTTAGTGGGTTAGATTGGAGATCAATCACCTTTCCTGTGTTGGAGCCCTGTGTGTAGTCATGTGCGTGTTCTTGATACCATTGTTTCCTTGCCTCGAATCGACTGATACGTCGGTTGATTTGCATCATTACAATTTCTTTTTCTCTAAGGAAGATTGGGCAGTTTCTGTCTAGGGTGGTGTGCAATCCCTCAATCTGGCAGCTGATGCAGTAGACTTTGGTGCAGGTATGTGCTTCTCCTTCAACTTTGGGTTCATTACAGGTAGGACATTTTGGTGTTTCATTGCATCTAGATTCGTGGTGCCTAAATTGGTAACATCTGCGACATCTTAATGGCGATGGATACCATTTTTGCGTACTGACCCTTTCATACAAGATGTTTACGTATTGGGGTGCTTGATATGTCGTAAAGGTTATGAGCAGTGTACCAGTATTTATTTTTTGGTTGTTTACCATTCTTGTATAGTGCTTGACTGCTTTAACTGTTGGGTTGTCACATTTGATACCTTCAAGAATATCTTCTTCGCTGACATTTTTCAAGTTGGGCATGCGGATGGTTGCTTTTGACTCGTTAAGTTTGTCAAAGAGAGTCGCATTTGCATCATAATTCCCGATTTTTTTCAAATTCTTTATTATTTTGCTCGCTTCAAGCTCATTAGGGAGTAGCAGAAGGTATTTTCCGTCTCGCAGCGCCCTGCAACTTTTAATTTTCCCAGAGTACATTTGCAATGTCTTTTGTACGAGAAATGGATTCAGTTCCGTGATTTTTTTTTCATTGTGAAGCAGCTCAACCGTTAGATATTTGGGATCTTGCCCCAGCGAGAAGAAATTCTGTGTTTCTGCCGGTGTTGGATTCCATAAGTCATTGTCTGTTGTTTTCCGTTTTTTGAGTTTTTTTGGTTTGCTGCAGTCCAGTGGAGCAAATGAATTGCTAAGGAGCCCTGGCGCGGGCGCCATGTATCCAGTGATTGTGATCAGCCAAGGGGTCGGTGTGAGTCGTGCGCTGGGCTACTATGAATTAGTTCTTTGTTCCTTGTTGCTGCTGACCTGATTTCCTGGGCAACGCCTATTAAATTTTTTACTCCTTTTAAAATTGATTACTCCTGGTGAATTTCACGCTTTTATACACTAGGTAAACTTGAAACAAAAAGCTTCCGACAGCCTTCCGTCTGTCCTCACGACGAGTTCAAACGAGACTGCTTTAAAAAATTGTATAGGACGAACAAAACCGGCAATTATTTTGGCGACCATAAAGGGTACCAATATCATACTCAGTAGACCGGTAGATCAAGCAGCATTGCACGTCATTAGTGCTTAGTTGGGAGACTGCTTGGTAAAACAACACCCGCGTTTGGAATGGTGGGATGATGCGGATGCATTTATAAATGTTCTGGCATGTAGCGGGAGCGTGCATGCCTGTAGCGCGAGCAAAACGAAGAATATTATAAGCAATCCGCCAATGTTTTAACATCTCATACGGACATACCAAAAACGTTATCGCTTAGTCACGATAAATCACCATGAAATGGGTGTAGGCAGAAAAGCGACAAATGAATTTGATGGTAGTTATTAATGTATCGCCGCATAAAACTTCACCTGAAATAATGGAATTTATAATGACAATCTCCACTTCTGAAGGTTCAATTTTACTAGGTCGAATCTTCAACGAAATCCCCATGATTTTGAGTGGCGATTTCAATATTAATTCGCGTCCGAGAGGTACCACTCCACTTCTCCCTTCATCCACAAAGTTCGTGAGAAACGTTCGTGGGAGCGAAACGTGTAAACAGAAGTCCCCAGACATATGGAACCTCCAGTTTTTACTCAATTTTTACACCAGTTTCAATCGAAACTATCATAAAACACCTTTGCTTCGTTTTTAGGTTTTAATGTAAATAGGAATTCATAAATATTTATATTTTCTAATTTATTGTACTTGTATGAAGTCCCTCAGTAGGCTCGTCCCTAAACTTCCTGCATCTGTCGTTGGCCTGACTTTTCTGAGAGCGTACTATATATCGCTCATTCCATGTCAAACCGAACACTAAATTTTAATTGATCATCCCGGTTTTTTTTAAATTTTGCAGACGCATTCTACACATGAAATAATGGGACCCATATTTCGGGAAAAAAAATTGCGATTTTTTTTTCAGGAGATATGCACGGTTGTAAATTGCAAGAAATTTCAAAAAACGTCGCGGGGCCGACCATTCAAATTACTGTATCCTCGAAATCAGTAGTCGTACAAAAAAATTATATGGGTCGATTTTGAACATCTTGAGTCACTCTATGTAGTGGTATATTTAAAATTTGCGTTTGATATTAATAAATTGTTATTATTTGTCTATAAAATTTCATTAGCATTTTTCATCATCAACTCACCAACTTAAAGTTTTGGAAAAAAATATCATCGTGTTCCTACTTCAATTCTAAAGAAACAGTGAAAATTTGAAAATGGAAATTCAAACGGGGTCATACTTTAAAAATTCTCTGTATTACATTTTTCTCACTGTTGACTTAATTTTCTGCCTTTCACACATAATTAAGAATCCGCCAACTGTGGATTGTTTTCTTCAGCAATGCAATGGGTGTCCTGCTTGTGATAATCTCATACAAAAATTAACAGGCATTTTTAAAGAAAATTTGGTGATTATTAAGAAAAGTTTAACTATCTCATTTATTGACTCATTCTAATGTTGCAATTTTTTGAATCAGAAAAAAAATGAATTG
Source organism: Thereva nobilitata (assembly GCA_963855945.1). Taxonomy (NCBI): domain Eukaryota; kingdom Metazoa; phylum Arthropoda; class Insecta; order Diptera; family Therevidae; genus Thereva; species Thereva nobilitata. Next base: position 105,345,231 of record OY979694.1, on the reverse strand, counting down.
CGACCAGAAGAATGTTTAGTCATTTGCGATTTTTCCGAAAATTACGCGTTTGTTCTACAGGGTGCAATTCAAGGCGTGCACGGGAATAATGACCAAGTAACGATCCACCCCTGAACGAAATCTCAGACTGTTGGAAACACGCCGTCCACTTATTTCTGCGTGGTATTTTTACTTTTTAAAAAAAAAGATTGAGTTCTTTGAGAAAAATATTTTACTTTTCCCACGGAACGAGTGCTCAATCAAAAACAAAAAAAATTTCATGTCTCTGTTATCACAAATAGGGAATCCAATCCCGCGAACGCGGGATCCCGCAAATGCGGGATCCCGCACCATTTTTGCGGGATCAGAAATGCGGGACTAGACATGCGGGATCCGCGGGATCTGCGGGATTTGAGCAGTAGAATGACCCGTTAAAAGAACCGGGACTAAGAGAAATACTAACAATATTGCAAAGTATTAACAATTTATGTGCTGTGCCTGTATATGAACGTGATCAATGTCACTGCGACTACGACAGGGGATTCTCCACGTGAATTGAGCGTACTAGTCCGGGAGCCCGCGTACAAAAGTGCTGACTAAACGGCGAACTTTGACAATGTGTGAAATTGATTGTTCAGATGTAAGTGAACACTGAATGGACCGTCAGCTGGCTGGGTAGCGGTGGGGGTGGGTGTGAAAGGGTTGGAAACATGGAAAAAAAATTGAAAAAAAATATTATCCGGCGAAAGCTGACACTTATATAAGAGGAAGATTATGCTATATAATGAAAATAGAAGATAGTCAGCTGGACGAGGGGTGGTGGATTGTGCGTCAGCTGATCGAGTGAAAGCGTCCAAAAAATGAAAAATTAAACTATCCGGCGAACTTTGAAATTTTGGTATATGGTAATATTCATACCAAGATTAACAATAAACAAAGTCAGCTGCAAGTATGTGGGTGGAAAAGTCGTCAGCTGGTACGGTAAAGGTGCTGAGTGTTGATTTACCTGAGAAGCAGTGCACCTCACCTTTATAGCGTCAGCTGACGACTTTTCCACCCACATACTTGCAGCTGACTTTGTTTATCGTTAATCTTGGTATGAATATTATCATATACCCGAATTTCAAAGTTCGCCGTGAAGATTGAATTAGAAATATTGATAAGTTAATGTTATAAAGCATTTTTTGTAAATTCGATTAAATATTAAATTTATTGTGAAAATTCATTTTTTTATGAAAATACAAATTTAATATATTTGAAAAAAAATACAAAATAATTTCCCGCAGGCACGTAAATTTTGTAAATAAGCAGAGTGTGCGTACACGCTCGTGTGCGATAAATTTTGTTTGCTTTACTTTTTGTTATTACTCACGCACGTGAGCTGTGAGTAATTGAATAATTTCGTGTACGCACATGAGTCGAAAAATGAGTTTTGAGTTGTTCGTGTGTGCACATGAGTAATTAAAACAATAAAAAACGTCAATGATGCACGTGTAGCTACATTTATGAAAGTGTATAAATTTATCGAAAATGACAATGCATTCCGCTTACCGGACAAAAATTTTGATGCATCTCGCTTGCCACCATCAAAATCGGAGCTGGAACAGCACATTTTAAGAACTATATATATATCCGCGATTTGAAACAACGCACACAAAACTCATTTTTCGACTCATGTGCGCCCACGAAATTATTCAATTACTCACAGCTCACGTGCGTGAGTAATTCACAATTCTCCTTATTACTCGCTGTTACGGTGCGTAACATGCACAACTAAATAAATCAAAATATAAAAAGACTCAAAACGTATAATTAAAACTACTCAACAATAAAAACACTAAAACAAAAAAAAAAAAAACTTAATTAAAATTAGAAACTAATTAAAATAAACAAGCAGGACGTAGCACCTGAAAATAAAAAGAATATATATGACAATATAAACAAATACAAATTAATACTTACCTGGTGAAACAAATAAGAACCAATGTGTTCCGTATAACTAGCAAAGTCCGCGGTGCCAATTCCCCAGCGGCAACTTCCTATTGTACAAAAGAAAATCTAAAAAAAAGAAATATTAATAAAATTCAAAATATAACAAACAACAAACAACATAAATAAAAATACTTACCACGACATCTGTCAATCAGATCAGCTGATTAAGAAAAAGCTTTTAATTTCGAAAAAAAAGCAAAAGCTCAGCCGATCGTGATTAACTTCACCACATGGGGAAGGCGATTTCCCCCAACTACGAGCCAGCCAGCGGAAAGAAGTCCCTGGCTATATAATCCACAGCAGCTGGAAATCCAGCTGACTGATTAAAACTTGGACCGATTCGGCAAGTACGCATCAAGTGTTAGGATCTACGTGGAATTAGCCGGTAGAATTTAGGGAATTAGATAGTTGGCCGGGTTTTACCGTCAACTCCTTGATAGGTTAGATAGAGAAAAAACAACAGAAAAGAAAATACATTTTGTTTCTAATATTCGTGTCAGGTGGAGGAATTCTACGTAAAATTAGCCCGTAGAAGTTAAGAATTTTAGATAGTTGGCCGGGTCTCACCGTCAACTCTTGTGTTAGAATATTTAAATAAAACATAAAAGTTTTGTTATTATTTATGTTGGTGGAGGAACAAATATAAATTTGACAGGGTTTCACCGTCAAGTCCGAGTGACTTAATTAATAACAAGGTGTTTTTTATTTCGTGGTGTCAGGTTGTTATTTCTTGGAAATTCAATCGAGTGGCTGCATGTCGGCACTTTATTCCAATTTCAAGAAATAATTCTGCATTGAATAAGGGACTAATACCAAAACACGTTACAGTTGAAAACGGCTCGAGTTCGGCGTTTTCAACTGCTAACATATTAAATAGTCAACCACAAAATAGCGGTCAATTTTAGGTCACGGTAAAAACGGCTGTAATTTCGGCGTTTTTAAACGTGCACATACATAAATAAGAATAGTACAAATATAAAACTGTGCCAAATTTCGACTGAAGTCGCAATTTCGGCTTTAGGTCATTAATTCCACCATATTAGTTAAGGCACGCGAAGGTTTTGAACATGGGTGAACGGTAAAATCACACAAGTTCACCTTCGATATATGAGTATAAAAGCTTTGAGAAAATAGAATTGAGGTCAGCTGAACGGCAATTCGCAAATTGGGGCAAAGCTCCAAGTAATTTAAAGAAGACAAAACACTGATAGATCAAGAGATCTAGCAAACGGATTTTTGCAAAAATAAGCAAGGCGTTTGTCGCAGTGTTGGTGATTGCAAGGGCACACCAGTATTGTCAACATAGCCGAGTCAGACAAATAAATTTTCGAGATATCAAAGGAAATTTATAAACAGAAATTTGTCAAAGCTTTTATAGTCATTCAAGTAATTAATTCGCTTAACTTAATTTCAGGTCCAATACGTGGATTCAACGGACTGAAGGATTAATTATAAGATAGTGATAAGACTAAACTAGTAGTAAGAAAATTTGAATTTGAAAATTAAAAGAATTTTGAATTTATTAAAAGAGTAAAGTAGAGTTTAATTTTAACGTAGAATTAATTAGAATTGTTAAATTTTAGGGAAATATATCTATTTTAAACCTACACCTAATCTTTGATTCAGCGACCTATCCAGCATTTTTATTTCAGAAGTTTTTTTTTGAATTTAACACATTTCGGCTTCTGCGCCGAAACATGGTCCTTCGAGCCGGATAGGTCGTGGTCAAATAGATATAGTTCAATAATTTTAGCATTTCATAAAAAGAAAAATATTTTTGATTATTGGTTTGAGTAGTAAACTTAAGTATTAGTTCATTACTAGTTTGGTTATTATCGTTCAAGTATTCTGTCTGTCTATCTATCTAACTAAAATTTCCAAGATGAAAGGCATTTTACAGCAGCAAAATGTACTCAAACAGGAATTTGATCAGGCGTTATCAAATTATAACAAAACACCCAAACATAGGCGAACGCCGGGCTATATTCAAGGAAAAATGAAGACCATCAATTCCGCATGGAATAAGTTTAATGAGAATCATTTAGAATTAGCCACGGAAGACCTAGATGAGATCAAAGACGCCAAGGTGCGAGCTGCTGTTGTTGCCTACCTAAGCGGGGATCAGTATCAAGTATTCGAACAAGTGTATTCGGAATTCTTGGGAGATATGCAGGATGCGTTGGACGCTCGCACTTCTCAAACTACTGATCCTTCGGAAACTACCGCAACGGTCACGTTAAAACTTCCGACAATAGATATACCGAAGTTTGACGGCCAATACACGTCATGGAGGATGTTCCATGACAGATTTGTATCATTGATACATAATGCGGATCGGTTAACTTCAGTCGATAAACTGCACTATCTGAAGAGCTGTCTCACGGGAGAAGCCCGTAGAGACTTAGATGCCTTCGATATGACTGCAGCGAATTATTCCGCAGCATGGAAGTTGCTATGCGATCGCTACAATAAGAAAAGACTGCTGATATACGCCCAATTAAAGCTGCTATTTAGCCAGCCTAAAATTAGGACAGAGTCTTTCAAAGAAATCAGAGCGACGTTAGATGAATTACAGCGTGTGCAACACGCACTAAAAACCCTAGAAGTGGATATCACTAATTGGGATCCCATATTTGTTTACGTGACAGCGCAAAAATTGCCTGATAAATCACGCAATCTGTGGGAACAACTTATTGCTAAATCAGATGAGCTGCCATCGTTGAAAGATTTAAGCAAGTTTATGGAGGAAAGATATCGGAGCTTGGAAGCAACCAAGGATATCAACCTCCAGAAGCCAAAAGAATTTGGTAAGGCTGGAAAGGAACAAAGTAGAGTAAAAAACTACTATACCACCCAGCATAACAGGTTCGCAGGCAAGGACAATCAAGTTTTCTGCCACCATATCGAGCAACAGAGAAGATTTCGTTGCATTGAAGAAAATGCGAACCAAGACAGAAATGGAGAAGCAGGTAACACAAGCTACAATAGAGCTAGTAAACCACGAATCCACTGTCCTATGTGCAAACACAAGCATTTCCTGTCTCAGTGTGGGACATTCAAAGGAATGAATATAAACGCTAGAAGAAGATGGCTCACTGAACGCGATTTATGCGTTAATTGTTTGAGGGGGCATAGAGATAAGGCATGCGCTAGTAGTAACACATGTCCCAAATGTGGAGGCACTCATCATATGCTGTTACATGATGACTCCGTGACACAAGAGAAGACCAGGGATCAGAACTCGACAAAAGCCAACACCGTGGAGGAGTTGGGCGTCACAACCTGCAACTATAGCAGGAACGTAACAAAGTCGATGTTGGCCACAGCCCTGGTCAAGGTAAAAGGCCGGCAAGGTGATGAGCTAACGTTACGGGCACTGATAGACCCAGGGTCTCAGAGCTCATTCATCACGGAAACGGCCTACCAATCAATGAAAGCAGATACAGTTCCGATAACATTAGAAGTGGAAGGACTCGGAGCTGAACTAGTAGCCACCTCAAACAAATTGGCACGGTTTACGTTGTTCTCAACAACAACCTCGAAATATCAGACAACCATCGAAGCATTTGTTATAAAGAAGGTAACAAATCCATTCCCACCGAGGAGACTGCGCGGGCAAAATTGGCCACACATTACTGGCCTAAAATTGGCCGATCCAAATTTTGCAGAACCAGGACGCATAGATCTTCTCTTGGGGGTAAAAGAGTATGCAGACATTGTGGAAAACGGTCTGCGAAAGGGAGCCAAGCAGCTGCCAGTGGCTCAAAAGACTGCATTAGGTTGGATTTTGTTTGGCGAACTATCCACAGCGGTCAAACAAGATAGCAAGGTAAACCTTTCCGCATTTACAACACAGGCAAGGGACACGTTGCAGGAACTAAACCTTCAGGTAAAAAGGTTTTGGGAATGGGAAGAGATACCCATTGAAAGAGTACTGACCAGCGAAGAAAAGCAATGCGAAGAGTTTTTCGATAGAACCACGCAACGCCAGTCCAATGGGCAATACCTGGTCCGGATACCTTTCAAAGATAATAAGCCTCCAAGCTTAGGTGAATCAAGGGGGCAGGCATTATCCAGGCTGCTACAAGTAGAGAAAAAATTAGCTCAAAAGCCGGAATTACAACAAGCATATTCCACATGCCTACGGGAGTATGTCGATCTGCAACACATGCAGAAAGTGGCAAAGGGTGAACCACACCGGTATTACATGCCACATCACGCAGTAATAAAGGAAAGTACAACAACCAAGGTCCGAGTAGTGTTCGACGCATCTGCCAAAACGGCGAACGGGAAGAGCTTGAACGAACAAATGTTAACAGGGCCGACACTTCAACCCAAACTGTTCGCCACGCTTTTAAATTGGAGAAAGTACCAATATGCCATGACGGCAGATGTGGAGAAAATGTACAGGATGATCCTTGTTGACCCAGCAGACAGAAAATACCAAACCATCCTGTGGAGAGAAAAGGCCGATGGACCTATAGAGGAATATGAAATGAAGACAGTGACATTTGGAACAACGTCGGCACCTTACTTGGCGATTAAGACGTTACAAAGGTTAGCGGTTGATGATAAAAAATATTACCCGAAGGCAGCAGAAGTAGCGACTACAGACTTCTACGTAGACGATGTACTCACAGGAGCAGACACTCTACCAGAAGCAATCAAGCTACAAGAAGACTTGAGAAGTTTACTAAAAGGTGGTGGATTTCATCTGCGGAAGTGGGCCGCTAACCATGAGGCATTGTTAAAATCAATACCACCTGAAGATCGTGAACTCCAGTTACCATTGCAGGTAAAAGAGGACAATCAAGTCAAAGCTTTAGGTATTTATTGGCACCCAGTAGAAGATTACTTCTCATACGCCATAAAGTTCAGTGAATTTCAAAAACCGGCAACCACCAAAAGAAGTATCTTGTCGGAGGTAGCTAAGCTATACGATCCACTCGGGTGGATCGCTCCATGCGTAATCTTAGCAAAGATAACAATGCAAAGACTATGGATGGCAGGGTATGATTGGGACCAGACAGTCGATGAAGAAATTCACTCAGACTGGGCACAGTTCAAGGAACAACTGCCCGCGATACAAAACATAAAAATACCGCGGTGGGTGAAACTACACAACAGGATCAAAAATTGTCAACTCATGGGTTTCTGCGATGCCTCTATCCGCGCGTATGCAGCAGTAGTGTACATTAGGACTATACACGAAGATGAAAGCATTAACACCAGATTACTCATGGCTAGAACCCGAGTAGCCCCAATAAAACCCATGTCACTGCCACGATTGGAATTGTGCGGGGCGGTGTTGTTAAGCAAGCTGATTCAGCAAATTAAGGTAGATATGAAGCTGGGAAATATCTACAGTCAATGTTGGACCGACTCGAAGGTGGTCCTTGCCTGGTTAAGAGGACTGCCAAACAGGTGGAAAACCTTCGTGGCCAACCGAACGGTGGAGATACACGAAAACGCGGTGAATACATCGTGGCATTATATCTCCACCAAAGAAAACCCAGCGGACATAGCGTCCAGGGGTACAATGCCAGCAAAGTTACAGGCAACTCCTGCATGGTGGCAAGGGCCGCAATGGTTAAGAGAGCCAGAAGAAAAGTGGCCACGGGAACCAGTAAAGGAGTTCAGAACCGAACTGGAAGCTAAAACCATAACAAAAAATTTGATTACAGTCCAACTAACTGAAATCGATTGGTGGACGAAATACTCCTCATATATGAAGACGGTAAGGATAATAGCGTATTGTCGTCGGTTCATATACAACAGCAGGAATAAACAGAGCAGGCGTACCTCACAACTACTGGCGAAGGAAATTGAGGACGCTAAAAAGGACCTCATCAGGATGGTGCAGAAGCAAGCATTCGCCGAAGAATATAGCCAATTAAAAGATGCAAAGACAATAAAAAAACAGAGTCAGCTGGCCAAACTTCATCCCTTTTTAGCGCCAGACGGCACTATAAGAGTTGGAGGCAGGCTCCATCACTCAATGCTACCGTATGACACAAAACATCCAGCGATCCTGCCAAAACGCCACCACGTCACGGACATCATTATAGATCACTATCATAAAAGTACAATGCATGGTGGAGCTCAAATGGTCTTGACCGCTCTAAGAAGCCAGCACTGGATAATAAACGGTATGTCAGCCGTTAAAGAGAGGATTTATAAATGCACAAGGTGTATCAGGTACCGAGCAGCGGCACCAACGCAAATAATGGGCGATTTGCCAAGCGCAAGAGTTACACGAACGAACCCGTTCGAAAACGTTGGGATTGACTACGCGGGGCCCATTGATCTCAAAATGTCTAAACATAAGGGTTCTAAGGTCTATAAAGGATACTTTTGCATATTCATATGCATGACCACAAAGGCAATACACGTTGAAGTGGCATCCGATATGACCACGGAAGCCTTCATGGCCGCCCTACGACGATTTATTGGACGTCGAGGCTTATGTAGAAACATATACTCAGACAATGGGACCAACTTTGTAGGGGCAAACCGGCAGCTACAAAAACTATTAAGGCAAACCACAAATGAAGCTGCAAACTTTGCAGCAAGAGAATTAGCAAATGATAATGTACAGTGGCACTTTAATCCACCAACAGCCCCACACTTTGGAGGCCTGTGGGAGGCAGGGGTCAAGAGTATAAAACACCACCTAAAACGAACAATAGATGGCAAGATACTTACCTTTGAAGAACTGAATACAGCTCTGATCCAAATCGAATCCTGCTTGAATTCACGACCATTGTGCCCATTATCTGCTGATCCAGGGAAATTAGACATACTAACTCCTGGACATTTCCTGATAGGCAGGAATCTGAAAACCTTGCCGGAACCAGACCTGATAAGCAGTAAGGCCACATACTTGGACCGATGGAAGTATGTTCAACAAATAGTCCAACTGTTCTGGAAACAATGGTCGAGCGAGTACCTAGTACAGCTCCAACAGAGAAACAAATGGCTACTAAAACAACCGGACTTAAAAATCGGACAGGTAGTTATAATAATGGATAGTAATCGCCCACCGGCACAGTGGCCCATGGGTGTAATTACAGAAATTTTCCCAGGATCCGATGGAAGGATTAGGGTAGTATCGGTGAAGACACAAAATACATGTGTACAACGACCGATTACCAAACTATGTCCATTGGCTGCATGAAACAAACAACGTTAATGTTCATCAATGTTTGTATGTCCGGGTACGGTAATTATGTGTAATCTAGTTTAAGTAATCATATTCTAATTTAGTATATTAACATATTACAGGCGCAAAATAAAAAGATGGAAGAATTTAATGTCAATGAAGATTCACTAAGCGAATTCCTGAAGCAGTGGCCAATAGACGAGGGAGAGATGCAGGATATCTCTCTAGATGAAGATTGGTATTTAAATCCACCTTCAACTCCAGGGAAAAATCTTCCGATAGAGGACGAAGAGCCAGAGGCTCCAGTACCTCAGAGCCCAGAACCTCCAACACTGGAGACAGAGGTAGATCCACCACCAACTCCGGGGAAAAACCTTCCCATAGAAGACGAAGAGCCAGAGGCTCCAGTACCTCAGATCCCAGAACCTCCAGCACTAGAGACAGAGGTAGATCCACCACCAACACCGGGGAAAAATCTCACAATAGAGGAGAAAGAGCCAGAAGCACCTCTAGTAGTTAATAGTCGAGCACCTCCAGCACTAGACGTGAAGGTGGATGCACCCTTAACTTCTGGGAAAGAGCGACCACAACCGACGACCGAAACAGCGACGTCCCCCAACAAACAAACACCGTCATGTTTAGACGACAAGTTGTATTATAAGACAACTCTCGATGGAAAGATGTTTGCTATCAGTCATAAACAACTGAGACAAATACCATACGCTAGCATACGGGCAGGACAACGAAAAAGATATACCGTATTTCTTGGCGACAACCGAAAGGTACGGTTGAAACTGCAGGCCGATAACACTTTTGCCTGGCATGGTTACTCCGACAAGAGTATGAGGTAGATTAGATATACTAACCCTTAGCCATAAGAAACATGAAGTACAAATGAAGTTTACTAACCAAGAATAACATAAAATAAGATTAATAATAATTAGTTGTAAGAAATTAAAAAAAAAAAAATATATAAAAAAAAAATGATCTCAATGAATGAAATATAAATGAAGTATATTGAATCTTTGTCGCATTATCTATTTTTGTCTTGATGCAATGCATCAACGGGGGGCAGTATGTTACGGTGCGTAACATGCACAACTAAATAAATCAAAATATAAAAAGACTCAAAACGTATAATTAAAACTACTCAACAATAAAAACACTAAAACAAAAAAAAAAAAAAACTTAATTAAAATTAGAAACTAATTAAAATAAACAAGCAGGACGTAGCACCTGAAAATAAAAAGAATATATATGACAATATAAACAAATACAAATTAATACTTACCTGGTGAAACAAATAAGAACCAATGTGTTCCGTATAACTAGCAAAGTCCGCGGTGCCAATTCCCCAGCGGCAACTTCCTATTGTACAAAAGAAAATCTAAAAAAAAGAAAATATAACAAACAACAAACAACATAAATAAAAATACTTACCACGACATCTGTCAATCAGATCAGCTGATTAAGAAAAAGCTTTTAATTTCGAAAAAAAAGCAAAAGCTCAGCCGATCGTGATTAACTTCACCACATGGGGAAGGCGATTTCCCCCAACTACGAGCCAGCCAGCGGAAAGAAGTCCCTGGCTATATAATCCACAGCAGCTGGAAATCCAGCTGACTGATTAAAACTTGGACCGATTCGGCAAGTACGCATCAAGTGTTAGGATCTACGTGGAATTAGCCGGTAGAATTTAGGGAATTAGATAGTTGGCCGGGTTTTACCGTCAACTCCTTGATAGGTTAGATAGAGAAAAAACAACAGAAAAGAAAATACATTTTGTTTCTAATATTCGTGTCAGGTGGAGGAATTCTACGTAAAATTAGCCCGTAGAAGTTAAGAATTTTAGATAGTTGGCCGGGTCTCACCGTCAACTCTTGTGTTAGAATATTTAAATAAAACATAAAAGTTTTGTTATTATTTATGTTGGTGGAGGAACAAATATAAATTTGACAGGGTTTCACCGTCAAGTCCGAGTGACTTAATTAATAACAAGGTGTTTTTTATTTCGTGGTGTCAGGTTGTTATTTCTTGGAAATTCAATCGAGTGGCTGCATGTCGGCACTTTATTCCAATTTCAAGAAATAATTCTGCATTGAATAAGGGACTAATACCAAAACACGTTACAGTTGAAAACGGCTCGAGTTCGGCGTTTTCAACTGCTAACATATTAAATAGTCAACCACAAAATAGCGGTCAATTTTAGGTCACGGTAAAAACGGCTGTAATTTCGGCGTTTTTAAACGTGCACATACATAAATAAGAATAGTACAAATATAAAACTGTGCCAAATTTCGACTGAAGTCGCAATTTCGACTTTAGGTCATTAATTCCACCATATTAGTTAAGGCACGCGAAGGTTTTGAACATGGGTGAACGGTAAAATCACACAAGTTCACCTTCGATATATGAGTATAAAAGCTTTGAGAAAATAGAATTGAGGTCAGCTGAACGGCAATTCGCAAATTGGGGCAAAGCTCCAAGTAATTTAAAGAAGACAAAACACTGATAGATCAAGAGATCTAGCAAACGGATTTTTGCAAAAATAAGCAAGGCGTTTGTCGCAGTGTTGGTGATTGCAAGGGCACACCAGTATTGTCAACATAGCCGAGTCAGACAAATAAATTTTCGAGATATCAAAGGAAATTTATAAACAGAAATTTGTCAAAGCTTTTATAGTCATTCAAGTAATTAATTCGCTTAACTTAATTTCAGGTCCAATACGTGGATTCAACGGACTGAAGGATTAATTATAAGATAGTGATAAGACTAAACTAGTAGTAAGAAAATTTGAATTTGAAAATTAAAAGAATTTTGAATTTATTAAAAGAGTAAAGTAGAGTTTAATTTTAACGTAGAATTAATTAGAATTGTTAAATTTTAGGGAAATATATCTATTTTAAACCTACACCTAATCTTTGATTCAGCGACCTATCCAGCATTTTTATTTCAGAAGTTTTTTTTTGAATTTAACACATTTCGGCTTCTGCGCCGAAACACTCGCGATTTGAAAATGATTTATTCGGCTTCCGATAACAGATCTTCGGAGAGATCTGATTCGTCGCTCTCTTGATGATGCTCAGTCGGTGAAAGTAAATTTTCCTCATTGTCACTCGCGTCTAAAAAAATTAATATTATTTTTTATAAAAAACTGATTCAGGTAAGATAAGACAAGTGATATATTACCTTCAGTACTGTCTAAATCTCGGATAATCATTTCCACTGATGGAGGTAATTGATCTCCATCAAACCACTTGCAATTCAATTTGTTGTCGTCGATCTGCCACCCATAACGAAGAGGATCCAAAGTCGAAGGAACCTGTTTGTGTGCGTTGTTCCAAATCGTGGATATATATATAGTTCTTAAAATGTGCTGTTCCAGCTCCGATTTTGATGGTGGCAAGAGAGATGCATCAAAATTTTTGTCCGGTAATCGGAATGCATTGTCATTTTCGGTAAATTTATACACTTTCATAAATGTAGCCACACGTGCATCATTAACGTTTTTTATTGTTTTAAATCCATACATCGTGCAAACAAACTTCTCTATTATACATTATTTAGGTTATCCTCTGGTAAATTAGTCAAACTTTTAAATGCTTTGATAAACTCTTCATTTTTTTTTAAAATAGTAAAGGGCCTCTTTTTTCCTTTCTTGAAAAATGCGGGGTTATAGTCACATCCTGTGAAACCGTGGAAAGCGGGGAACGCATTACACAAGTCCTCGCCAAGTGCTGTATACAAATCGTTTATGTATAAATATCGTTCTTTATTTCCTACGCTAATTTTTACCCAAATTTTCACATTATTACGAACTTTTTTCATGTTTCCCAGCATGATGATAGGAATGTTAATATCTGAACATCTTATGACCACATTGGTGTTCTCATTCAGCTGGCATACGTGGAAAATCATCTTAGTGTCCGCCTCTTCGTGACTAGGACACGATAAGCTTTCAACGGTTTTTCGAGTAACACTAGATCGCATATTGTCGTTTCGGACGCAATAACTATAACAATTTTCAGCATTTAGGTAAACAGTCTTATTACGTAAAAAGGGAGCCAATTCATCACTAGCCCAATAAGTTGAAAGTAACTTTATTAGGGCTTCTTTAAAATTGATGTTTTTTAATTCTTTGCCGAAATCGGCTGGGCGCACTTGCTCGGATCCTTGTATCTGAAAATTCTGGTATCTACTCGTCCCTCGAAGCTCATGTTCAAGATCTTTTATTGATGGATTTGGGTACGTATCAAACGCAACTACAACAGTGGTAGCTGTATTTGCCATAATTATCTGTAATAATTTCTTTCCTATATTACCAAAGGTATTTGGAACTTCTTTCATTGTATTTAGAATGAAAAATCCATCATAAATTATAACATCATAACATTCTGGCTCATGACTTTTACTTTCTTTTTCTAATACTTTCAGCATCACCGATTTATCCGTTTTACATAAAGAACCATCTGCATGGCATAATGCCAATGGCACAGGTGTCAATGGGTGCGATAAAACTTTTTCAATATCCAAATTTTTTTCCAAGGACAATCGTAGTAACTGCCCAAACAAATCTACAATTTTTTTCTTTGGCACTGCATTACTGAAATTAAGAATTTTATTTTGCTTTATCGGCTTTTCAAATCTATCCCTATCAACAGAACATTCGTTGATGAATTGTTCTCGTTGTTCATTGCCAAGCTTTTCTGCATGTATTAAATATTGAGCGATATTATCTTCTACAGCTCTACCAGTGGACACGTTGTATAATAAGTTTTTATTTAAATCTGATGCAAAAGGATTGACATTCTGTTTAATATTATCAATAATATCTTGTAGAGATTGGACATTTCTCTTAATGAAGCTTTGTTTCAAATCCGCTGTAATGTCTTGGGATATTCTTAGGCCTGTTTCTTCCAGAATAAAATTGATTACAGTGCAGCGTAAGCTGTGGCTCAAGGCCCAACGTTGACGAGCAGGATAACAATTTGTTATGAAATCAACACCTGTCAATTTATTAGCCGTATCGGCATTGGCTGTTTGCTCCAGTGTCAAATCTATAGGTATTCTTGAACAAGGTTTTTTAGTTCTTTTGATGCCGAATGACCCTTGCTCAAATCTCATTAGTAATCCTGGATGGGTTTCTTCTACTTTCAGCAATCTTTCCTGGTACAATATTGTATAGCGGGAATAGTTCGGTTGGTTAAAAGTAAAGAAAAGATTGGCTATTCGCGGTAATACCCATTTGAACATGCCTAAATTTGCAATTCGAATACTTAGATCTAATATTAAATAATATTGAATTAATTGTACATAAATCATGTAATACTGAGACGTTAAACCGTGCTCCCCATTAAGCGTCTTTTCTGTATAATTTTCATAGTTTGCAAATAATTTCAATAAATCCTCTTGCTCAATACTTGGCCTTTCAGCTACCGTTTCTTTGAAACCTAATAGGTAGTCCTTCATTTCATCAGTTATAACTACATTTTCATCAGCAATGAATCTTTCCAAATGCAACATTTGTAACGCAAGTGATAGTCTAGGATGTAACCTTTTGCATCTATTGTAATTTTTGGCAGCAATAAAACTACTAACAGAGCCACTTGCAATGGCATTCGCATTTACTAGTATATTGGTGATACCGCAGTCATCTATGAATTTTCCCACAGCTTTCAAAAAAGCCAAATAAATATGAAAAGATCCAAGGTGGATAAATAAATTATCGAAGCGTGGCTTTTCCAAACTCTGAATCTGGAGAGCAATTTTTGCTATGGCTAAATCGTATGTCACCTCTATATAAGGTTGGCTACATTCAATTGCAATTTTTTGATATTGTTTCATGGTTTCTAAAACCACCGCCGTACTTGTGGGTGATGCATTAATCGTTGCAAGATATGAAACTTTTTGTTGATTACTCTTATCATTGAAAATCAAACTATTATATCCGACCCACATGGGTGTATTCGGTAGTTGAAGGTGATGAGAAAGTATCCACGAAAAATTAATATGTCTGAATGAAGTTAAGTTGGCGTTACATGTACGTAAAGTACTTTCTACAGGTTCTAATTGCTCTTGTAACCGTTGTTTTTTTGTATACGATTCTAAATCGAAAGTTATACCGTCAAAAGTACGTCGTCTCCTTTTCGAAGACGTGGTGCTTACAAGTCAGTAAAAATTGTTCCTTGCCTTGACGCTTTTTTCTCTCTTTCCCGCAAAAAAAAACATACATGGGAAGGACTTGATTCGCACTCCTCTAAGTGGGTGGACAACACTTCCTCTTGAAAATGGATTAGAATGAAGCAATAATAAAAAAAATTAAAATCGATTCCATACAATAAACGAAATAACTTGTTAAAGTTGAAACAAAATTTGTAAGTTTCTTACGTTGGTGGCTCCTCTATTTGTTCATTTGGAAGTGATTCCGATAGAGGTTGAGATTTTTCCTGTGATGTTTCTCCAGTTATTTCTGAACTATGAAAATACACAATTTTTAACAAATAGAAATTTAAAAAATCTAAGTGAAGAAATTGTATGGGTGTGTGCAAAATTTCAGCATGATAGGATATCGTCGTGGTCGAAAAATCGATCGCAAAATTTGTACCGGACAACAAAGCGAACTAATAAAAAGCTTACAAAAACCTATTCTTTCCTAGTACTTTACAATCGTAATTTTTATCACACAAGTTTTTATGAATTCTATTACTGTATTTTATAATTACTATTGCTATACCTAGTTTACCTTGAATAAAGACACTGTGACTTTGAAATTTAAAAGGAAACACGCTTATTATGAGGATATTCGCTCGATGATAATAAAATAACACAATTTAGCACATATTATTTACTTACCTGATAATTTCATTCTGCTGAACTGTTCGATACTTCGGTGGCAAAGCGGTAAAAATACGATAGCACTGGCTATGGTACAGTTGGAAGTCGTTTACTTTGCTAGGAAGATGAATATTACTCATGCTTAAATTATTGGTTTTCCTAATAATCAAAATTTTCCCACATTTTACCAACGTCTCCTCACTAAAAGACAATAATTTATCTTTTTTTTTTAAACAAAACACAAAACTTTTCGATTTGAGACATTTTTGCTCTCACAAGATAGTATTATACGGTAGATTTCAAGTACACGAGGAACACTTCCATTCGAATTGCGGTGAAGGTAGAGAATGAAGATCTGTTATCGGAATGAAAGGAGACAATGAAGATCTGTTATCGGAAGCCGAATAAATTCTTTTTTTTTTACTTATTTACAAAATTTACATGTCTGTGGGAAATTACTTTGTATTTTTTTCCAATGTACACTCAGTAACGAAAGTTTTCGTACACCCCATAAAATTTCAGGATCCAAGAAGATGTTAAGGTATTTCTTAAACAACGTTATATAGGTTAAATACCATTATTAAAGAGATTTATAATAAAAAACATAATACATTTTCATTACATAAAAAAACATTTAACAAAACAGATTTCTTCATATAACAAAATCTTGAGATTTTAGGGGGTGTACGAAGACTTTCGTTACTGAGTGAAATTTGTATTTTCATAAAAAAATGAATTTTCACAATAAATTTAATATTTAATCGAATTTACAAAAAATGCTTTATAACATTAACTTATCAATATTTCTAATTCAATCTTCACGGCGAACTTTGAAATTCGGGTATATGATAATATTCATACCAAGATTAACGAAAAACAAAGTCAGCTGCAAGTATGTGGGTGGAAAAGTCGTCAGCTGACGCTATAAAGGTGAGGTGCGCTGCTTCTCAGGTAAATCAACACTCAGCACCTTTACCGTACCAGCTGACGACTTTTCCACCCACATACTTGCAGCTGACTTTGTTTATTGTTAATCTTGGTATGAATATTACCATATACCAAAATTTCAAAGTTCGCCGGATAGTTTAATTTTTCATTTTTTTGGACGCTTTCACTCGATCAGCTGACGCACAATCCACCACCCCTCGTCCAGCTGACTATCTTCTACTTTCATTATATAGCATAATCTTCCTCTCATATAAGTTTCAGCTTTCGCCGGATAATATTTTTTTTCAATTTTTTTTCCATGTTTCTAACCCTTTCACACCCACCCCCACCGCTACCCAGCCAGCTGACGGTCCATTCAATGTTCACTTACATCTGAACAATCAATTTCACACATTGTCAAAGTTCGCCGTTTAGTCAGCACTTTTGTACGCGGGCTCCCGGACTATACGGGGATTACCTTTGCGGCTAATTGTATTGTTTGTCAAACAAACTACTGAATCAGTCATACAAAGTATTCAGGGCAATTCTGAACTACGCTGGAATTGATTAGGCTGGAATTTTCTTACATCGGTAGCATAAACTCTGTTGGGCCGTATTTGGTTTTTCGAGTCGATATCGATTTCTGTCGATAAATAAAAATTGGTATTTGGCAACACGATATCGACAACCATATCGTGTATATAAGTACGTGTGGATCAAGTCGTTTGACGTTTATTAAGGCCCGAATTCATCGACCTTGATATATTCTCGGTTATTTCTTATCCCGTACAATTCTACGGATATTTTTTGCTATTCACGGAAAGCAAATAACCAATTTAAAATTTTTACAGAATTACGAATTCATTCATATTGATTCAATATTTGAGCCGTTTTCTTTGAAAGTGGTGTAAGTCCACTTTATATGATATGGAGATATTTAAGGGTTTTCATTTGAATGGATTGAAAAATATTGGTATATGTTAATACGCTCATTTTACGTTTTTTAAATATTAAATTGATTTAATTTTATAATGTGATCGCTTTTAAAGTATTAGTTAAAAGAAACTTATACACTACTTTCAAAGTCAACAAAATATGAAAATCATACATTGATGAAATATTAAATATGGGATTTCAATTGAATCAAAGCAATTTTTCTTATGAAATTTTTATTAAATATGTTAAAAAACAAAGTAAAAAGGTTTTATTCTAATATTTCTTCAGGCAATGCTATTTATATTATATTCATTAGAACTTTATATTAATATGTTCCATTTTCCATTTTTTCATTATCAGAAAGTAGCCAGGATATATTGGAGGAATATAAGGTAATAGATCCATTAAATCGTTGAATTTTTGGGATGCGTTGGATGGATATAAAGGTGGGAATATTATAATATTCAAATTTTCGTGGACTTGCAAGTGTGGGGGATAAATCTAATGTTTTAAACTCCACATTTTCATCAAATGAAGTTTTATACAGCATTGTATATGGTTTGTTTTTTAAAAACCTTATCCAACAAATCTTCAGCGAAGTTACCGGTTCACCATAACTACTTTTTCTGTCTTTTTAGAACCAACTACTAAACTAGTAGTTTCGTCGAAACAAAATCATATCGTTTCATTTCATGTAAAATAAACTTTCTACGTTTTCGGCTTTGTTGTGTGATGGTATAATAATCTGTAAGAATAAACAGTAATTTTTTTTCTTATGGACGTCTCGATAGTTCCAAAATCGGCATATTTTGAAAGTTAAGAATGTCCAGAAATTTATGTCTTTGCGGAAAGTGAACTTACACCAATTTCAAAGTAATTATATTTGTAATTTCATTAACTAGCTAAATTTATATTGAAAAAATGATGAAAATTTTGAAGGATTTTTTTGGGAACTGTTTTAGATAAAAAAGTTCATAGCAGATAGCATTGAATGTTATCATTAACTAACTTTTTGTCAAAAATGGACTTACACCACTTTCCCCCTGTAACGAAGAGTAATTTCGAAATTACAATTTATGCTACTATGTAAGAAAATTCCAGCGGAATCAATTCCTGCATAGTGGAATTGGCCTGAATATTTTGTTTGACTAATCAGTCAAAAAATCGATTTTTTTTATACCCCAAAAAAACATGAATTTCTCTGAGGTTTTTATTTATATTGGAATGCCATCATTGCCAATCGATAGCTGACATTTATCTACAAATTTCGAAAAAAAAATTTTGCTCTCCGACCTTCTGGAGCCGAGATAATTTTTTTTTAAAAAAATCGTGTGGCGCCATCTTTTAAGATAAAGTGCTGAAATTTGCAGGAGTTATTGTTCAATACTTATATTTTCAATAAAAAAAATCACGGAACTTGATCGGCCGTTGTTAAGCATGGTAAAGTCAATTAAACTTGGAGCTCTTTTTTTATCATAAAAAACTTCAAATTTCGGAAGTCCTGTTTTTCGCTGGTTGTTGAACACTTTTAATATTTTATTTTTGCCTTGTCTAAAAAAACACGACGTTGTGTCACACTCCGATATTATATAATAATCCGACGAATCTCTTTAAATATGGATATTTAAAACAATCACAGTCATAAACTCTATCGATTTCTTTACCTTTTCCAGGCTTACAAAAATACGGTTCGAATGTCTTATGCGACATAAACTACAAATTGAAAAATTGTATAACGGTTTTTGTATGCAGCGAGCTCCAAATTTAATTGATTTTGCCATGCTCAGCAACGGCCGATCAAGTTGTGAATTTTTTATTGAAAATATAAGTATTGAACAGTAACCCCTGCAAATTTCAGCACTTTACTGCAATCTTTTCCTACAATACCTAACTAGCAAGGCTGTTACATTGCATGAACTCTCCTCTAGAAATTCGTTCGTTTCGCCCTGTCGTCGAAACAGTGGAAATACGTTGGGAATGCAATTTAATTCACAAAAGGCTTTTGGCCTTGTTGCAGGAGCTTAAGATATTATTATGAATTTGATGCACATACGAACATACGGCACGTATTTTTCAGAAAACTTTCTGCCTTAATTACGAAAACCTTAATCGAGATTGCGCTGTTACTCAATCGATTTTTTCTTTGTTACTTTTCCAACATTCTTATCAAAGGATCCTGACACGTAATTTATTGTTAAGTGTAAGTTTCTAGAAACTTTTCCTATTTATTTCTTAATATCCACAAAGCTTCAACAGCTGCTCCATTTCACTTACTGAAATAATTTTGTGCATGAGCAATATCCAATCGGATATCTAAATCTAATTTCCTTACACCTCCCCACTCACTAAAACTACTTAGTTTCTTATACAATAGACAATACCCAATTACTAGAACTGTTTTCTCGTGATAACGCTGTAATTAGGGTTTACTGCCATTTCTTTCCTCATTACTGTCCAAATGCCAATTGCCTTCGACCTGGCATTTTTTTTCATTGGACATACAAGTATTATGTGATGTAGTCATATATTCACATGTCAAATATAATCACATCGAATTAAATAAACAGCAGGAGTGTTTGCTCAGTAGAACACATGCCCTTGTAATACACAACTGCACTAGCAATGTATAGCATGGTCACATCTCCAACTTTTCCTGAAGAAGTAACAACAACAACAACGCAACGTGATGAACGACGTCTTACTACCTTGTTATCATTACGTCATCAGCAAATTATGATAATGGGGAGAGAAGTGATGGATGGGATATTATGACTTGCAGTTATCATTGTTTACAATTTAAGAACTTGATCAAAGATTAGGTCAATCATGCTACAATATTTGTGTAATAATGAAAGATTTCGCTGTAAAGTTCTGACAGAAATTTCTTCCACGTTTATTTGAAGCACAATTATATAGTACATAAGTTTTATTTATAAACATGTGCCCTAGCGACAATTTTGCACAAAAGTTTATTATATGTGAAAATTGGTTTTTTGTCATGTAAAGCCTATATTCAAACTTTGTTCATACCGATTTAAAGCATGGGAGGGACAATGTTAAAGTAAAAGTTTCTGTGTAAGAGAAAAACAATATTTGTTATTGCTAAAACGGCGCGTGCTCCCATCCGACGATTTCTCGTTAGATGGGTGATTATTTAGTTTTTCCATCCGTTTAGATGGGGTAAAATAAAGAAATCATAATTAAAAATTCTACTTATGGACAGATAAATTCTGGTATTAAATCAATGAAAACCGACGTTATTCTGCACGTGGACAATGGTTTGACTCAGCTCGGAGAATTAGTATGTTCAGCGCGTGAACATGGGTATAATCCGGCTCGGTGGATCAGAATGTGTTGCTCCAATAAAATTAATTACAAAACGAGTTTAAACCACGTTACACAGTTTATTAAATCTAACAACGTTAACAATGTTTTTAATACTAAGGCTAATGTCACATGAGTCTAAATTCAGACTCTGAATTTTTCAGAGTGTCTAAAAATGCACAGAAATGAATTGTGCCATGTCACATGAATCAGAAATTCCAAACGGTCTGCAAAAATTCAGACTACTCAGTCTGAAAATGTAGTCTAAAATTTTCAGAATTGGAATAAAAATTCGCTCTCTTACATGTTTCCTTATCGCGCCATGTCAGATGAGTCTGAATTTTTCAGTTAAACAAAAGGCGTGCGTCTGTATGGTTATACTAAAAAATGACGGCGAAAAATTAATTTCGTGCATTGAAAGCAAAGAAAATTTGTGGAAAATAGACCATCCCGTTTATTTAAAACTGGAATTCATCGGAATTAAAAAAAATAAATGTGCAGGATACAATTTCCTCCTCCAGCCGTCGCGTCGCACAGTGGGGCCAAATCCAAAAAAGCTGGCCAAAAGTCGAAAAGTGTTCTAAATACGAATCCGTTATCAGAATTGACATTTTCAAAATGGCGGACTCAATATGGTGGACATAACCTCCCCAAGAAGTCGCAAACTTTAGTAAATAATACCGAAACATATTAAAGGGGGGTGTTCCGGGTCGCTGATTACGAATCCGATATCGGAATTGAGATTTTCAAAATGGCGGTCTCATCATGGTGAACAAAAAGTCCCAAAAAGTCAAAATCTTGGCCGCTGATTACGATTCGTTATCAGAATTTCAATTTTAAAAATTGCGGAGTTAATATGGCTACATGAGAAGTTTGGAAGGCTTCAAAAAGGACTAAAATATGTTTTCCTTATAATGTTGTCATTGTTTTGTATCTAAAATGTTATTAATATTATTTCAAACGTAAATTGAAAAAGTGATGTAAAGATTTAATGATAATATCTACATTTCTTTCTAAATGAAGAAAATGGCCACAGATACAAAAAAAACTATCATGGGAATAATACAAATTTAAATGAACCCGTTGAAGAAAGTATAAGCTACGTTAAACCTCTAATGCCGGATCCACACGTTTGTCAAGGCTTGGCAAGCGTTCGAAAATTAAAAACGCTTGCTTAAAACAAACGTGTGGACGCATCACAAACGCTTGCCACAAACTTCCTTTGCAAGCATTCGCAAATTGAAAACGTTTGCTTTGGTTTGGGGAGCATCCACACTCGACCGGATCGGCCACCAAGCCAAGCTTACACAAGCCAAGCCAAACGCCTTCTCCACACGTTTGAATTTGCGAATGCTTGCCAAGCCTTGACAAACGTGTGGATCCGGCATAAAAATCATCGAAATAATGTATGTACATAAAATACGAACAAATTTAATTCTCACAAAAAAGTTTAAGTCAGTCGTTAGGATTCGACTTTCTAGAAATATAAATTTTTTCAATACAAAATATGTCAGTACATACACCCATATCCATACATATATTGCTCTTCAATGTATGCGTATATAGAGCTAGCTAAAGTATACGTGACTTCACAGTTCAATATAATACGTTGTTTTTATTTCATTGGGTTCTGGTCTCTTATAACGATCAAACCAATTTTATTTAAAAAAATTAGTAAAAAAAGGCTAGGGGCAGCTATGGGCAGCTATTTTTTTATTGATTTTATAGCTTACATGTTTACCTAACACCTGATATGCGTTAAATCATCGAACACGACAGAACACCATAACTTTTTTATTATAAACCCTATTTTTTTTTCTTATTTAATTTTTAAAAATCAGGAACAATCCATGATTTTTTAACAATAATTCATTCATGAAATTTAGCTTTGATAACCATGGTTGTATTGCACTTACCTCCAGGAGTTGATTCCATTTTGTCTGATCTCAATCGGTCATGTTTTCAGACTTCCACGCCTTTTTTTGCAATATACCTTTTTTTCAATTAACCGAACAAAGAAATGCACCTTAAGCAGAGGTGTATTGCAACTGAAATTTCAGAGCAGATAATAGGTTTACGATTCTTCTGTATGTATTTTCTGACACTTAGGGTATTACTGTAGCCAACCCAATATAGAAAAAAGTCAAGCTAAAACATTTTTTTTGACTTTTGGCCAGCTTTTTTGGATTTGGCCCCACTGTGCGTCGGCCAGGGCTATCATCTACAAATCTTACATTCGTCCCTATCTTAGGTTCATCGATATTTCCTCATACACCCCGCAGACACCCCTTAACCTTTCTTATTCTAGACATCTGGCCATGACGTGAACGATATGACGGACTGGTGTACAAAGGGTGACTTAGACTTCCACATAAAAAAAAACACTTTGTACAAAATTTCGCACAACACTGGTCTCCTAGCTACGGTATATGAAATATTCAGACTCATGTGACACCAAAATCTGAGCTGAAAAAATCCGAGTCTGAAAAATTCAGAGTCTGAATTCAGACTCATGTGACATTAGCCTAACCCTCTAAAATTTCTATTATTGTGTTATTTTATAATATTCTTCATGGCCTGCATAGCATGGTCAGTGAGGAAAATGTTGGTATTTAGTAGGGTGAACAACTGAGTTCATATTCCACCAGTGTTTGGGAGCCTTTTCCAAACATCCTCTCTCCGTTGAGACCATGAGGTAACTTGACCAACTTGGTAATGCTGCGGGTCAAGGTTCCACGACCGTCGCGACTCGAACCAGACCATAAGAAGCAGGATGGCAGGATAGTATGTGTCCCAGTTACCACCTGGAAGGAGGTAGGTTGTCATCTCTGATGATGACCAGGTCCCCCCTGGGCATAATTTTCTTCCGGTGTCCTCTTCACTCTCTGTTGTAGTGATGTGATGTATTCTGATTTCCATCTGCGCCAAAAACTCTGAAGCATGCTTTGCCTGTATCGCCACCTTCCAACTCGGCTTAACTTCGTCTCGCGATCATCTACATCAGATAAGGTGGTAAGCGGGGCTCCAGTAAGGAAATGGCCTGGCGTTAGGGCATCTACGTCATTCGGGTCAGGCGACAAAGCGCTGTATGGACAGGAATTTACGATAGCCTTCATTTGACATAACAGTGTGTTCATCTCCTCGAAGCTCAGATCAGTTTCTCCAAGAACACGTCGCAAATGCCATTTCACGGCCTTTACACCAGCTTCTCAGCGGCCGCCAAAGTGGGGAGTTGCTGGTGGAATAAACTGCCAGGTGATCTGATTCTAGGAAAGGAAATATAAAGTTAGTGGATTAGTTGTACATGCAGAAATATGGTCATGCAATTCTTTGAGATATTTCTTCGCACCGAAAAAATTGGTGCCATTGTCAGAAAAAATGTGAGAAGTGTTGAGAAATGATGCGCCGTAAAGCAGCTATAAATGCTTCAGCACTGAGACTGGTAACCAGTTCAATGTGGATTGCCTTGACTGCCATACAAATGAATAGGGCAATGTATCCTTTGAAAGGTTAAACTCCTCGGCCAGTGCGATGAATCAAGTTGATGGGACCCGCGTAGTCCACGCCTACTTTGGAAAAAGGACGAGCAATATTCACTCCTGGATCCGGGAGATTACCCATCAGCTGTGGGGCTTTGGGTGCACAATGGCGAAGACAGGTGATGGATTTGTGAGTTAACTTTGACACAATGCCCCACATTCCTAAAATCCTGTACCGCTGTCGCAACAGTCCTGATAGCAAGGTTGTTCCTGGGTGTAGATATATTCTATGCATCTCCTGCGCCAACATTGTCACTACTGGGTGATGTTTTGGCTACACTATTAGATGCCTGGTGTTGAAACTGACTTCGGCGTGTTGATTCGTCCAGCAACACGAATCAGGCCCATATTGTCTAAGAATGGGGTGAGGTTGAGGTTGGAGATCTTGCTTTGTAGTTTAACAACTCCCTTGTCTTGAAGCTCTTCTTGGAACGCTGAACTTTGTACGCATTTAAGGCACTTGAGATTTGCAGCAGTTATTTCACTCGCTGACAAGTGCCCCAGATTTCTATTGTCCGTTGAAGATTTGCAGTTTAAGCAGAACCGATAGCAGTAAGCGAGTACGCGAATGAACGTTGAAATGGATGAGAATCGGCTAGCCATATCTGCAAAAATCTGATCAACAGCACTTTCTTGTACACAAGCTAGAGAAAATTGCTTCCTTTCTTCTGCTTTCACCCTTGAGCTTTCTTGTTGAATGATATTCGCTGGCCATTTGCTTTCCTCACTGCCCGGCCTTGCACCAGATTTCCAAGTCCTTCATTTGATTTGGTGGAACTTCACGGAAGTTAAATCTGAAGGGTTGTGCTTTGAAGGGACATGCCTCCATTTTGCCCTAGGAATGGTGGTATCCAAAATCTCGGCGAATCTATTTGCGACGAAATTTTTCGATCGCCGAGGAACGTCTGAGACCCAACACAAGACGATTGACTAATCTGTCCATGTGTAGATTTCTGAGGCAGTCAAAGGCAAGGCTTTCATCACCTTGTCAATTAATCTAGCTAGCAAAAGAGCCCCACATATATAGTGTACGTTCACACCAATAAGTGCCACGCTGAGCGCCTAGTAGATAGCTGGGTGGCAGGATGTATTATCTAAGCGAACGAACTTTCGTGTTACCGCTGCGTTGTTCATACCGACCGCGCCACGCTGTGGGTAGCCACCAGGTGGCAATCCAAGCGAACAGGCGTGTTTGTTTTTTCGATGAAACGACGACCAACTGCAGCATTGTGTAATATCCTAGCCAAGCAGGTATCCTCTGGTGTGAACAGTAGTATATTTTAGCGTAGCACATATCTTAGCAAACCACCTATCATGCCACCATTGGTAGGAGCGTACACTAAGTGTACGTTCACATCAATAAGTGCCACGCTAAGCGCCTAGTGGCTGGCTAGGTAGCAGGATGAATTATCCAAGCGAACGAACGTTCATGTTAGCACTGCGTTGTTCATACCGACCGCGCTTCGCTGTGGCTAGTCGCCAGGCGGCTATCCAAGCGAACAGGCGTGTTTGTTTTTTCCTAGGATACATTCGATGAAACGACGACAAACTGCAGCACGAGTTTCATCAGCCAAAGTTGTTGGAATAAAATTTTGAGAGGTACGATGATTGGCGATAACCACCCGAAAGGATCCAAGAGTTTTGAACATCACTGAATATTTTTCGTTTTGAGGGCGGCGCTATGCTAAATGACGATAGCTTCAACGTAAAAAAATCCATGTTCGGGCTCCATCGAATCCCGAAAACTTCGTGAGTCCACTGTTATCATCAATTTTTAGGGTGGTACGATTTTCGACAATTTCCTCGCTATGCTGTAAACGTTTGACCTGATTAGATTGCCCCTTTGTTAGCCGAAAACGGGCCAATCTCAAGAGGGATGTCAGTTGTTCTTTTAAATGTTGCGCACCTTCAATCGAATCGGCACCTGTGAGGAGATCGTCAACATAAAAACTATAGATGATTATTGAATAAGTTTCGCATAAACTTGTTTCAAAAGAAAGAAAAAAAATAGTTGTGCCGGCACGCAGCCCCACAACCCCAGTGCTCAGTGGCCAATAAAAGAAAAATGTGTAAACAACAATACAATTCAAATTTATTGACTCTTTTGATATACAATTCAATTCATAACAAATAAACCGTACTTCATATAATCACGTGTTCAAACAGCAAAAAAAATATCTTTTTTAATTCAAAGAAAAAAAGAAAAACAATCCAAAATTCTAATGTTTCAAATTCAATAGTTCCAAAAAAGCACAACCAAATTCAACAATTCAATATTGAAATTCACTCGAAGATAAACTTTCAAAGACCATACCAATAAATGTTTTTTAAAAAATGTTTGATTTGATTATACTCAATAATATAAAGGCGAAATCAAAAAGTATGCACTTACCTGGTTGAGTTAATTGCAGGTTAAGGTTAAGGAAATTATAAGGAGGATAATGAATTGAGAAATATATTTATTAAACACATTGGTACTGTAGGGGTGGTATAATACCTTATATACCATAATTAAGTTAGTAAAAAAGAACCAGTTATAACTTGTATCAAAAGCTACAAGTATAACAAATGGTGGGTCCACACTACGCGGACTTGGGTCGTACGCGCTTTTGCCTTTTTTTCATATTTAGTATAACCAAGTTTGATACCTTGTATCAGAAGCTACAAGGTATGATTGAGATTAGTAAAGGTAGCTATACTTGTATCAAGAAGCTACAAGTATAACTAGTTGGAGTTAAGAATTAAGTTTATCCTTGTAGCACAAGCTATAAATTAATATAACTAAAATTAGCTATAACTTGTATCATAAAGCTACAAGTATAACTACTTAGTTATTGGTGTTTAATTGATTATAGGATAGGGGAAAAAGGTATTAGGGAGGAAAACCTTACCTTCTTTGGTGATGGCTGGAACCAGAGAGAGCAAAAATCCATTAAGCAAACATTTTTGTTCACTTCCAGGTTTTGCAACTAGTCCAGGAAAACTGTATTTCTTACAATGCAATCCTGGGAATTAAAAGCGGGCAAGCTGCAATTTTGCATGAGTGTTTGGTACCACCAGGAAAGCTTAACTTTGAATTTTAACGGTTCTCACCCCTTTACCTTCGGCGCCATCTTGAATCAAAGGGTTAAATCGGGTTTTCGCTTGAGGGGGCTGTTCCAACATAGCACCGTTAATAGCACCTGATCACGAAAATCGGGGTGTCGCGATCCTAAAATATGGGCGTCACCTTAGAAATACAAAAACACCCCCTTTTTGGGGTTTTTTCGCGACAATTTCAATCATAATGAAAAATAATCCAATTATTATATACACTTTTTTCAATATTTATTTGCGAAAGTGGTTGATTTATACTAATCAAGCCAAACTTTATGATAAGGGATAATCTAAAAGGGTTGAAACCACCCCTAAATCGACTGAAAATAAAAAAAATGGTAAACATTTTTTTCAAGTTTGTGCTTCAAATTCGATTGTATGCATATTGTCAAGCAAAAATAAATTATTTTCAACCCTTTAAGGAGTTTATTTGGTACTTTTTGGCAAATCTTAGGTGAAAAAGTACTAAAAAAGTACGAAATAGAGCCAATTTTAGCATTAAAACTAATATAACTACAAATCTACAAGCCGTAGGATAAAAATTGTCCAGACATTATTGAAATTGTCCAAGCTTTCCAATTTATCAAAAAAAATATTAGTTAACTAGGCATTTTTTTGGAGAAAAAGGTGGTTTTAGTCGAAATTTTAGTTAATCAAAAGCCAAAATTACTCTGGAAGTTTATAGGGTAGAATCTTGAGCTTTAGATAGGTGGGAGTATTCTGCTTACACTGATATCTTATTCATGTAAATAGGTCATAGGGTTACAAAAATATAGGGTGATATGTAAAACTCTAAACAAAAACTTCAAAACGCCCTAGCGGCTAAACCGCTACACCGATTTACCCCCCCCCCCCCCCCCAACAACCCATAGCATGTTTTGTTCGTCTACCCATAACCTATCCACAGCTTGTCGCTTTGGAACTTTTCGTAGTACACATAGAAATATAAACTAACATGGAACGGCTGTGACGTGTAAAAACCCTGTACGTGAGCGACCACACTAAAGGTAGCTTGTTTAAAAGGACAGCAATAATGTGCACAAGTGGGACACAAATTGCCGAACTGTCTGGGGTAGCTTCTTGAGTGAATGGTGGCGTGCCAAGTCAATATCCGGGGGCATAGATTTTATGCCAGGAATTTTAATCGCTCCGCTTTTAAAACGTCCCTATTATTATTTCTGCATATTTTGGCCTGCACTGCCTTACCACTACTACCGAGTGAACTCAAACACATATGGAATTGTGGCACGCTTAATCTGGCTTACAGCCATTCCGTGTTTAGTTTATATTTCTATGGTAGTACACCCTGTATAATACCCAACTTGTAATGGAGAAAGGGTGTTAAAACAAATTTTACAAATGTTTTAATAATAGAAATTTCATCAAAAATAAAATTAAAATTTTTTTCAAAGTCAACTTTATACTAGGAGTAGTTTTACCCACTTCAGGGTTGAAAATAATTAATTTTTTGTTGATAATACTTATTAAACTGCAAAATGCAGAAATAAATTTATTTCTACAAATATTTTTTATTTAAAGTTGATTTTTGAAATTGTAGGGGTAGTTTTAACCCCTTAAGGGTTGAAAAACATTTGTTTTTGCCTGACAATACGCATACAATCGAATTTGAAGCATAAACTTGAAAAAAAAATGTTTACCATTTGTTTTTATTTTCAGTCGATTTAGGGGTGGTTTCAACCCTTTTAGATTATACCTTATCATGAAGCTTGGCTTGATTAGTATAAATCAACCACTTTCTCAAATAAATGATGAAAAAAGTGTATATAATTTGATTATTTTTCATTATGATTGAGATTATCTCGAAAAAAACCCCTAAAAAGGAGTGTTTTTTGTATTTTTAAGGGTACGGTAGGTTTTTAAAAACCCCTAAAAAGGGGTGTTTTTTGTATTTTTAAGGGTGACGCCCATATTCTAGGACCGCGGCACCCCGATTTTCGTGATCAGCGACCCAAAAACCATGTTGGGTTCGATTTTCTTAACGGTGCTATGTTGGAACAGCCCCCCAAGCGAAAACCCGAATTAACCCTTTGATTCAAGATGGCGCCGAAGTTAAGGGGGTGAGGACCGTGCAAATTCAAAGTTAAGCTTTCCTCAAACACCCATGCAAAATTGCAGCTTGTCCGCTTTTAATTCCCAGAAAAAATACAATTTGCCTGGACTAAACGGTATAAACCGGTTTGGTTACTAACAACGGAAGTGGGGGCAGATATCTGTGTGTGCGTACATGATTGATTTAAGTTAATCAATGTTACCATATCAATTACCAATTTTCCTCAAATTAAAATTGAATGAATTGAATTGAATTTGAGTTGAAAAAAAATGATTAAATTAATATTGATAAACAAGCCTCACGCTGGATACCATGCAAGGGATGATGGTTTTCCATGATATTTGTTGTTGTTATTGTTCCTCCTTCTTGTTGTTGCTGTTGATGTTGCTATTATTCCTCCTTGTTGGGTGACTCCTTGATTTCCTGCTATTAAAATGCTGTCATAAAATAATAATTATGGTGCCCTACTGTGATATGGTAATGGTTACATTTTCCAACATTATGGATGATGCTTCTGCGAAATATTTCATATTATTTTCACCAATGTGTCTTAGAACTCTAGTCGCCAAGAAAGGGGCTGAAGCTGTCGCGTACGTGACAGTTGTGTCTGTGATGTTGAATTGGCTGAGACTCATCTTCTCTCCAAACTATTCTTTGATAGTCTCGGTGTTCTGGAAATATCAATACCTGACCGTACATTTTCTCGACATCAGCTGAGAATGCAATTCTAAATTGTCGAAATCCGATCAGGATTGATATAAGATCTCTTTGCACCGTAGGACCCCACCATAAGCTTCTAATTTAGAGATGTTCCGGAAGTTGTCTGGCAATACCCATCAAAAACTATCCGAATCTTAGGAATTAGAGTTTGCAAAAACACTGCGCGATGCGGCAGATAGAATGATTTCTCAGCAAACGTTTCTAATCCTTCAGTGATTCGTTCCTTGACACACAGGTGGTATCGAAATTACAATATTCCAAATATTACGTTTATACTACATGTGTGTCACCCAATACTAGCAATATACCAGGTTGACAATCTAATTTATACGTAGTGTGAGATTTGCTAAATTTAGGTGGTATTAAGGTAATATACACCATTTTTACTGTGCACAGCGTCTCTGCCGGAAAATTTGTCCCAGAAAACAGTTGTCAATTGTAGTTGGCGGTTGTGAACTTTCGTGTTTATAGTATTTTCTCGCTATAGAAGGCTGCTTAGTTTATTCTATGTCTGCTTTTTTGAGTTTTTCTGTCAAAGCTACATCGATACTAGGTTTATGTGTGTCAGGGGTCTAAGTAAATTATGATATTGTGGATTTTTTGATATCGAAATTATAATATCGATACCACATGTGTGTCATAAGCATTATTCTCTCATAAATTGTACATACTGGTGTTTGAGCAACAAATCTTTGGCAAACCGACGTTCCACGGCGTACAGCCTTGATACAGCATTTTTGAGAGATTCTCCTAAATCAACTGAATCTGTCCTAACAGGAATTGCGACGACATATCTTCCAGAGTCATTACGACGAACAGTGTTCTCACACTCGATCTCTTCCGTAGTTAACCTTGAAGTACATGCAACTTCTTCTATTTCCCAAAACCGAGCGAAAGATTTGTCCAAGTTGATGTCAAAAGCAGAGAGGTGATTGACCACTGGAGTGGGTATGCAAAATTCGCTGCCTGTTAGCACATATCCAAAAATTGTTCCTTGGTCATTTACTCATCCGCTGTCGTCGCGTCGTGGCCCCCTAGTAGCACTTCAAATAAACTGTCTGACCCTAGGATGATGTCCACGGTTGCTGGCTTGAAGAAGTTTGGATCAGCTAATTGCAACCCCAGTAGTTTCTTCCATGTAGATTGTAAGATATTGGTCGATGGAACAAGTTAGGTCATATGACATACGAAGTCTGTTAAAAAAGTTAGGTGAATTTTTAAATTTCGTGGGCTACGTACATTTGATTATCGAATTTTTTATTTTGTTATGTTATACATGCCCTTGAAGCGTTCCAAGAAAATACGGCATAAATCGAAACGACGTAAATCGGGGTAAGAGAAATTATAACACCAACGACTTGCTTATATGTATTTTAAAAAGCTTTTTTAAGAAATATAACCTAATTTATTGTATTAAATTATAAAATTTACATCTATTGTAACTCCTTTTTTATATGTACTACAATTCAATCATCTGAACTATCTTCGTATTCTAACGTAATATACGTTAGACGATCTTCCTTCAGAAGTAGATGGTTTCGGTGATTTCCGTTCGCAAAATACCGGCTTCCTACGTGTTTTGGTGTATAAATCCCTGTAGTACCCTACACCAGTGGTGGCGAACCTATGGCACGCGTGCCAGAGATGGCACGTACGAAAATTTTGCTGGCACGTGATCGATTTATTATTAAATTGGATTTAATATAGATTAATTTTAAAATTAAGCCATGTTTTGGATGAAGTTTCGTGTGCTTTTTTAAAATGAACCCGTCCAGACATTACAAGGGTACTTAGTCCAGGGGCCGGATTCCGCAATCGTGAGTGTGCATGGTCGATGGTGGAAAACAATTCCCTGTCCAAAAAGTACTGATCTAAGGTTTGAAAAATTCCTGATGTTTGTAAAGGGTAATGTAATTTTTGCACGATTTTGCACGGGAGTACTCGGATTTTGACAAGTGATGTCTTGTTAGGAAGCTATCGCTGTGCGGTATACTGAACAGGTAACTTTATTTAGAACGGTTTTCATTCCAACGTGTTTATTAGATATTAGAAAAACTAATGCTAAAGTAGTGCTTGTAATTCTTAGCCCAAGTCTTTTCATTTAAACAAAAAAAGGGCTCGACCGAATGTTATGAAATTTTTTCAGAGCATGTTTTCGTTAATATGCTTCGATCGGCATCTCAAAGAATTCGATATCGGTTTTGGTTCATTCGATATCGTGCAGGTACAAAAATCACGTCGTTTAAACAAAACAAAAACGGCTCGACCAAATTTTATGAAAGATATGTCAATACTTTATCTATAGCCTAGTATGGAGTTCGAAAGGAATTCCGTTCCCCATGTAAAATACACGTAAAAAGATGCACGGAATTCCGTTCACCAAATTTTTCCGTGCCCTTTTTGTTTTATGAGTACGCAGTTCGAACGGAAAACTATTGGTAATATTTAGCTTGTGCAATTCTCTAACAGGTGGCTTGCAGGGAATTGGAGACTTTTTTCCGTTCATGTTGGAATGGAATAATTCTTCGACAATTATTCCGTGTTGTGTGTTAGGTAATTTTGACAGGACGAATGAAAAACAGCTATTGCCGTCAGTTCGTGGTTGTATAGGTGATTTTTAACAGTCAGCTGTTCGCTTTTTCTCAACTGTTAGCTTTTCTACACGGTATTCTACACGCAATTTTTCCGTGTAGAAATATTTACCAAAAATGTTGAACGGAATTCGGTGCGAACTCCATACTAGGCCGAGAGTTTTTTCTTAACGTTCTTTTTTCTTAAATATTTAACAGCTGCTCAAATAAAACGCGTTGCAATTTAAAAGCGATGACATTTCCGTCCACTGCCTTCCTTAGTTTTCTTTGGCGATCATTTCAGCAGATGTACGTACTTTCAATTTACGTGTAGACCGCTCGAAACGATTTTCATTGGTAGCACACTCATCAATAAATGCTGATCTGTTCCCTTTTTGATCAACATTGAGCAAAAAATCTACGATTAATCGCTCCCGTCGAAATATGAAATATCATATTTTTATAAATATCGCTCGCGAAAGGATTGACCGTTTGCTTAAATGCTGATAACAAGGCTATTTTGTGTCTGTTACTATGTAAAACTTTGTGCTGCTTCAGATCCTCTTTTAAATGGCTTATTATTTTTGTCGATTTTATTGGTGCTCGCAATTTTCTGGGAAATTTTACATAATCAGCCGTGTAAGAACCATTTTGCACCCCCGCCAGGTGTAAAAAACGGTTTTTCGTTATTAGTTATCCACAAACTACATACTGTCAACATACTGCTCATAGTTCGCATTTGAACCGGAATTCCTACATATTTATAAAAATATTGTGCAGAAACGCACCCGCGCGCAGCCCCTGGACTGGTGCCAATGTTTCATATTTTTTGTTAATAGCTAATCTGACTGTATGCCGTACGTGCTCTTTATCAAACTGCGGCCTCCCGGAATATTGTTTCAATTGAGTTGCTTCAAAGTCTTGTTGAGCACAAGTATTATTTTAATGAAAATAGGCGTTGATGGAAAATGCCAATATTATTAAATTTTTCTTTAATTTAAAAAATTTTGATTCTGGTCATATATTATTTTTGTAAATTAATTTTTGAAATTGTGTAAATAAAATTGTGAAACCCGAAAATTAAAAACTGCCCGGCACGCCAGCAACACGATAAGTAATATTTGTAATTTTCTGGCACGCGCACATAAAAAGGTTCGCCACCACTGCCTTACACCATTGAAAACAGCCGTTCTTGTTGCTTTGAATATCTCCGTGTCGTTGCCATATATTTTAAAAATTTCCATTGCTTTTTCTAAATATGGAAATTACGGGGGTCCTTATTTTTAAAAGTCGGAAATTTCTACATGCTAACCCCTGAAACGGTTCTCTACTATGAAAAAGTAATTGTCCAACAAATTTCATCTCAATTGTTTGAAGTTAACCCGTGCCGAAAACGCGGTAAAGTTTATTTTATTTTATCAGAAAACTTTTATTAATCAACATTTTTGATTTGCTTCAATTTTTTTTATGTAGTCCTATACAAAATACACGTATTTTTTCTTTTTTTTTTTGATCAATATTTTCAAAAAAAGGGGATTGGGGGTGGGTAAAGTTTACGTCACTCGCCGATTATGCCCTTTTTCAAATAGTTATTATAGTCGAGGAAATAAAGCACTAAAAAGTGCCAAACCTAGGATTTTTTGAACAGTAAGATGGATCTTAATGCGGTTTTTTGTGTTCGATTCGTGAGAGCGTCTACAAACTTTGTGACCGGTAGTGATGAATTCATTTTAAAAAATGCATTTCCTGCAATAAAAATATGCATTTTAGAAGTGCATCTCAAAGAGACATTGTACCACTCTGTAAATATTGATGGAAATGAGTCGACTTTTGCTACTCGGGGGTTTTTGGGGTCGCTGAGCACGAAAATAATGACGGGAACCGTCTCCGAGGTACCTGGTACCCAGGGGGACTGAAACACCCCTTTTTAAGGGTTTTTCGCGATAAATTCAATAATAATGAAAAATAATCCAATGAAATACACTTTTTTCAATATTTATTTGCGAAGGTGGTTGATTTATACCCTTAAGGGGTTAAAACTACCCCTACAATTTGAAAAATCAACTTTAAATAAAAGAAATTGCAAAAAAAAAATTTTTTTACTATTTGCTTGAAATTTGGTTAAATAGGTATTATCATGCAAGAATATATTATTATCAACCCTTGAGGCGGTAAAACTACCCCTAGATTAAAGTTGTATTTGAAAAAAGATTGAAATTTTTTTTGCATTTAAATTTTATTTCTATCTTATCTACGAAAACAAATTTTTCTTTAATGTATTTTTTATTCTGTTTCGATTTAGGGGTGGTTTGGAGGGGTTAGAATAAATTTCCCAATTTTTTTAATAATATTTCATCAAAAATAAAAATTATATGCAAAAAAATAAATTTAATCTTTTTTCAAATTTAACTTTAATCTAGGGGTAGTTTTACCCCCTCAAGGGTTGATAATAATATATTCTTGGCTGATAATAACTATTGAAGCAAATTTCAAGCAAATAGTAAAAAAAATTTTTTTTTTGCTATTTTTTTTTCTCAAATTGTATTGGTAGTTTTAACCCCTTAAAGGCTGGATTACAATGCTGTCGCTGTCGCGGTCGCTGCCGCTTGTCGTAGACGCTGACGCTCCAGTGGTTGCTTTCGCAGTTACAATGAAGTCGCACTGAATATCAAGTTATCTGTCATTTAGAAAATTAAATTTCAAGTTAGGTGTATTTTTTGTATTAAAATAAACAGTAAAATTAATGAATGAATGAAAAAAGTGGCTTTAATAAAATTAAAAAATAATTTACACAAATATTAACTTCCAAAAAGTTCACCGTTGCTAGTGTCGCGCGACCAAAGTTGAAATGTTGGGAACTTTCCGCGACGCGACACGCGACAGCGACACCTTAGCGACAAATTGTATTTTCGATAAGAGAATTTCATACATTTTAACTTTTGGCAGTAGGTGCGACCGCGACAACGACCGCGACAGCGACAGCATTGTAATCCAGCCTTAAGAGTTAAAAATAAATTTATTTTTGCCTGAAAATACGCATACAATGAAATTTAAAGCATAAACTTGAAAAAAAAAATGTTTACACATTTTTTTATTTTCAGTCGATTTAGGGGTGGTTTCAACCCTTAAAAATTATCCCTTATCATAAAATTTGGCTTGATTTAGTATAAATCAACCACCTTGGCAAATAAATATTGAAAAAAGTGTATTTCATTGGATTATTTTTCATTATTATTGAATTTATCGTGAAAAACCCTTAAAAAGGGGTGTTTCAGTCCCCCCTGGGTACCAGGTACCTCGGAGACAGTTCCCGTCATTATTTTCGTGCTCAGCGACCCCAAAAACCCCCGAGTAGCAAAAGTCGACTCATTTCCATCAATATTTACCGAGTGATAGAATGTCTCTTTGAGATGCACTTCTAAAATGCATATTTTTATTGCAGGAAATGCATTTTTTCAAAATGAATTCATCACTACCGGTCACAAAGTTTGTAGACGCTCTCACGAATCGAACACAAAAAACCGCATTAAGATCCATCTTACTGTTCAAAATATCCTAGGTTCAGTGCTTTATTTCCTCGTCTATTACGCCGGTTCTGATCATCGTATCGAGTTAAATGAGGTATATTTTTAAAGGTAATGAAGAGATCTTTATTTACCTATATACATATTAATAGTTGTAAAAAAAATTTTCAATTTAGTAATAACAAATACTAAATTGAAAATTTAACAATACAAACACAAAAAAAAAACATTTTCTCCGCGTTTTCGGCACGGGTAAGACTGTACCAATTCAGTTGAAATTTTCATAGGATTTTCTTTTCGGTATAGAGAACCATTTTAGGGGTTAGCACCACCAAAAATGTAAAAAAACGCCCATATAAATAAAGGCCACTCTAATGGAAATGCTTCGGAAACCTTTTGTAAAGGAAATTCCAAATCTGTCTTGTCATTTTCGTTTGATATGATAGTTTCCTTTACATTTGTATTTTGCGAATTCTCCAATAACTCCAAAATTTCTTCATTGGGGATTCCGGATGAGCTCGTATAGTCCCCTTAATATCGGCATGGCTTACGTCTGTAAAGCCAATGCGTTGGGCCAATCCCACAATTTCTGTATGCCATTCTTGAAGGCTGTTCACTTAATCCATCAGAAGTGCATTCAGGCCATAATTTCTTCCATTCATACTAGAAATTGCAACGTCAACCTACGATTTTTTTACGCCAAAAATATTGGGTGGAGTCATTTCTATTATCTTGCTCTGATTCAACAGCTTTAATAAATTTATTGAATGTTCGACGAAAGAAGTATGATTTGAAAGTAGCAATTACGGTATTAGGCGACATGAAGATAATTCTATTATTTTCGTTGGATTTATCCAAATTAATAGGATGTCCTGGAGCATCAATTATTAAGAAGGCTTTATTTGTTATATGTTGACTTTCACAATAATTTTTCACTTTAGGACAAAAATTCACACGTGTCTGCGTCCGGGGACAGAACACGGCCCTGTGACGTCCCGGGCACGGCCCTGATATGTGTGGATACTCCTTTACTGGGATAGTTTGTTTACGCACATTTTTCACTGCCCTTGGTGTTTCAGACTTATAAACCAGAATTGGCTTAAGCTTGAAATCTCCCTAGGTATTTCCTCCAAGTAATGTTAGCCTATCTTTTGTTACTTTAAAGCTCGATGCAATACTTTAATCTATTGGTGTTAAAGAAAAAGTAACACTTGTTGCGGGGTATATTCTCCTTTAACAATTATGTCTTTTAACTTTGCAGGAAAATCTGCTGCTGTGTAGTTGGGCCCTTGTTTTGAATCTGTCAAACCATCCGCGACTTGCATTGAAAGTGTTATCTTTACTTTCTTCGCCAGCCTTATTCTTCAAATCGTTGAGCAAGTTTTTTGGTTTCTATGGAATTATTTGTGTCGTTACAGCATATTTTAATTTCTTATGCCACTACTTATCCATAAAGTAAGCCCTTTTTTCCATTTTTTATAAAAAAATCGATCTAGCCTTTGTTTTAACTGCAGCTGAAAAATTTGCGACGTAAATCGGGGAAACGACGACATAAATCGAGTTATAGAATCAAATATTTCGACGACGTAAATCGGGTATTCCGCAGATCAATCTGCTGTTTTCTTAGTTGGGTTAATTTTGTTTTTTAAACAGCGAGTGCTTTTGGCGGGGGTCATGACCCCCGTGACCCCCCCTTTGAAACCACGCCTGTGTCACTTCCGTCATATTTATATTCAGTTAAAGATATTTTCACAAATTATTTTTATTATTTCACATCATTATTTTTAATGCATAAATTGCTCTTTGCCCTTTTCTTTTACTTCTCTCTGTATGGATGTCAATATTTAAATATAGAGATGTACACTCCGGTTCAATGAATTAGAGCCACTCAATTCTGAGAAGAAAAAGTAAATTTCCAGCCGGTGTGTGTGAGAGAGAAAAAATTTTGAAATAGAGAAAGAAAGAATATTTAGTGCTGAATGCAAAAGGCGCAGTTATCAAGATAACTGTGGTTTTTATTTTAGTTTGAAAAATTAGTCAGAAATTAGTGACTTTTTTACGGTTCATTTGATTAGAGCCACCTGAAAAATTACATGAAGTTATAGCATTATGTGTAATTTCTTACCACAATTTTATTTTTTATTTGAAATGCAATATTAAAATATAATTCCTAGTATTTAGTGGAACTTCCATTTTCCAGAATAACTTCAAAAATACGATCCTTAAGGGAGTCGTACAATTTCTACATGCTAACCCCTGAAACGGTTCTCTACTATGAAAAAGTAATTGTCCAACAAATTTCATCTCAATTGTTTGAAGTTAACCCGTGCCGAAAACGCGGTAAAGTTTATTTTATTTTATCAGAAAACTTTTATTAATCAACATTTTTGATTTGCTTCAATTTTTTTTATGTAGTCCTATACAAAATACACGTATTTTTTCTTTTTTTTTTTGATCAATATTTTCAAAAAAAGGGGGTTGGGGGTGGGTAAAGTTTACGTCACTCGCCGATTATGCCCTTTTTCAAATAGTTATTATAGTCGAGGAAATAAAGCACTAAAAAGTGCCAAACCTAGGATTTTTTGAACAGTAAGATGGATCTTAATGCGGTTTTTTGTGTTCGATTCGTGAGAGCGTCTACAAACTTTGTGACCGGTAGTGATGAATTCATTTTAAAAAATGCATTTCCTGCAATAAAAATATGCATTTTAGAAGTGCATCTCAAAGAGACATTGTACCACTCTGTAAATATTGATGGAAATGAGTCGACTTTTGCTACTCGGGGGTTTTTGGGGTCGCTGAGCACGAAAATAATGACGGGAACCGTCTCCGAGGTACCTGGTACCCAGGGGGACTGAAACACCCCTTTTTAAGGGTTTTTCGCGATAAATTCAATAATAATGAAAAATAATCCAATGAAATACACTTTTTTCAATATTTATTTGCGAAGGTGGTTGATTTATACCCTTAAGGGGTTAAAACTACCCCTACAATTTGAAAAATCAACTTTAAATAAAAGAAATTGCAAAAAAAAAATTTTTTTACTATTTGCTTGAAATTTGGTTAAATAGGTATTATCATGCAAGAATATATTATTATCAACCCTTGAGGCGGTAAAACTACCCCTAGATTAAAGTTGTATTTGAAAAAAGATTGAAATTTTTTTTGCATTTAAATTTTATTTCTATCTTATCTACGAAAACAAATTTTTCTTTAATGTATTTTTTATTCTGTTTCGATTTAGGGGTGGTTTGGAGGGGTTAGAATAAATTTCCCAATTTTTTTAATAATATTTCATCAAAAATAAAAATTATATGCAAAAAAATAAATTTAATCTTTTTTCAAATTTAACTTTAATCTAGGGGTAGTTTTACCCCCTCAAGGGTTGATAATAATATATTCTTGGCTGATAATAACTATTGAAGCAAATTTCAAGCAAATAGTAAAAAAAATTTTTTTTTTGCTATTTTTTTTCTCAAATTGTATTGGTAGTTTTAACCCCTTAAAGGCTGGATTACAATGCTGTCGCTGTCGCGGTCGCTGCCGCTTGTCGTAGACGCTGACGCTCCAGTGGTTGCTTTCGCAGTTACAATGAAGTCGCACTGAATATCAAGTTATCTGTCATTTAGAAAATTAAATTTCAAGTTAGGTGTATTTTTTGTATTAAAATAAACAGTAAAATTAATGAATGAATGAAAAAAGTGGCTTTAATAAAATTAAAAAATAATTTACACAAATATTAACTTCCAAAAAGTTCACCGTTGCTAGTGTCGCGCGACCAAAGTTGAAATGTTGGGAACTTTCCGCGACGCGACACGCGACAGCGACACCTTAGCGACAAATTGTATTTTCGATAAGAGAATTTCATACATTTTAACTTTTGGCAGTAGGTGCGACCGCGACAACGACCGCGACAGCGACAGCATTGTAATCCAGCCTTAAGAGTTAAAAATAAATTTATTTTTGCCTGAAAATACGCATACAATGAAATTTAAAGCATAAACTTGAAAAAAAAAATGTTTACACATTTTTTTATTTTCAGTCGATTTAGGGGTGGTTTCAACCCTTAAAAATTATCCCTTATCATAAAATTTGGCTTGATTTAGTATAAATCAACCACCTTGGCAAATAAATATTGAAAAAAGTGTATTTCATTGGATTATTTTTCATTATTATTGAATTTATCGTGAAAAACCCTTAAAAAGGGGTGTTTCAGTCCCCCCTGGGTACCAGGTACCTCGGAGACAGTTCCCGTCATTATTTTCGTGCTCAGCGACCCCAAAAACCCCCGAGTAGCAAAAGTCGACTCATTTCCATCAATATTTACCGAGTGATAGAATGTCTCTTTGAGATGCACTTCTAAAATGCATATTTTTATTGCAGGAAATGCATTTTTTCAAAATGAATTCATCACTACCGGTCACAAAGTTTGTAGACGCTCTCACGAATCGAACACAAAAAACCGCATTAAGATCCATCTTACTGTTCAAAATATCCTAGGTTCAGTGCTTTATTTCCTCGTCTATTACGCCGGTTCTGATCATCGTATCGAGTTAAATGAGGTATATTTTTAAAGGTAATGAAGAGATCTTTATTTACCTATATACATATTAATAGTTGTAAAAAAAATTTTCAATTTAGTAATAACAAATACTAAATTGAAAATTTAACAATACAAACACAAAAAAAAAACATTTTCTCCGCGTTTTCGGCACGGGTAAGACTGTACCAATTCAGTTGAAATTTTCATAGGATTTTCTTTTCGGTATAGAGAACCATTTTAGGGGTTAGCACCACCAAAAATGTAAAAAAACGCCCATATAAATAAAGGCCACTCTAATGGAAATGCTTCGGAAACCTTTTGTAAAGGAAATTCCAAATCTGTCTTGTCATTTTCGTTTGATATGATAGTTTCCTTTACATTTGTATTTTGCGAATTCTCCAATAACTCCAAAATTTCTTCATTGGGGATTCCGGATGAGCTCGTATAGTCCCCTTAATATCGGCATGGCTTACGTCTGTAAAGCCAATGCGTTGGGCCAATCCCACAATTTCTGTATGCCATTCTTGAAGGCTGTTCACTTAATCCATCAGAAGTGCATTCAGGCCATAATTTCTTCCATTCATACTAGAAATTGCAACGTCAACCTACGATTTTTTTACGCCAAAAATATTGGGTGGAGTCATTTCTATTATCTTGCTCTGATTCAACAGCTTTAATAAATTTATTGAATGTTCGACGAAAGAAGTATGATTTGAAAGTAGCAATTACGGTATTAGGCGACATGAAGATAATTCTATTATTTTCGTTGGATTTATCCAAATTAATAGGATGTCCTGGAGCATCAATTATTAAGAAGGCTTTATTTGTTATATGTTGACTTTCACAATAATTTTTCACTTTAGGACAAAAATTCACACGTGTCTGCGTCCGGGGACAGAACACGGCCCTGTGACGTCCCGGGCACGGCCCTGATATGTGTGGATACTCCTTTACTGGGATAGTTTGTTTACGCACATTTTTCACTGCCCTTGGTGTT
The DNA here is from genome assembly GCA_963855945.1 of Thereva nobilitata. NCBI lineage: Eukaryota > Metazoa > Arthropoda > Insecta > Diptera > Therevidae > Thereva > Thereva nobilitata. The sequence continues at coordinate 105,303,017 of OY979694.1, read as the reverse complement.
TCAGACTTATAAACCAGAATTGGCTTAAGCTTGAAATCTCCCTAGGTATTTCCTCCAAGTAATGTTAGCCTATCTTTTGTTACTTTAAAGCTCGATGCAATACTTTAATCTATTGGTGTTAAAGAAAAAGTAACACTTGTTGCGGGGTATATTCTCCTTTAACAATTATGTCTTTTAACTTTGCAGGAAAATCTGCTGCTGTGTAGTTGGGCCCTTGTTTTGAATCTGTCAAACCATCCGCGACTTGCATTGAAAGTGTTATCTTTACTTTCTTCGCCAGCCTTATTCTTCAAATCGTTGAGCAAGTTTTTTGGTTTCTATGGAATTATTTGTGTCGTTACAGCATATTTTAATTTCTTATGCCACTACTTATCCATAAAGTAAGCCCTTTTTTCCATTTTTTATAAAAAAATCGATCTAGCCTTTGTTTTAACTGCAGCTGAAAAATTTGCGACGTAAATCGGGGAAACGACGACATAAATCGAGTTATAGAATCAAATATTTCGACGACGTAAATCGGGTATTCCGCAGATCAATCTGCTGTTTTCTTAGTTGGGTTAATTTTGTTTTTTAAACAGCGAGTGCTTTTGGCGGGGGTCATGACCCCCGTGACCCCCCCTTTGAAACCACGCCTGTGTCACTTCCGTCATATTTATATTCAGTTAAAGATATTTTCACAAATTATTTTTATTATTTCACATCATTATTTTTAATGCATAAATTGCTCTTTGCCCTTTTCTTTTACTTCTCTCTGTATGGATGTCAATATTTAAATATAGAGATGTACACTCCGGTTCAATGAATTAGAGCCACTCAATTCTGAGAAGAAAAAGTAAATTTCCAGCCGGTGTGTGTGAGAGAGAAAAAATTTTGAAATAGAGCAAGAAAGAATATTTAGTGCTGAATGCAAAAGGCGCAGTTATCAAGATAACTGTGGTTTTTATTTTAGTTTGAAAAATTAGTCAGAAATTAGTGACTTTTTTACGGTTCATTTGATTAGAGCCACCTGAAAAATTACATGAAGTTATAGCATTATGTGTAATTTCTTACCACAATTTTATTTTTTATTTGAAATGCAATATTAAAATATAATTCCTAGTATTTAGTGGAACTTCCATTTTCCAGAATAACTTCAAAAATACGATCCTTAAGGGAGTCGTACAATGATTTCAAATGATTTAGGGAGATTTCTGCCCAGGCCCCTTTAATCCCTAGAATCAGCTCTTCCTAAAGGGGCCTATCCACTAGCGAGCATGCATGACATGCAAGAACGAGCTTTTAGATGAACCCTCATCATCCCCACTTCCGCGTTTATCTAAAAGCTCGTTCTTGCATGTCATGCATGCTCGCTAGTGGATAGGGGCCTTTAGCACAGACTTAACTATCTGTAATACAGATGTTCCGCTTCATACAAAATTTTGGCACCAGCAAATTGCTGGGTAGGATTTATAATAAATCCTAAGGCGAAGCTTTAGGATACACATTCCACAAAGCTCTCCACGCATTTCCCCAAGTTCTCTGTTGATAGACAAAGGAAGAGAGGAAGGGCAGGGTGGCTTCGGAACTTCGTTCCACACGGACGAAATTTATTTTTTCGCCTGATCCACCCCTCACTGACTTTGCCCTATCAGCCAGGCAGCAGACGAGACAATTTTTTTGTGCTTACGCGCAGGACGGATTTTTTTTCATATCCATTATGGCAGGTCATGATTTTGTTTTTTTCTTGTTTTCAAGCATATGAATATTTCTCCAATGAAATGGAATATTCTTTTTAGATACCTTTTCATGTTCAAGGCTATTTCGCTTCATTTCGCATTTCCCGGTCTTTGATAGTTGTTCCCGGCATAAGATTTCAGGTGCGCGGTGCATAATCTATTTGATTTGTATTTGATTAGCCACGGGCTCAGGCGCAGGGCACCGCCGCGCCGGAGGGATTTTTTAATTTCCAATTTTTTAATATGGTTATTTGAAATGGTGAATTGTCGCTAGGGTTTCCATTCCGAGTAATCGGATACTCGAGTACTCGACAATTTCTTCAATTTATGGACTATTCGGTTACCCGGATAAATTAAGCAAGTTCTCGAGTTTTAAAAACTTTTTTTTTCTATAAAATTATTTATTAAAATATAATTTTGGCACCAAATTAAAAAAATTCCCTAATTATTTTCGTGTCGAATGAAAAGAAAATTCCATAAAGATGCCAACACTGGTTATAAGTTTTTTTTAATACTGTGACATTTGACGTTTAATTTTTAACTTCGTTTCATTTGTCAATTTTTTATCGTTAAGTAAATAAATATTGAGTGTATTTAGAGCGGTTTTATTGTTAATTAGTTTTAATTTAATGTAAAAGTAAGTAATATTTTTATTATTCAAGAAATCAAATTCGCAATAGTTTTATTTATATTTTATTAAGATAGTTTTTCATCATCAATTTTTATACCTAGGCCATAATGAGAAAAAGCAAATCAGAAACTTGGAATTATTTTCAAAAACTTAACGTAAATGAAGCTGAATGCAATAATTGTGGATCAATATTAAGCTGTAAAGGAAGCTGTACTAGTGGATTAATAAACCATTTAAAACTTCATGATATACACATTGTAAGAAAAAGTAGCTGCAATGATTGTGAAAATGAAGCATCAACATCTAAAAAAATTAAGCCATCTTCAATAAAGAGTTTTCTAAATTGTCCAAAAAAAAAACTTTATCAGAAATTTTAGCAATGTGTGCAGCCAAAGATGGATTTTCATTTAACGCTATAATTCATTCTGAAGCTATTAAAGGGTATGTTACTAGTCGTAATTTTAGCATGCCAGGAAGTTGTACTAGTATTCAAAAACATGTGTTAACATTTTTTGAAGAAAAAAAAATAGAAACTAAAACTGAAATAATACGTTTATTAAATTCGAAACAAAAATTTGTTGATGAGTGGACAGACATTTTAATGCGCCGATTTTTGAATGTTACTTTGCGCGCCTCAAATTCAAAGCAGTTTGTCCTTGGGCTAGTTCCAATTAAAGAAAAATGTACTGCTGAAAAAACCAAAGAGTTAGTGGAGGGTATTTTAAAAGAATTTGGTGTAAATTTAGAATCGGATATTGTTGCCTCAACAAATGATGGAGCCAGTGTAATGATAAAGTATTGTTCACTTATTGCCGCAGAAAAGCAATTATGCTACAATCATGCGATTCACCTAGCTATCGTTAAAATTTTGTATAAAAAGGTAGATATAGATGTAGTTGAAGATGAAGAGGAGACTGAATGTGAGGAAGAGCTTATGTATGATGAAGATAACCTAGATGAAGAGGAAGAAAAGCCACTTGATGATGAATTAATGGAAGAAAATTCGGAGCGATACTTATTGCTTTCTGACATTAAACCAGCATTATACGCAATGAGAAAACTAATTAAATTTTTTAAAAATTCATCAGTTCGTACTGAAATTCTTTTAAAGCATGTACGACAAAAAGAAGGAAAAAACTTGAAATTAATTTTGGATGTGAGAACTAACTATCGCCTTACGTAAGCGTGTTCCGACCACAGCAACGCCAACGTTTGGACTCTCAGACCAATAGTACCAAGAAGACTGGCTCGTTGCTGGTAGTAAAATTCCCATCACCCTACGAGCAGCAGGAATTCTTGCAGAAGAGGCGTCAGCACGGCACTCTCACGCTAAAGGAGCTGAATTTAGGTTTTGTCTCCGACATTCAGATTTATTTTAATGAGAGTCTGACGTCAAAAAAAAACGACATCTTCCATACGGCGAGAAAGCTGCTGAAGAGGAAAATGGTAACTGCAGTCTTCACGCGTCGAGGATTTGTCTACGTCCAGCTGGACAGAAATAAACAGCCACAAAAATTTACTTCTGCTCTTGATCTTAATGATGTCATCAGGACCGCTACCACAGCAGAATGAAAATTTTAGAACAGCCTACCGACGCCAGGGAGCATCAATACGATCAATGTCTTTTTTTTTCTTTTATTTTTAAGTCATTCTTTATTTTCTTCTATTTTTTATTTGCTTTTTCTCTTTTATTTTTAATTTTTAAGTCAATTTTGCATTTTTGCATATCTATAATGAAGGAACATTATTGCACCGTCTGTCTCAATTCGCTACCGATCACGTTTCCCTTGGGTACATTTTGCTACCCCGTACTGGTTCTGCTATTTAGCCCGTTCTTTGCAGTATGAGCAGGATCAGAACTCTGTTCAATATCTTCCATGGTAGAGTTCAGGGTTTGAACTTTTGTCACATTAACGCGCGGAGTCTATGTAACAAAATCGACGAACTACAAGAAATTTTTCGTGGCTCTAATGTTCACGCCATTCTAGTGTCTGAAGCCTCTTTGCGCGAACACGTTCCCTCTAAATTTGAAGCATTAGAAGGCTACTATCTGTATCGTAATGACAGGAAAAACCGCGCTGGTGGTGGAGTAGCCATTTATGTAAAGAACAACCTTCGTTCTTCCAAAGTCAGAGAATCTATTTCCAATGCCTTGGAGTTCCTTAGCATTGAAATAAGCTGTGGGAATAGCAAGTGTCTGGCGACTGTGGTTTATTGTCCCCCTAGAATTTTCTCTAACAGTGAAGCGTACGAGTTGGAAGTTTTCCTTTCGGAAGTGACTCACAAGTATGAGAACATCGTAATCGGGGGAGATTTTAATGTAAACATTTTATTAAATAATTCCTTTTCTAAAAATTTCCTCGATTTCTTCCGCACCTTTGATTTGAAGCCCGTAAATCAACTTCCGACATACTTCAATACTCATAATCCGTCTTTATTGGATCTGTTTTTTGTGTCGAATGTAGATAAAGTTTTATTCCACAATCAACTCAGCCCGCCTAGCTATCTTGATCACGACATTCTTTACCTCTCCCTGAATTTCGAAGTGAGTAATAATATGCGAAAAATATTCTCCTACCGCGACTGCATGCATGCCCCTCACTGCCGTGGGATCAATTATATGGGCTACTCGACATCGACGACCAATTAGAACATTTCAACTCACTATGTCACCTCCTGCACGAGTCTTTTGCTCCAGTCAGGACAAAGCGCATTTCTTCTTCTACCCCATCTTGGTTTTCCGCTCGAATAAATCGACTTATCTCCGAAAGAGAATTCTTGTTTAATAAATACAAAAAGAATAAAACTGAAGAGAACCTAAAAGCATACAGAAAAGTTAGAAATTTAGTTACTTCCTCCATCCGCAAAGCAAAACTGCAGTATCTGTCGTCAAAACTTAGTCCTAATATACCTGCTAGGAAATTTTGGGCCAATATCAAGCGATTTGGCATTTCCGGTGATGACTATGAAGCCCAGTCAGCTCTTAATGCTAACGAATTAAATAAACATTTCACCTCCGGATCCAACTTACGTGGAGACACTCATTGCCCAAGTCCAACCTACTGGAACACCGAAAGTTTTAGTTTTCGCAATGTGGATCAAGCGGAAGTCCAGAAAGCTTTTTACTCCATTAAATCCGAAGCAGTTGGTCCTGACAATATTCCTCCGATTTTCCTAAAGTTTATCTTTCCATTCATTCTCCCCTATATTACGTTCATTTTTAACACATGTCTAACGAAATCACGTTTTCCGCTTCAGTGGAAAATAGCGAAAGTTATTGCTCTTCCGAAATGCAAATCCCCAAATAGTCTTGCGGACTATCGTCCAATAAGCATCCTATGTTTCCTAGGCAAGGTTCTCGAAAAACTAATGACTTGGCAAATTGAGGGACACTGTGAAATGCTGTCTTTATTGTCCTGTACACAGTCAGGCTTCCGCAAAAATAGCAGCTGCGAAACTGCATTACTGAAAGTGACCACTGATCTTCGAGCGGCCCTTGATTTGGGCGATATCGTCTTTCTAGTACTTCTTGACTTTAGTAAGGCTTTTGACAGTGTTTGTCATAAGCTTCTAGAAAAAAAATTAATAACCCAGATGCGTTTTTCTTCCTCAGCTGTTTCCTTAATTCGAGAATACCTACACAATCGATCCCAAAAGTGTGGTTACAAAACTCAATTTCCGATTCCTTCCCAATTACGTGTGGTGTTCCCCAAGGCTCTATACTAGGACCATTGCTTTTTAGCATTTACATAAATGATCTCCCCAGTATCGTAACCAATTGCAAACTGCACATGTATGCAGACGATGTCCAAATTTATTTAAACAGTCCTCTTGGGCTTGTTGAGAATTGTGTGTACAACATAAACGCAGATCTTGAACGTATTCATAAATGGTCTCTTTCAAACAATTTACTCCTTAATGCCTCCAAATCCTGCTGCATTTCAATGCACAGGACCGAATTGGATACCTCTTTTCTTCCAACAATCTCTCTCATGAACACCTGCTTACCGTACCAAACGCGAGTTAAAAATCTCGGCGTCTATCTAAATTCTCGATTAACTTGCTGTGATCATACGGCTACTACTCTCTCTAAAATCTACAGTAACTTGCGTCGCCTCTGGTTGTATGCCTCTATTCTGCCTCTAGACACACGTTCAAAGTTAATTAAAACTCTCATTTTACCGCATTTCACGGGAACCGGTCATAAAATCCCGGCCAAAATATCCCCGACAAAATATCCCAGCCAAAAAATCCCATCTAAAATATCCCTTAGGCCAAATATCCCGTAAAAAATATCCCTTAATATCCCGGCCAAAATATCCCCGACAAAATATTCCGACAAAATATCCCAACTGAAATATCCCTTATACCAAATATCCCGTAAAAAAATATCCCTTCATAAAATGAAAAGATTTGTTTATGTTATATTTCTATCGATCTTTTATAACAATATACAAAAATTCAAACGATAATTTTCTTTTGAAGTAAAACTTTTTTGCTAACAACTGCGCAATTATTAAAATATTAATAGTAATATGCAACAGGAACGTTCCTCACGAGCTTTGTGGACGAAGGGAGAAGTGGGGTGGTACCTCTCATCATCCCCACCTTCTCCCTCATCCACAAAGTTCGGACGCGCCCTTCCTGATGAAAAATTAATATTAAAATTGCCACTCAAAATCATGGGAATTTCGTTGAAATTTCGACCTGGTAAAATTGAACCGTCAGAAGTGGAGATTGTCATGTATGAATTCCATTATTTCGCGTCAAGTTTTATGCGGTGATACAAAAATAACTACCATCAAATTCATTTGTTCATTTTCTGCCATAAATTTGCCTACACACATTTCATGGTGATTTATCGTGACTAAACGATATCGTTTGTAGTATGTCCGTATGAGATGTTAAAACATTGGCGGAGTCCTCATCATATTCTTCATTTTTCATCCAAGTTTCTGATAAAAGTAATAGGTAGATTAATTTTTTTGCAACTTCGTCAGCTAAATCATGTACATTCACCCGTACCTATACTTTGATAATTTAGCGAAAATATTGACGTCATTTTAAATCCAATATGGCGGCCACCACAAAATGGTGGATTACCTTTTTCTGTACAACCCCCCGACATGGGTATCAAATGAAAGAGAATGACAAGTACATTACAGTAAGCTATGTGGCGTCATTTTAAGTACAATATGGCGGCCACCACCAAGTTTTCACAGCATGCAACGAGAAGTGTGAAAATATGATTGCTGTAAAGCAAAGCAAAGTAAATTGATGTAGTCTTCTTAGCAGCAAAGCGAAGTCAACAGCAACCGTATTAAAATTGCTGCAGCAATTTAAACTTTGGTAGTTACTGCTTGTATCATATAATAATTAAGATACAAACCAGTGCGTCTTTGCTCAATAACTATTATTAGAAAATTTTCATTTTTATTGAAAAATTTTTTTGAATTGTATTTTTTATATTTTGCAATTTTTTAAATGTTGCAAATTTCCATACTTTTAAAATTTTGAAATGACAACAAATTAAAAAGGGATATTCCGTTGCGGAATATTTTGTATGGGATATTTTGTTTTGGGATATTTTAGCCTGGGATATTTATCCTGGGATTTTTTGTCGTAGGATATTTTGTATGGGATATTTTATTTTGGGATATTTTAGCCTGGGATATTTATCCCAGGATTTTTGGTCTTGGGATATTTTGGCATGGGATGGACACACTATCACACAACTATCGTATATGTATAATCTGTATTTTTGCAGCCGGGGTACAAAATGTTACGAGAATAAGTACAATTAAAACTGTACCCGACTGAAAAAATACAGATTATACATATACGATAGTTGTGTGATACTTAACAAAATAAATAAAATATCTTCTACCTTGTTTCTGTCTTACATTAGTACTTAAAACTTGTTTTTGACTTTTTAGTTCATTTTTTAATTCGGCGTCGTGTTTTTTAATTTTTTAATTATTTTGTTTAAGATATTCGTCTAAATCTATCCTTAAAATTTATGCAAGACAATTATTTCAAAGATTGTTTCTTGAAAATAATAATAATAATAATGAAGGTATAATTGAAAATTATGAAAATTCAGCAGAGGAATTAGAAATTAGAATATTAGAAGATGAAGCAACAGGAACGGAATACGATAATTTACAAAATTGTATTAGAAATTTAACAAGTTTAAAAAAAGCTAAATCCGATGATTTTAACATCGATAAAGAATTTAAAAGGCTTGAAGGGCATGAAGGGAAACGAAGTAGTAATATGGAATGTTTGTATAATGCATTGTTGACGGTAAGTCCAACATCAACCGATTGCGAAAGAGTCTTTTCTGTATCAGGCAACACGATCACGAAAATCCGCAGCCGACTGGACACAAGCACATTGAATGCTCTTGTATTTTTAAAATATTATTTCAACCAAAACTGAATTATTTTATGTTATTAGTTTTTATATTTTTTTTTAGTTTTTTAAATAAATAATTTTTATTTTTCGTCAGACGGTGTTTTTAGTTTATGTTTAAATTGAATTGTTTTGAAATAAAAAATTGAATTGTTTTGAAATAAAAAATTTAATTCGGTTGAAACAAGAACTTTTTGGCTTTTTTAAATTATTTATTTACTTCAAAAATTATTTTTCGAGTAGTACTCGAGTAATCGGTTCATTTTAAATTTGATATTTGAATACTCGAGTATTCAAATTTCGAGTAATATGGAAACCCTAATTGTCGCAGGTCATGATTTTGCTTTTTTGTTGCATGCAGGCATATTATTTTTCCGATGAAATGGAATATTCTTTTTATATTACTTTTCATATTTAAAGCATTATGCTACATTTTGTTTCCGGCCGTAGATTTCAGGTATAATTTATACTTCGGAATCGAATAAAAGAAATGTTTTACAAATTAAATTTATGCCTTTATTTCTTGAGTTTATAAAATTGAACAACTCTAACTTAATTCTATATTAATTATGCACCTAGCGGCCAAACAATTGGGGGCCCTGTGCAAAAATTCAGCGAGGGGCCCCAGAGAGTCCAAAAATTTTTTTCACTCGCGGATTTACCTTCATACAGACCCGTCCCAGCGACAGAATTATGCCCCATATGCTGATTTGTGTGCCCATAATCATTTATGTGGCCTATTCAATGAAGTAAAAATACAAATAATGAATTCAAATGATTTTTATTGGAAAAAAAATTCGCTCGCGGGGCCCCAAATACGCGGGGCCCTGTGCAGTTGCACACTTTGCACATATGCCAGCCGCGGCACTGGTAATTATGCTGATTTCTAGATTCTTATAGATTGTGAAAATCTTTATGGGTCAACCGTCTAGACTACCGGATCTGGATCTGGAGCATGTAATAAGAGCTTCCTAATTGAGTCGGTCGTAGGACATGGGGTCATCGTGAGAATATACTAATGTACGTGAGGCTAAGAGACGCTATCGGTAATTCACGCGACATAATCGATTTTATTGGTTGAACTTAATTTGGGTTCCGGTCGGTGGAAGTAGATCGCTGGGTTTTCAGATCATACATATTCGGATAATGTTCTGAAAACAAGGATAATAATTCAAGTTCAATATGTTGTTTGGATGTGACAAGTTCTACAACTTTTGTTTTCATAATTAAACACATTAGGTCACATCACTAATTCGTATTAATAAGTTTCAATATTAATTTTGGTATAATATGTATGCATTTATAAGTGGGGCTCCAGACTTAACCAGCTCCAAAAAAATTTCCAATCGTCTAGGTAATTTATAATAGGTAATTTAAGGTGGGGTAGATATGGGTTTTTAAGAAAAAAACAAATTTAATAAGGAAAATAACTGAAATTCTCAAGGCTAATTTCTAAATTAAGGGAAATTTCTAGATATTGAAGAAGCTTTATATTGATTTATTATTGTTTTGGAGCGAATTTAAGGGTAAGTTGTTGGGATCACCTTTCTTCGATTAAGGGGTAATATCACCTTGTGCCTTTTTTTCACTTTTTTAACTTCCCAGTAGGAAGTTATTGTAATCGGTCCGAAAATCGGATTCGAAATTTTCAATGTATTTACACGTTTCAAGGTCCCAATAGCATTTTAAGCAAAAATTTGAGAAGAAATATGTGTGTGTGTGTGTGTGTGTGTGCGTACGTATGTGGTCATTTTTTCCTGAACGATTTCGCGCGAACCGAAAAAGATATCGACTTCGTTCAGGTGCCGTTCGAAGCGTGTTCAAGGAAATATGATCTGAAAAGATTTTCATAAAAATTGGTCGAGCCGTTTTTTTGTTTGAACGACTTAAGTGATTTTTGTACCAGCACGATTTCGCGCGAACCAAAAAAGATATCGACTTCGTTAAGGTGCCGTTCGAAGCATGTTAAAGGACATATGATCTGAAAAGATTTTCATAAAAATCGGTCGAACCGTTTTTTTGTTTGAACGACTTAAGTGATTTTTGTACCAGAACGATTTCGCGCGAACCAAAAAAGATACCGACTTCGTTAAGATGCCGTTCAAAGCGTGTTAAAGGAAGTATGATCTGAAAAGATTTTCATAAAAATCGTTCGAGTCGTTTTTTTGTTTGAACGAATACTGGGAAGTTAGTCTTGTGGACCGAAAGGGTCAAAAGCCACATCCCAACTAGTTTTCTTATTGGCTTAAACACTCCATAAAGTATCCAAGAATGATACAAAAATTTGATTATGAGGGGATCAAAACTTTAACTTCAAATATGTCGGCTCCACATTTTCCAAACTGGGCGTACCAGTAACTTCCTCAATTTTTATCAGATTGACTTGAAATTTTAACTGCATGTTTAAAACAATATTTTCTAGTGAAAGTCGTAGGACTTTTTCATAAATTGTTTTTTAAAGATTTTATTAGCGATTTTCGGCCGATTTTTTCGAAAAAACAAGAAAAAAAGTTCAAGTTAACCCCATCTTCTGTAAATCAATTTTTTGATAAAATCCTACGACGTTCGCTAGATTTTGGACTATATTTAAAGAAACTTTTTGGTTTTTTGTTGTGGCCCATGTCGACCCGGTCCGTGTTTATTTTCCTCGCGTGCGCTGCTGTGCCGCCATTTTGTATGGTAAAATAAAAATAAAACATGTTTTTTGTAATTAAAGACTAGTACTTTCATATGCACAAAACCTCATATCTCTATCTCTGTCCTAGAGTTTGTGGTACGTCTCAGAAAATCACGTGAAATTTAGTGAACACAAGGTGATATTACCCCTTAACCAACGAATGTTGCGGTTTCATCAAGAGTCTCGAATTTTCCTTTCAACAGCCCATTTCTCAAGGGCGCATCCTACTAAAATACAAAATATTCTTTTATGATTTCGTGTAAGATCCAACCACCTTTTTCCTAAGAAAGACCATCGTGAAACATTCGCAGGAAAAGTGTGGTTGGATTGATGACTAAAGCCCTGTCTTCTATCTGAATCGAGTTCTTCGTGAAACATTCAGATGAAGAGCTGTGAGAATTTTTGCGTTACGAACTTAACCCCAACCCTCTCTTTCTTTCTGAGCACGGGCTTTTTACCGACTGAATAGGCGGACTTGAGCGATAGAAAATATGTCTTCGATGGAGGGTTTTTGTTACAACAGAAATTTCCACCAGTTATGTATCATGTCAAGTCAAACTACAAATCTAATTTTCGATGACTTCCCTAAAGCTAATGAAAACACCAAGCGATTGAGAAGAGCGCAAAGAAAATAATCTGCCGCAATATCATTTACAGAATCGATGGCGCTAATTGCCTCGCAAGATAGTTTCCTAGCAAACTCCAAAAACAAGAGCCGGCCTGTATCTATTATTGTGCCTTAGATTACCGCTGTCTCAAACCGTCTAGAATCTCCATCTTGCTGCTGGGAAAAACCCTTTCAGACGATATATTATTCCTGCACGACATGAGTAGTTATGACCCCACTTCTGCTTTTTTAATTAGGTGAAACTGAAACTTCTGAAAGTCCTGCAGAACAATGAAGACTTGCAACCAGTTATTGATGTTTTCAAAGACCCTCATCCAAGATTGCCAAAGCAGAAAACGTGTTTCTCATGGTTCTGTATGGGAAAAGACATGAGATGAGCCTGAACGATTTGAGATACAGGCAATGTATCTTAATCGTACAAAAGTAAAACGACCAGCGCCTCCCTACCACCTGAAGTTGCTGCCCGAAAACATTCACTGAGAGTTTACCGATAGGAAAAAGGAAACCAGGACGACCTAAGAAAAGATATATAGACGGCGTCGAGGAAGACATAACACAATTACGAATAAGAAACTGGAACTGGAGAAACTGGAGACAGACAATCATGGAGGCGAACGCTGGAGAAAGCCAAGCCCAACAATAGGCTGTGCTTCAATTGCTGCTTGATATTTGAACCCGTATTCCGTGTAGCCCCGTGACGCGGTATCCCCGTGAACAAGTAAAGATACCGCTTGTTTTAAAAAGGCTGTTAACGATTATTTGCCGTTTTTTGCTCCTATTAATGTTTAATGTTTGTATCTGTTAGTTTAGTATGGATGGATAAAAAAACTATTTATTTTTTTCTTTCCTTAAAAAATAAGGGTAAAAAAATAAAAATTCACAACAGTATTGCATATCTCGGAAAAGAAGAGGACATAAAGTGCTTTGAAGAGAAATTTGGCGTACCCCCTAGAATTTTCTGCGGAACCATGCCTACCCCACTTTGGAGACAGTTGAGCCATGAAGATTTTCACAATCTATAGGAATCTAGAAATCAGCATAATTACCCATCACCTGCTAGTTGCATAATTAATATAGAATTAAGTTAGAGTTGGTCAATTTTATAAACTCAAGAAATAATGGCATAAATTTAATTTGTAAATTTTTTTTATTCGATTTCGAAGTATAAATTATACCTGAAATCTACGGCCGGAAACAAAATGTAGCATAATGCCTTAAATACGAAAAGTAATCTAAAAAGAATATTCCATTTCATCGGAAAAATAATATGCCTGCATGCAACAAAAAAGCAAAATCATGACCTGCGACAATTCACCATTTCAAATAACCATATTAAAAAATTGGAAATTAAAAAATCCATCCGGCGCGGCGCGGCGGTGCCCTGCGCCTGAGCCCGTGGCTAATCAAATACAAATCAAATAGATTATGCCCCGCGCACCTGAAATCTTAGGCAGGGAACAACTATCAAAGACCGGGAAATGCGAAATGAAACGAAATGGCCTTGAACATGAAAAGTTATCTAAAAAGAATATTCCATTTCATTGGAGAAATATTCATATATGCCTGAAAACAAGAAAAAAACAAAATCATGACCTGCCATAATGGCTATGAAAAAAATCCATTCTGCGCGTGAGCACAAAAAAATTGTCTCGTCTGCTGCCTGGCTGATAGGGCAAAGTGAGTGAGGGGTGAAGCAGGCGAAAAACTACATTTCGTCCTTGTGGAGCGAAGCTCCGAAGCCACCCTGCCCTTCCTCTCTTCCTTTGTATATCAACAGAGAACTTGGGGAAATGCGGGGATAGCTTTGTGGAATGTGTATCCTAAAGCTTCGCGTTAGGATTTATTATAAATCCTACCCAGCAATTTGCTGGTGCCAAAATTTTGTATGAAGCGGAACATCTGTATTGCAGATAGTTAAGTCTGTGCCTTTAGTATCATACTGCTTCCCTCCTTCGTATGCTTTGGGTGTGAGCCAGCCCCAAATTTTTTCTATTATGTTTAAGTCCGGCGAATTTGGTGGCCACGGCAATAGCTGGACATTTTGGCTTGTGATGTACGATTATATAACGAGAGCTGTGTGTATTTCGCGTTTTCTTATTGAAAAATCCATGATAGTGGTGAAAAAATGTCATGAATTTTAGGGAAAATGTAATCAAGTAACGTCTTGTAACTGTTTCCGGTAATTTTTGTACTTTGGAACACCATAATAAAAGATTGCACCGCAGCCCATTACGCTTCCTTCTCTACTAAGATGGCCGTTCAAAAACACTTCCTGTTTCCTAAGGTCATGGAAGTAACAATTATACCCATCTTGTCCACCCAGGTTAATTTTTTTTTCATCTAAAAATATGGCTTTTCGCCAGTCATTAACAATTTGACCTTGTATCACATTCGAAGCCATGTGTTTCTTTGCGAATCCCAATCGTTTCTGCTTCCGTTCATCATTCAGTGATAGTTTTTCTTTAAATTCAGCCGCTTCAGATGTTTTTTACTTACAATAGCATGGCGGATAGTCGATTTACTGGCATTAACACTAGCTTGAAGGCCAATTTTTGTTACAGAAAGAGCCGAATTGGAGGCTAATCTAAAAATTTTTCGTTTATCCTGAGGTGTAAGTGCCGTTAAAACCCTTCCTTTAAAACTACGTCCATAAGATTTTGTATCCTTCAAATAATTTAGTATGGCTTTGTTATAGTCCGGGAGGCAGCGTTGCATTTTGGATGGTCATTTCTGGTCAGTCAGGCGACCAGAAATGTCCATCCAAAATGCAACGCTGCCTCCCGGACTATTACCTTGTCCGACCTTACGAGCTACAGCACGATCTGAAAGCCCTTCATGATAATGCAATTTTCTCACCTATTGATTAAAAAGTGAATAACCAAAATTCTAATTTTTAACTTCAGTTTAAAATTTTTAGTAAATAAACTATTCAGCTTTACGAACAACGACAATCTGTTTGCTGGCTTTAATCAAATGAACCGTAAAAAAGTTATGAATTTCATACTCATTTTTCAAACCAAAACAAAAACCACATAGTCCAGGAGAGTTAGCGGAAAAGTATTCAAAAGTTGAAATAAGTCTACCCTGCGATTTTTCGACGCTATAATTAAGAGAAAAATCGTAGGAATTCAATGAATGTGTTTTGGAAAAAATCGGTCCAGGAGAACAGGTGGAAAAAAGCTAATAATGGTAGCGAAAACACGTTTTTCAACGTTTTAGGTGCGAACAAATTTTGTTTTTGGAAAACAAAAATAGTACGTAATAGCGCTTAAAAAGACGAAAATTATGAGTTTTGGACAATTGAAATCGGTCAACAGGTTTTTGCAAAAAAATAAAAATCGCGAAATATGGCCATTTTTTGACATTTAATTACAGGGACTGTAATTATCGTAGAACCTTGTTTCAGGGCTGAAATTGTGGCTTCTGTTAGTGCCTACCTACAATAATTTTTATTGTTCATGCAAAAATAATTATAACTTTTCGCGCAAATCTCAAAAATACCTCATAAACGCGTTTGAAAACAGGCAGGGCAGGTCCAAAAATCGCAGGGTAGATTTATTTCAACTTTTTTCTATCCGGCTGGACTAACAGTTATTTAGTTTTTTTTTGTTTTTATTAAGTGTTTTAATCTACACATAATAAGCTGTTTTTAGCCCATGGAGTTAAGTCCTATCGGGCTTTGCAATGGTAGGTATTTATGATGATTACAATACTTAAGTTGATCTTAGTCTATATTTTAGGAGGGGGTGGTGTAATTATTCTATTTATAATAGCGATTAATCTAGCTGTCTGTTCTTTGTTCGTGTTTAGTAAGGGTGTATTGTTTTCGTAGGGTATGTGTTGTCGAAGAATGTCAGATGTTATGCGGCAGTCGATGAAGAGGTGTCGTGCTGTTAGTAGGTGTCCGGTGCAGTGAGGGCTAGTAGGTGGGGTTGTTCTTTCGAACAGGTGCCTTTTAACCGCTAGGAAGTATCCAAGTCTGAGTCTCGTGCGCAGCACCTCTAGCGCCCTGGGGAAGATATCTCCCTGTGGGGTTGAAATTTCTTTCCAGTGTGCGGCTAGGAAGGTACTGTTTCTGTTGACCTGCTTTTTTCCATCCATAATTTGTAGCATTGTTCTTAGTGCAGATGTAAAGTCAGGTGTACGTATTTCTATTAGAGGTCGTTTGTGTGCTTCCTAAGCTTCGGTGTCCGCTTGTTCGTTCCCACTTATTCCTATATGTGCCGGGCACCAGATAAGGCGTATTTTCTTACCAGTGATAAGATGTCTTATTTGTTCTACAATCGGGTGTTTATTTTTCGTGTTATTGATTGCATGGATGGCGGATAGGGGTCGGTAATGATTAATGCAGTATCTAAACTTCGTGAGTGCAAACAGGCTTTGTACATATATTGCAACTAATTCCGCAGTGTATATCGACGTCCACCCAGGTAGTATTCCTACACTGACCAAGTTTCTTTCGTTATTGACTACCGCATAGGATACTTGGTCTGTCATTTTTGATGCGTCTGAGTAATAGTGTTGTTGTACTTGCTGTTGTTCTATTAGTCGGTTGAAATGTCGTCTTATAGTTGGATGGTTGTGATTGTTGTATTTTGTCATGTCCGTATTAATTTGACTGTGTTTGAATAGCCAAGGAGGTTTTTTAGTTCCCCTATCATGTGTTTCGGTAGGGATATAGAGTAGGTGGTTTGCAGTCTCTACACTGCAAATGTAAAGTGTGTTGAAACAACACACCTAAGTGTGTTGTTTTCTTGTAGTCATTTTTAATCCACTTTAAAGTGTGTTGTTTCCGTAAAGTGTATTAAACAACACACCTACGTGTGTTGAAACAACGCAGTAGAAAAAAGCTTTTTAAAATAGAATTCATGGCGGCCTGTGACATTCGTAGGGTTCGATAAGCTTTTATTTTTGTTCGCCTTTTGCAATTGCTTTTTCGTCTTTCCAAGCCCGAGTGTCGTTTTTCCAAGTGATCTCCGGACTAAGAACTAACCACGTCCAATGCTGCTTATCTTCCGTAATCGAACGAGAACCGGCCTATTGAGTATGCTAATGGCACGACTTATGGTCATTAGGATAATTGCTAGTTTTGTTTTTTCCCACTGCAGATCTCAGCTTTTGGAAGTGTGTTATTTTAACGCGCTTTAGTGTGTTATTGTGACGTTACCCATTTGAATAACATTGTAGTCACTTTAAAGCGTGTAAATAGTGACTACAATCCCAGTGAGAAAAATTGGGAGCGCTCCTCAGGGGAGCTTATTTTGAGCGCTGTTAAATATGCTCCCGAGGGAGCATTACTGGAGTTTTCTTCAATTTTATAGAAAAAAGAAAACGGGCGATTATCTTGGTGACCATAAAATGTGACATTAGCATAGTCAATGGACCGACCCTCGTTCGATACGGGGGACAAGCAGCTTTGGACGTGGTTAGAATTTAGTTGGGGGCTTGCTTTGGTAAAACCACAATCGCGCTTAGAAAGGAAAAGTCAATTGCAAAAGATAAACAAAATAAAAGCTTTTCGATACCCGCGGGTCACATATCCACGGGCGTCCATGAAAATTTTTTATTAAAAAGCTTTTTTATAATGCTCCTAGAACGCTTTTTAAGGAGCATAAAAACGTATACTAAATAAATACTTCGTTACTTTATTTAAAATGCTCATTTTAAGAATATGAAAAAAATAAAAAATTCCAATTTAAAATTGAAACTTAAAAATTTTTTTATTTTATTGCAGCACAGGCCCGATTTTGCAGAAATTTTTTGCTCGCTTTATCTTAAGATATGTAAAGAAAAAAAAAGAGAAAATCCAACTTCCCAACTACATCATAAACTAGCTTTTTTTGTTTAATTTCCCTCTACTAAAATTATTCTACACACTAAAAAGTGTGTTGTATTTTCATAGCTCAAAAGTGTGTTGCTACTCCAAAAGTGTGTTAATAAATGTTAAGTGTGTTGTTTCAACACATTTATGTGTGTTGTTTAGATTTCAGGTCATAATTCACGACTTATTTTTAATACATCAAAAAGTGTGTTATAATTTTAACACGGAAGAGCGTGTCAATTGCAAGATAAAGTGTGTCAAAACAATACACTTTTTCTTGACACTTTGGTGCGTTAAACAACACATTTTGTGTGTTAAAAAACACACTTCAGTGTGTTACACCTTTTACAGTGTAGTAGTGTCTTTAACGCCAGCAGTAAAGGCCGATGGTTTTCTGTACTTGTTAATATCCGTGTGAAATATGTGCGTTATAGAGTGATGCAGTGGGGCTTGATAGTCACGTATGTTTTTGAGGATCACGTTTGTTGTGCGTTTGTAAGTTTGTTCAGTGATTATAGGTAAGCCCGCCTCTATCAAGAGTGCTTCGATTGGTGTCGTTCTTAGAGCTCCTAGGGCGATGCGCGCGGCGTTGCTTATTGTTTTCTGAATTTTCTCTAGTGCAGTTTTTGTCCCCATGTCCATAAGTCGTCAGTCCGTAATCAATTTTACCCATAATTACTTGCTTCGCGATTCTTATGGCTAGGTTAACAGGGGTCCATCCTTTTTTGACAGATAACCTTGAGCATATTGTTGCGTTTTTTAACGTCCTCTGCCACTTCGTTTGCGTGTTTGTTCCACCGTAGTGTGTTCGTCAGGTGAAGGCCTAGCACCTTTAACTCTTTTTGTAGGAGTATTATTCAGTTTCTCCAGTTTAGGGTGGTTGCTGTACATCTTCTCTTCCTGCAGACATGCAGAGCTTCTAGTTTGTCCTCCGATATGATTGCGCCGGTTTGACACCACGTTTTTAATGCATCAAGTGCTGATTTTAGGGTGTTATCGACCGAGTGGGTGGTATTGCCGGACGAGTAGAGGACTATGTTGTCGGCGTATATATGAAACTTGAGATTGGGTATTACTGACAGAGTTGAGGAGAGTTTGTAAATGTATGTGTTAAATAAGGTTACCGATTAAGGTAAGCCTTGTGGAGTTCCATTTTTCAGTGGTAGGACGTTGGAGCAAAAGCCTTTGTTCCTGACCATGATTTTGCGATTAGAAAGAAATGTTCTAATTGTTCGTATAAAGTTATAGCCTACGTTCCATTCAGCGAGTTGCTGGACGACCGCATTTCCTTGAAGTTTGTCGTAAGCTTTTTCTAGGTCTGCCGAGAGTAATATGCAGTGTTCGCTTCTTCCGATGGCACAAGCGAGATTGTGCTCCATTTCCTGCAGGATTGATTGTGTACCTTTTCCCGGTCTGTAGCCAGCTATTTCTTCTGGAAGCATTTGCTCTAGGAGCCAGTTCAACCTGTTGTTTAAAATTTTTTCAAGGATTTTAGACGATGTGGATAAGAGGGATATTGGTCTTATTTTGGTGGGCGAAATGATTTTGTTCGGTACTTTAGGGATGGGGCGGATCTCTGCTAGTTTCCAGGCCTGTGGAAAGGCGCCCGAGATCAGCACCATATTGAAGAGCCTAGTTTGCCTGAGTAGGTAGATTGATGGGACATTTTTCATCATACCATAGGTGCTTTTATCTAGGCGCGGCGTTGAACCTTTGTAAGAATCCAAAACTTTTTGGATTTCTGTCAAGGTTATATGTTCATCTGGGGGGGAGGGGGTGGGTTCCGGAGGGTTTCCAATTGCTCAAGTGTTGTTCTTTCGTTTTGGCCTAGTGGACTTGGATCTGCGTTGGCATAGTTTGAGAGCTGATGGCCTATGATGTTTGCAATCTCGATCGGATCAACAACTGTTCTATTTTGCAGCTCTAGTGCGGAGATGCTGGTTCTTTTTCGACTTCCGAATACCGCTCTGATATTAAGCCAATTTTCTTGGACTGAGCTATTGGGGTTTATACCGCCGAGGAAATTTTCCCACGCCTTGCGCTTTTCTTCTGCGATTGTTCTGCGCATTTCTGCATTAACTCTTCGATATATGATTGCATTGTCCGCTGTAGGGGATCTTTTGAACCGCTTCCATGCCTGGCTCTTCTGTCGTATCAGCAGATGAATATGTTGGTTAAACCAGGTGGGTGTGTTTTTATTGGCGCTTTGAGCTGTAGGCATACTGCAGCTAGCGGCATAGCGAATAGCTCTCCTTAATATAGCTACTTCCCTATTTAAATTAGAGCTCCACTCCTTTTGCCGGAGGTATTCCTGCACTTTTTGCTGAAATTTGTTCGAGTCCGCGCGTCGTTCGAGGAATTGTGGGGAATGGAGGAACCGTTTGTCTTGTTTGATGTGCAAAATTATGGGAAGGTGGTCAGTTTGGTTTGGATGTCGGTACTTTCCAGGTGGGTTCATGGGGTCTGTGTGAGGTAGGTGAGTTTCCTGTAATGTTATTACGTCTGGTTTGTATCGTTCTATGATTATGTCCAAAGAGGCAGAGTTTGAGTAAAGTCCTGAAATGTTCCACTGCAGTATAGTATGTTGTTTGTTGTTGACGTTATTCATAGGTCTTTGACGTGCTTGGTGACTTGTGTTCGCCATATTATTGTTTATTTTTTTGGCAAAAGTGGATTGTGTTTTCATGTCGGAGTCTGCGTCAGTATCAAGACAGTTTTCCCAGTTTGGGGTGTTTATAGGAGAGTTTACATTGTTTGCTGCTGCAATAGTACTTTTAAGGGTATTTGGTGATAGTGATAGTAGTGCGTTTAATTGACTGCTGTCTGTTGGTTTGTTGTCTGGTGTGAATTGTATGTGTGTTTTTTTGTGTGTTTGGGTAAAGTGACGTTATTGTAATAGTTTTTAGTTGCTGTTGGTTGGTAATCTTTATTTTGTTATCTGAGTTGTCTTTAGATTTATGTTCGTTCATTCTAATTGTTTGATTGTTGTGGCTGGCTACCTTAGCCCAGGAATTTAAGTTGTTTATATTTTGTTTATCTAAATTATGGTTGTTAGTTTCTATGCTATTGTTAATTGCCGTATAATGGGTTAGTGGGTTAGATTGGAGATCAATCACCTTTCCTGTGTTGGAGCACTGTGTGTAGTCATGTGCGTGTTCTTGATACCATTGTTTCCTTGCCTCGAATCGACTGATACGTCGGTTGATTTGCATCATTACAATTTCTTTTTCTCTAAGGAAGATTGGGCAGTTTCTGTCTAGGGTGGTGTGCATTCCCTCAATCTGGCAGCTGATGCAGTAGACTTTGGTGCAGGTATGTGTTTGTCCTTCAACTTTGGATTCATTACAGGTAGGACATTTTGGTGTTTCGTTGCATTTAGTGGTGCCTAAATTGGTAACATCTGCGACATCTTAATGGCGAGGGATACCATTTTTGTGTGCTGACCCTTTCATAAAAGATGTTTACATATTGGGGTGCTTGATATGTAGTAAAAGTTATGAGCAGTGTACCAGTATTTATTTTTTGGTTGTTTACCATTCTTGTGTAGTGCTTGACTGCTTTAACTGTTGGGTTGTCACATTTGATACCTTCAAGAATATCTTCTTCGCTGACATTTTTCGAGTTGGGCATGCGGATGGTTGCTTTTGACTCCTTAAGTTTATCAAAGAGAGTCGCATTTGCTTCATAATTCCCAATTTTTTTCAAATTCTTTATTATTTTGCTCGCTTCAAGCTCATTAGGGAGTAGCAGAAGGTATTTTCCGTCTCGCAGCGCCCTGCAACTTTTAATTTTTCCAGAGCACATTTGCAATGTCTTTTGTACGAGGAATGGATTCAGTTCCGTGATTTTTTTTCATTGTTAAGCAGCTAAACCGTTAGATATTTGGGATCTTGCCCCAGCGAGAAGAAATTCTGCGTTTCTGCCGGTGTTGGATTCCATAAGTCATTGTCTGTTGTTTTTCGTTTTTTGTTTTTTTTTTGGTTTGCTGCAGTCCAGTGGAGCAAATGGATTGCTAAGAAGCCCTAGCGCGGGCGCCATGTTTGTGATCAGCCAAGGGGTCGGAGTGAGTCGTGCGCTGGGCTACTATGAATTAGTTTTTTGTTTCTTGTTGCTGCTGACCCGATTTCCTGGGCAACGCCTATTAAATTAATTACCTTCCGTTTATACTTTTAAAATTGATTACTTCTGATGAATTTCACGCTTTTTTGCACTTGATAATCTTGAAACAAAAAGCTCCCGACAGCATTTCGTCTGTCCTCACGACGAGTTCAAACGAGACTGAGTTATTTAGTTGTCTGCGCCTTTTGGTCTTTGTTTTTGCATTCAGCACTAGTCTTTCTCGCTCTATTCCAAAATTTTTTCTCTCTCACGCACACTGGCTGGAAATTTACTTTTTCTTCTCAGAATTGAGTGGCTCTAATTCATTGAACCGGAGTGTATATATCAAATTCTGAATACGAAGTGCGGCGACACACTAAACTTAACTTTTTTTCCCGCCTGAATTCAACTCCATCGGTTAAAAACTGACCATTGAACTGCCTAGCCACACAAGTTAATAACCTTTTTTTCCTTCAATTTAAGATTTTCTTCATTTTTTTTTATTTAACCACAAAATGTATTTTTATAATTGAACTAGCAAAAAACCCGCATGCGTTGCAACGCCTTTAGATAACAAAAGATTGTGTGTGCACAGTCCGCGGTAGCAAAAATGTATAATGAAAAAAAGAACAAATCCGCAAAAATTGATTTTGGATACATATAAAAATTTAGAGTTGCCTATAAAAAAAGAAAGTGCGTGTCAACTCCGACGCGTGAATGGAAAACAATTGTCTTCATATATGTATATACAATAGTCAAAGGTAGTAAATGAAGCCATATATTTATTTATATTGATAAAATATATCACATACATTTTATTTTCTACTTTTTAGTCTATTATATGTCCTCCGCCATTTTGTGGTGGCCGCCATATTAGATTTGAAAAGACGTCATACAGATTACTGTATTATAATCGTCACATCCTTTCATTTGATACCCATACTGAGAGCGTTGTGAAGCAAAGGTAATACGCCATTTTGAATTTGGAATGACGCCACACAACTAATTGTATTCTACCTGTCACGCCCTTCCATTGGATACCCATATGGCTCGGCCTCCATTTTGGAACCGCCATCTTGATTTTTTTACTAAATGGTCGGATTGCATTGTCAGGCGAACTATGCTTATGTGCAAAATTTGAAGTTGAACGGGTATATGTTCTACTTTTTAGTCTAAGATGTCTTCCGCCATTTTGTGTTGGCCTTTTGTGTCATACCCTTTCATTTGATACCCATGTCGGGCGTCGGGAAACACAAATGCATAAATCGGCCGCCATCTTGGAACCCATGTCTTTGTTTTTTTACAAAATGTTCACCTTGCATTGTCAAGTATTTGCAGTTGATCGGTTATGTTATGTTTTCTCCTTTTTGGTTGAGGATATGTCTACCGCCAATTTGTTTAGCGCCCAATTTGAATTTGGAATGACGCTACACCGCTAATTGTATTCTACCTGTCATACTCTTTCATTTGATACCCATGTCAGGGGTGGAGGAAGACAAATGCAAAAATCGGCCGCCATCTTGGAACCCCCATATTTATTTTTGTACAAAATGGTCACATTGCATTGTCAAGAAAACTACGCATATGTGCAAAATTTGAAGTTGATCGGTTTCAAATGGTGGGTGCACCCATCGAAGCGAAATAAAGGAAGTAGTAAAACATGTTCGAACAACGAAGAAGTTATATCCACGTAAGCCCCAAGTGACTCAGATGGAATATTCAGTTGTGACAAATCAGCTTTGCCATTGGAACAGCACATTCCAGGTGCTTTTTGATATTTTAAATCATGACATTATTGCCACAATTTACCCATTGCACCATCATAACATTGGGGTGTATGGGCATGCTGTAATCGTGATCGTCTCATTCTCAAAGTAGAAGCTCTGGCTCTTTTGTCTTGTAAGCGTGGGCCACGTTGTTCATTTGTCTCAGCTGCTCTAATTGCTGCCATTTGTCTCACCTGTCTCCTTGATCTACCAATTGAATAATAGTTCAAGTTACCGTATAGGGGCGGAATTGAGTGTGCAAAATATGAGGACCGCATTCCGTCAAAAGATTTCATTTGAGAATAGCTCAAAGATAAATAATTCGGATGTTGCCGGTCCAGTTTTGGGTCAAATTTGTTTTACCTCCTATTTTTTTATTGAGACCTCTACGGCTTCCGTGGCCTGCTTTTTGACGATGGATTTTGATGAAGCACCACAAAATAAGACGAAAATATATAATAAAATTTGTCGATATCACGCGTAGTTTTCGATATATTGGCACTTGAAGCTGATTTTTAGAGGTATTTCCCAAAGGTTTGTAGATATATCACAGCTAGGATTTCCCTGCAACCGATATTTTAGTTATGAATTTTGATAAAACAGCCCTAAATAAGACGAAAATGTGAAATAATTTTTTTCGATATCTCGCTTCGTATTTGAAATATCGATATTTGCAGTTTTAGGTTTTTTCAAAAACGTTCTAATAGTTTCCAAAAATACTAATAGTTTCCAAAAATACTGGGAGCTGGACGAAATTGAGTATGCAAAATGACCTTAAAAACCCCTAGATACCCACTTTCATTGGAATCGGAACAAAATTAACAAAATTCGTCCGCCATATTGGCGCAGCCATTTTTAGTTTATAAGTTCTGATCATAAATTCGTTATTTGCTACCTTAAAAAATTCCAGATTCCGATTTTCATTGGAATCGGAACACAATCTTAAAAACCCCTAGATACCCACTTTCATTGGAATCGGAATAAAATTGGTGAATTCAACCATATTTCGGCGGCCATTTTGAATTACGAAAATGCATCATGGGAGACCCCCACGCACCTTCATGGAAAAAATCAAAGCTCTGCGATGATTTTTAACGAAGCTATCCAAGACAGCGCCATCTAGGAGTGGCTTTAGAAAGTAATAGAATAGCCTATGTTCTTTGTTTTAATGTAAATAACACATGGTTAAAATTTCATTAAGATCGGTTACACGGTGTAGGAGCCTATTTCGTACAGACAGACAAACATTCAGTTTTATATATATGTAAGATTATAACTGACTCCCATACAACCTTTCATCCCCTATTTCAACCCCTTCAAGCCTTATGTAGCCCATCAAGGTCTAATCTATCTCTGTACCAAATTTGATCAAAATCGGTTCAGCGGTTTATACTGTAAACATGCTAAGGGCGACGGCGACGGTGCACACAAATTAAAAAGCACACACAAGAATAATTATCTTCGACATCCGAATGCTGCACACGCGCGCAGGAACATACGAGAATAGCAACACAATCCCATGTCACACCGCCCAGGCAACTTTGAGGGGCGACGGCTACGAAATAGAACTTGGATTGATTGATTGTTCTATTCGTTTTTGCCAGTCGCTGTGGAAACTATTTTCGCCCTTAGCATGTTTACAGCATTAGGGTGAAAACACAAAGAAATCAGGTTGCCTGCATTCCTATTGCCAGCGTCTAGTGGCGCCAATCAGCACAAAGAATAGATATCCATTCTTTGCGCTGATTGGCGTCGCTAGACGCTGGCAATAGGAATGCAGGCAACCTGCTTTCTTTGTGTTTTCACCCTTAGGCGTGAAAGCGTAACAGACAGACAGACAGAGTTACTTTCGCATTTATAATATTAGTAAGGATGATGTTAAATTTTTAGCATTTTTTATTATTTCAAGAAATCTAATAAACGACTATCTTTTCTTCCTCATTTCAAAAAAAATCCCCGAATTTCAACCCACAACCGCACTTCACACGGATCCGATATCGTAAGTCTCCAAATTTTAACTGCTAACCAAAAATTATTATATTACGACTTAACTAAACGTGATTATTGTCTAAAAAAAAACTTAAGCAAAACTAGCTGGTAAGGGTGAGTGCCAAGTTACAATTCCGAATTTGCTACTTTCATGGTCACTGCTATCATCATTATCAATAGTTATATCATGATAAATGTTGTTCTCAGCTGTATCGTTGTTTTCTGTTAGGTACTTGAGCATCTGGAAAGAAAAATATAATTTATCGAATTCTAGAGAATTTGTAATTTTTTATTTAATTTATATTTACCTTGAGCTATAATATCTGAAACTGATGATGGTAACTGATCCCCAGAAAACCAGACGAAATTATACCAAATTGTACCAAATGAGTTCGTTCATATGCAAAAAAGATTATACTTTTTTGTCGTAAAATACATAGTTTTTGAGATATAAGGGGTATTCATGATCTGTGTTAAACTTCGAGAAATCGTAAAATGTTATCTTCGAAATAGACAAGATCGTAAGCGACCCATTTAAATTTCAATGTTAAAGTGTATTTTTTATATTAATTTGTACCTTTTAAATACAACTATCAGTTAAAATAAATTCTAAACAGCTGTTAAGAGTAAAAGAAAACAAATGACGTGCGATTTTCGATCTCGATCTCGAGTTGTTGAAATAACACGCCTTTTCAGATGTTATTTGTTAAAATCGAAACAAATGTCATTTACTAAGGAAAGTTTCTCGATTTGTTAAACTTTTTTCTCGATTTAACACAAATAACACAGATCATGAATACCCCTATAGAGTTAAACGCGTTTCCCTTCACTCTAAGTTTAGCACAAGGATGGGATTTTGGTAAAAAAATCGCGTGCGGTATTTTTCACAAGAAAAAGTACCTACCTATTTATTGGACTATTATTTGGTTTAGTTTTTGCAGGGTTCCCTTTGTATTTTTTATGTGGCGTGAGAAGCTTAGGAATCACCCTTTGTACTGCTAGTCCGTCATGCCGCCATGACACTTCTTAAGCCTAATTTGAAGGATAGAAGAGAAAGGATTGATTGGGGTCTGGAGGGTACTTGAGTAAATTTCGATGAACCTTGCGTGGGAAATCTGAGATGTTCCACAGTTCCACAATCAAGGGTTTCTATTTAAGAACGAGCCGTTAAACCGTAATTTGCGAGAAGAGGAGGACTGCACTGTGTGGGGATGAGCCAAGCTAGCTATAGTTTTGTGCTGCGGGAAAGAAAGTTGCAGGAGTCGCTATAGTATTAGCCTTAAAATTTAGAGAGGCCTGCTACATGTTGTTGTAGGTGTGGCATACGCATGTCATTTGCATTATATGTTATTGGAATTGAAATTCCTTAAATTGAAGTGGAATTTCAGCTCATTAATAAATTCAGATGTTCTAATTCAATTGTTTTATGGTATTTCAGGTTGGCTGCAGAGTTTAAAATCATATGGTGAAGTATAACAAGGTAATGATAATAGCATTCTTAAACTAATTTCTATTTATTAATTTATTTTCCTTTTAGGTATATTGGAAGTTCTCAAGCATGTAAGTGTAAAAATATATGATTATGTTGACTACTCATTAATTTAGTTTCATTTTAGGTTGATATACAGGGTGGTTCAGACTTAAAGGCTAATCCATTAAGGGGTGATTCCTGGGTATATTTGAAGAAAAAAATTGTTCTATGAAGGTGGCCTATCGGCACTCTCTACTGATATACAGGGTGTTTACGAAAATAAGTTTTGAAAAGTTTTTAATGTACTTTAACTTTAATAACTAACCGAGTAAAAATAATTATATAGAAAGATATATAATTGGATATATTTATATATAAATTAATTATGTATAATTATATATGAAATTTGGCCCGATATTATTATATAGAAATATATATTTTTATATATAATAAGGAAAATCATATACAATTGTATAGAATTGTATATATGCAATTATATCTTTTATTTCGCCGATTTTCTCAGACATGGAATGTTCTATATACTTTTTATCGTGGTAGCGCCAGTTATTTTTAAGAGCGTGATCCTGGCTAAACTCTAAAACAGATATAATGAGAATGGCATACCTATAATAACTTTTTTCCCATCATTTTTCAGCCACACACCTTTTTCTTGAGGTCTTTCTCCACCTTTGATTGAGCTTTGGGAGTGCGACTGCAGAATGTGCATTTTAGTATGGGATTTTCCCGAAAAACTCCATCTACCAATTGATAATATTCCCGAGTAAAAATAATTATATAGAAAAATATATAATCATATATATTTATATCAAATTATATAAAATCTTATATAAAATATTTCAACAGTTTTAGACGATTTTATATAATTGTATATAATAATATATAATAATATAGAATTATGTATTGTATCAACAGTTCAACATAGGATGATATATAACTCTATATCGTTATATAAAACTGTATATAAAGTCTACAAATGGATTTGTGCAATTATATCTGATCATATAGCGATATAAAATAATATATAATGCCTTACAATAATTTTGAATGTAACAAGAATTGCGTTCTTCTACATCCGAGTCTTCAGAAAGGATAATCCATTCATCAATTATGAAGGGTAAAGTCTGTGCTAGTGTCAATAACTGAGCCGCACTTTGCCGCAATCTACTTGTTGGTTCTAAATGATGCGATTCTATGCAAGCAGGTTTGTCCTTCTTAAATTGTTTATAATTAAAATTTAATAATTTTTCGTTAAATTGGTTTAATGAAAACAGCTTCCGAATCTTAATGCAATATGCTAAATAAACCCGAATTACAATTTCTAACGGGCCTTCAACCAAAACATGCATAGTATCTTGAGGAAGACAAGCTGTTATATCAAATTCTTCAATGTCCATTAATGGACTTCTCTTATTAATGCCATGATACTTTTTCCAAAATGCTTTAGCTGCTGGTGTTATTGTTTCGTCGTTAACAATATTTAAATTATCTTTATGACATACAATAGTTTGTGCAACAAAATGTTTATCGCAAAATTATAATTTCCATGATTCATGAGTTGCTGTACAAGATCTACAAAGTCGATATGCCGCAGTTGATTCTTTAAATCCGCCTAGTACGGCCAAGGCTGGAGTATCTCCAACACAAAACAATAAGGATCCTTTATAAGTTACTGTTCTTCCTCTGCCTATTACCCGGGTTACATGACGTACGAAATTGATTTGAAACATATTTGAAGTACATTTCGATCTTATGTAAACACAGATCGATTTGAAAAAGATTGACTCGATCCGATACAAAAAAATTCCTTGATCGAATTGAAATTCAATCAAGAATGTGCATGTAAACACAAATTGAAATTAGATCGAACTTAATTTGGACGTTTTTAGGTTACTTGGTTGTTTTTTTCTTGGAGCGTTTATTTTCTGTTTACAAAATTATTTTGTGCTGTGAAAAGTGCTTTTCATCATGACTAAACGAAATATATGGACAAACGAAGAAACAACATGCTTGCTTCTATTTAACATGCAAAATCTCTTGGGCTTCCTCTTAGGATTGTTTTGTATGGCAATAGTAAGCATGGCTTCCATGCTTTTAAATAATTTTAAGCTATTAATTTCCAACTTTTTGGATAAATTTCTCAAAAGTCTCCTTCTTCTTATTTTCACATGCTGATTATGTATTTTCAAAAATAACATTAAATTATTGAAATAGGCGGAAAAAGCTTGCAAAATTAAATAATTTTCTTCACTGTATTCCATTATTCCTACTTGGCATTTGTCATCTGTCAGTTTCAATCTTATTTGGATTTAAGTTCAAATCAGTAACTCAATCGAGAAGAACCGAAAACACAGATCGTATTTCAAACCACTTTCAAGTCGAGCTTTCGATCGCCTCATGTAACCACCATATATGTTAACTTCAATTCCTGTTGTTCGTAGAGTGTTAATATCAGCGATGAAAGGCCATGTTAGGAATTTACATAAAGAATAATTATGACTTACCTTTAAATACTTTATTTATTGAAGTAAAATCACACTTTGTAATTAACACGCTTCTCGTCATGTCACTAAGTTATCTGAAGGAAAGACGTCTTAAACTACAACACACTTTAAGGTGTGTAGAAATATCAGACTTAGGTGTGTTGTTTCAACACACTTAGGTGTATTGTGTTAACCCACTTAGGTGTGTTGCTTCAACACACTTGGGTGTGTTGCTTCAACACAATTTACGGAAAAACGTGTTAAAACAACATGCTTTAGAGTGTGTTAAGAAAAAAACACACTTTAAAGTGGATTAAAAGTGACTACTAGAAAACCACTCACTTAGGTGTATTGTTTCAACACACTTTACATTTGCAGTGCATACCTGAATAATAAGGAGGAGATAATGAGGTTAACGAGCCGTCCGGGGCCAACGAGAGGGGGCTAAGCAGACAGAGAGAAAGTGATCACTGGTCACCGGTCAAAAAGTTAGACCCATCAAATTCCAGTCAATTTAACAGGAAGTATGCACTAACCTTGTTCAAGCCCCCTAGTCACATCTCGGAATAGTTAGGCGTCTATTCTTATATTCATTCTTCCGTCCAGATTTATGGTTACCTCGTTCCCCGCCTATTAGTACCCTTTTCCTTATTATTCGGGGTTTTGCGAATGTATTCACCGGTAGTTGGTCATTTATGAATACTTTTTTATTTATGGGTAACCATTAAATTTGAAATTAAATGGGATTTTCTATTTTGATTAAAACCACCGAGTTCAACCACTAACATAAATTTTGTATTTTATTAAAAAACTAACAATAATTTACACAAACGAAAAAAAACAATTATCGCGAAATTTATGACTTTAGAACTTTAGAAAAAAAATGTAAAATTGTCTACATATAACCCGGCGGTGACAACTTGTGTCTTGTTAACTCGCTTTCTCCTGATCGACTGTTATATATTTCCAGTGCATAGCACGCGCACCTTAATCCGTGATCACGCAAAATCGCTGCATCACCATTTGTGTCTTAATTGACGGTAAATTTGGGTGATCAGCAATTGTGCACTTGCAATTGATTATTGCAATTGATTTGCAATCCGAAGTGAGGGCGATCGATGCACTCTTGGTGGAAAACGGAAATGGGTTTTCCGGTGTCTAATAGCGGCATCAGGCACTCCACGAAACATTCCGGCGGCCTTGAAATCCTGATCCCTGCTTTGCTTCCTTGCGCTTGAAAAGATAAAAGATGCAATGAGTGTGGACATGTGGTTATTTGAAGGACGTGTGGTTATTTGAAGGGCGCTCGACTCGCCGGATAGTGTTGGAGGGAAAGGAGTTTGGGAGTGAAGGATATGTGAAAGTAGGAAAGCTAAGTGTACTATATGTGTGTTTGATGATTAGATGTGTAATTGAGGGTATAAATTTACTTTATCCTTCAAAGTCTGAAGAGTACACTGCAAATGTAAAGTGTGTTGAAACAACACGCCTAAGTGTGTTGTTTTCTTGTAGTCACTTTTAATCCACTTTAAAGTGTGTTATTTTCTTAACACACTTTAAAGCGTGTTGTTTTAACACGTTTTTCCGTAAATTGTGTTGAAGCAACACACCCAAGTGTGTTGAAGCAACACACCTAAGTGGGTTGAGACAACACACCTAAGTGTGTTGAAACAACACACCTAAGTCTGTTATTTCTACACACCTTAAAGTGTGTTGTAGTTTAACACGTCTTTCCTTCAGATAACTTAGTGACATGACGAGAAGCGTGTTAATTACAAAGTGTGATTTTGCTTCAATAAATAAAGTATTTAAAGGTAAGTCATAATTAAGAAAGAATTCCTAACATGGCCTTTCATCACTGGTATTAACACTCTACGAAGAACAGGAATTGAAGTTAACATAGGCAGGGGAAGAACAGTAATTTATAAAGGATCCTTATTTTTTTGTGCTGGAGATACTCCACCCTTGGCCGTACTAGGCGGATTTAAAGAATAAACTGCGGCATATCGACTTTGTAGAACTTGTACAGCAACTCATCAATCATGGAAATTACAATTTTGCGATAAACATTTTGTTGCACAAACTATTGTAAGTCATAAAGATAATTTAAATATTGTTAACGACGAAACAATAACACCAGCAGCTAAATCATTTTGGAAAAAGTATCATGGCATTAATAATACAAGTCCATTAATGGACATTGAAGAATTTGATATAACAGCTTGCCTTCCTCAAGATGCTATGCATGTTTTGGTTGAAGGCCCGTTAGAAATTGTAATTCGAGTTTATTTAGCATATTGCATTAAGATTCGGAAGCTGTTTTCATTAAACGAATTTAACGAAAAATTATTAAATTTTAATTATAAATAATTTAAGAAGGATAAACCTGCTTGCATAGAATTGCATAATTTAGAACCAACAAGTACATTGCGGCAAAGCGCGGCTCAGTTATTGATACTAGCACAAACTTTACCCTTCATAATTGATGAATGGATTCACTAGTTTACAAAATCAAACTTTTTTTTTGTTGCATAAAATATTTTAATGTTTTTTTACTAATTTGAGGTCACTGATTTCGAATCTACACTCAGTTTTATTGTACCAGCTCGAGTTTTATTGGTTTCATTTGGTACAATTTTCGCATAAGCTTACGACGAAAAGTACCAAATAAAGCTAACTTTAACATCAAAATTTGCTAATATCTTCAAAAATAAAGGCCGTAACACAAAAATTGTCTCAACATTATTTATAGGAAATTGTCCATGCTTTCCAATTTTGGAAAAAAAAATATTGACTAACTATGTATTTTTGGGGAAAAAGGTAGTTGAAGTTGATATTTTTGTTAAAAAAAGCAAAATTTTGACTTTGATGGCTCATATCTCTGGAAGTTGGTAGGGTAGAACCTTCACTTTCACAGTTTTAGATAGGTGGGAGTATTCTGCGTGCAATGCAGTTTGTAGTTTTTTTAAATAAAATATTTTAGTACGGTGAGAGTATTTTTTCTAAAAAAAAACATCCCTCGTTATAATTCATAAACTAGAGCTGATCAAAAAATTCTACTTATATATTTTTACTTAGCATACCATATGTAGTCAGAAACAGCAAAAATTTTCCCGGCAACAGATGTACTGTAAACTAGTGTATCCTTTCTGAAGACTCGGATCTAGAAGAACGCAATTCTTGTTACAATCGAATGTTACAAATTGTGAATTTATGCCTCGCATACGAAATCCATAGCACTTCAACTGACTTGTTAGCTCTAATGATTGAGTCATTCATTATGATTTTTAATGATTTATATCCAGACTATATAGTGCCTAAGTTTCATTATTTAATACACATCCCTAGGTACATTAAGTTATTTGGACCTGCAAGACAACAATGGTGATTTCGTTTCGAAGATACTCATGCCTATTTTAAAAGTCTGATATCAGTTGTACATACTGTTAAAAATGTTGCTCTTACTTTAGCTTATAGGCATGAAGCTCGGTTGTGCTCGAGACTTAATTCATGTAGCATTCCCTGTAAAAAATTTCTATACCAGGGGGATACTGTGACTCCAGGAACAACAGTTCATCTAGTAAATCTTCATATGCAAATCTTTTTTAAAATTTTATAACAGAAATTGAACCAGCTGAATGTGTAATGTTGAAAACTGCAAAAATTATAATATATGGAGTTACATATGCATCAAAAAGTATTGTTTTATTAGAATGTATTGTGGAAAGTATGCCAGTCTTTGGGGAAATAGATGAAATCTTTATCTGGAATAAAAAAAAGTTAATTTTGATCTCATTATTAACGACCCAGAAGTACGAAGCAAAATTAAACGCATATTATGTTATTAAGGCCGTAGTCAATAAGAAGTCTGTAATTGATATTGAAAAATCGATTTTTCCAAAAACAAGTATAAGAGTTTTCGTAATTATCGTATTATAGTATTTATTAATTTGTTTTTTCATCTCCTCATCAAAGCTACCTAAATTCTACACACCAAAAAGTGTGTTCTATTTTCATAGCTCAAAAGTGTGTTGTTACTCCAAAAGTGTGTTGTTACTCCAAAAATGTGTTGTTTCAACACACTTAAGTGTGTTGTTTAGATTTCAGGTCATAATTTACTACTTATTTTTAACACACCAAAAAGTGTGTTATAATTTTAACACGGAAGAGCGTGTCAATTGCAAGATAAAGTGTGTTAAAACAACACACTTTTTCTTGACAACACAGCTAGGTGTGTTGAATGACACACTTTGGTGTGTTAAGCAACACATTTTGTGTGTTAAAAAACACACTTCAGTGTGTTACACCTTTTACAGTGTAATGCTATCGGCTTCCGCTGTTGTTGGGAGGCTTGAAGACCCGGCATTGACATCATTTGACTGTGGTGTATGTTCAGCTTCTTGTTGATCGTTGATTACAACTGATGATAACACAGTTTCGTGGGACCTTTGATATTGGTTGTGAACGATTAAAGTTGTGAGTGAACTGCCTAATGCGGAGAGTATGTGCCACCTCCATCCGTGAATTCTTCTGATAATGTGCAGGTTAATTATCGTCATCATCGTCATCATTGGCGCTACAGCCCTCTGTGAGCCTTGGCCTCCTCAAGAATTTTCTTCCAACGTTCTCGGTCCTGCGTCTCTCTCTTCCAGTTGATAATCCCAATTGTGTGTAAGTCCATTTCGATGTCGTCTTTGTATCCTTTCCTAGGTCTTCCTTGTGACCTTCTTCCCTCTGGCGTTTGGAGGAACAGGATTTTCGGGGGCGCTTCTTCCGGCATTCTCATCACATGTCCTATCCAGCATAGGCGTGATATCTTGATGCTTTTGATTATGTCTGGTTCTTTGTATATTTGGTACAACTCGTGGTTGTATCTCCTTCTCCAGACTCTCTCTTCATTTACTGCGCCTGTGATCCTGCGGGGAATTTTTCTTTCGCAACTTCCGAGGATCTGCTCGTCATGCCTAGTAAGCGTCCATACTTCCGATCCGTACATCAATACTGGTTTTATTACTGTTTTATATAACTTGAATTTTATACTCCTGCTTATTCTTTTAGACTTGAAATATTTCAACATACTATAGTATATTTTGTTCGCTAGCAGCATTCTTCTTTTAATTTCCGCAGTAATGTTGTTATCTTTATTAATTTGCGTTCCTAGATAGGTGAACTCATTTATGGATTCAATGTTATATCTGTCGATTGTTATATTTTGTCCTGTTCTTCCTCTACTATTTCTATTAGGGATCCGCATATGTTTCGTTCTATTTTCGTTAATGATAAGTCCAGATTTCGATGCTGCTTTTTCTAGCGCTACATAGGCTTTCTTCGCTGCAGTCATTGTCCTGCCTATGATGACTATATCATCTGCATATGCCATTAGCTGAACAGACTTGTTTAGAATTGTCGTTCTGGTTTCAATGCGTGCCTCTCGGAACGCTTTTTCTAATAAAAAGTTAAATAGTAAGCAGGCCTCTGTTCGTTTCAAAAGGCACCGATACGTTGCTCTGTATTCTTACTCTGTTTATCACTCGACTCAATGATAGTGAGCTGAATTAATTGATCTGGAAAATTCAGCTCCAGCATTGCTTCGTAGATTTTTGGTCCTATAGTCCAGGAGGGATAGAATAAAAGTTGAAATAAATCTACCCTGCGATTTTTGGACGCTATAATTAAGAGAAAAATCGTAGGAATTCAATGAATGTGTTTTGGAAAAAATCGGTCCAGGAGAACAGGTGGAAAAAAGCTAATAATGGTAGCGAAAACACGTTTTTCAACGTTTTAGGTGCGAAAGAATTTTGTTTTTGGAAAACAAAAAATAGTACGTAATAGCGCTTGCAAAGACGAAAATTATGAGTTTTGGAGAATTGAAATCGGTCAACAGGTTTTTGCACAAAAAAACAAAAACCGCGAAATATGGCCATTTTTTGACATTTATTTACAGGGACTGTAATTATCGTAGAACCTTGTTTCAGGGCTGAAATTGTGGCTTCTGTTAGTGCCTACCCACAATAAAAATTTCATGCAAAAATAATTATAACTTTTCGCGTAAATCTCAAAAATGTAAAAACAGCCGTTTCAGGAAAAAAGTTTGAACTAGGCCCATAGTGGTGCTACAGTTATTTTGAAAAGCCTTATTCATTCTCGAAGAGTTCCTCTACCAAACCATTTTCATGAAAAGTTGGTGAGGTTCGATTTAATACCTCATAAACGCGTTTGAAAACAGGCATTTTTCTTGATTTTCGGGAAAAAAAACCTTTGGGCGAAGGGGAAGTGGAATATGGTGTGGATTTCTATTCAGTAGATTTCGAGAAATCAAAATTTTTTCCTGTCAGGCATATATGAAAACGCTCGAAAATATCCATCGCAGGAAGCTCGGCCGGCAGAAAGCTTGCCCACACTTACTTTCACCTCATCTGTTAGACTTGCTATGTTAAGTTTAGGTGTGCGTGTTAATCTTTCTTTTTTAACATTGGAAAGTCTTGCTCTGATCCTGCATTTGACCATGAAGTTGTCTGAGTCAACATTGGCCCCTATATGTGTTCTGACATCCAATATGGTCGAACTATGCCTACCGTCAATGAGGACATGATCGATCTGGTTACAAGTTCGATTATCTGGTGAGAGCCATGTCATCCTATGTATTCTGTTATGCTGGAAGTAGGTGCTTTTTACGATCATGTTTGCGGAAGCTGCAAAGTTTATAAGTCTTACCCCATTGTCGTTTCTTTCGTCGTGTAAACTGTATGGACCTATTGTGGGGCGGAATATCCCTTCTTTTCCAATCTTGGCATTTAAATCACTTACGACTATCTCAATGTCATGACGTGGGCAGCTAAGATAGGCTGATTCTAGGTTATCGTAAAATTCGTCTTTCTCTGCCTCTGATTTATCTTCAGTAGGTGAGTGTACATTGGTTGGAGTGAATAAAAACTAAGTGTACACTTAAAGGGAACACTCCTGAGTGGAGTGATTCGTTAAAAGTGAACACTCGATTTAGTGTGAATAAAATTTCTCTCATTCAAATACTATTCACTCATGGGAAATTTTAGTTCACTCATGGGAAATTTTGGGATTAAAGGGAAACGTCATTTTTGTGAAATTAGTAGACTAGTAAACGTGGATGTATTTAGGAGTTTTACTTTGGGAAAATTTATTTAAGGCTAAATGAGGTTCTGTGGGAAAAATTTACCTTTGCGGGATTTAGTTTGGGCAAAAGGTGGTTTTGTTGCGAGGTCAAGCATTTATCTAATGCTGAGTAGATTAAGATCTTTAAACGGATTGAAAATTGAAAATATAAAACCGGATCGCATGAGAAACTTACCTGCTGCTTTTTAAAATGGATTAATTTAAAAATTTAGTTTGTAATTATAGTTGTGACTAAAAAGGAAAAATTTTTTTTTCTTTGGCAGTGATAGGTATACACAAGAAAAGTTTCATTGCAAAATAAGAAATTCTAGAACTCAGGCTTATCTTAAAGTTTAATATGTATTAACAATTTTAAAATTATATTCTCGTTTGACTTTAAATGTTTGATCTCTTATAATGAATTGTGTAAATTTACAGCTTTTCAAATGCTTTAATAAAAGTTTGGACATCCATAACTATAATCACAATTGTCTAACTGCAACTCATGCCCAAACTTTTAATAATGCACTTGAAATGCTGTAAATTTACACAATTCATTGATAAGAGTTCAAACATTTAAAGTCAAACGAGAATATAATTTTAAAATTGTTAATACACATTAAACTTCTTATTTTGCCATGAAACTTTTCGTGTGTATACCTATCACTGCCAAAGAAAAAATAATTTTTTACTTTTTAGTGCATTTCATTTATAAAAGTTATTTATTTTAAAAGTTTTTTTTAATTTATTTTATTAAAATGAATGAAAAAGGTCCTCGCAACCAGCCTCAAATTTTACAAGTGTTCACTCACAGGCAAACTTTAAAACTTTGTTTTATTCACATCAAAATGAAGTGTTCACTCTAGATGGAGAAATGACAGAGTGAAGTACTTAACGAAACCTAACGAAGGTTATTTTTATTCACGCCAAAATAAGTGTTCACTCAAAAAAATGGAGTGAACACTTGCACTCAGTTTTTATTCACACCACCCATTGATAATGCTATAGTTGAACAGGTTTCCTTTTATTCGTACAGCAGCTCCTTGGATTAATAGCTTTAAAATTTATTACCAAATGCTTGCACTTATTTCCAACTATGAATCCTAAGTGCTCCTGCCCTATACAATGATATTACGTTCCAAGTACATAATATCAAATCGTTAGCCTTTTTTCGTATGCCAGGTCGTTGGCGAGTTATCCGTCCGGTTTCTTGTTCTTGAGTTGAGGTTGAGGTTAATTATCGTATCCACTAAAAACCTTATGGCGCGAATGATGATGAATATGCCGAAAATACTGGCGCTAAAGGTTCCAAAGTATGACAATCCCAACCAAGTCCCCTTCAAGTATGCTGTTATTCTCCCAAGATGTTCTGTAGAAAACAAATTTAGTATATCAATATTCCGGGTATCAGTATCATGCCCTAATAATGATTGGGTCAAAACGTTCTCGATTGCATGACGTTCTGCAGGATACATTATTTGCCTTCGAAGGTTCTGCGTAGATTCTGCTGTGTAGATTCATGATTTTATGAGGGGTGTGTGGTCTTCGTAGTTCCAGGGCACCTCGTTTGATACGGTGAGGAAGTCAGGTTTTTCCAAGAGATGAATTTCTGAACTGAAACCGTACCAAGTGCCGTGCAGAAGATATCCAGGGTTCACAAGGAGTGAGCAAGGAACTTCAGTTCCGTCTTCTTGGATTAGGTGAGTGGTAGGTGTAACTTTTGTTGTTGTATGTTACAGGTAGCTTGTTATAGCATCGTTCTGTTTTGCGAATGCTTGCTTCTACTGGCTGACATTTGACAAGATAAATAAGTTCTCGGGGAACCGCAGTAAAGTCGGGTTCTTTGAGTCTCATTAGTGCGAATTCAGCAGATGATATTGAGCTATAGCGAATTGTGTTTCCAAAACTTGATTTTCCAATTCACATTTTCTCTGAATGATGTGTTTGTACATGGATTCCATCTGTGTTTTGATGTGGCGTTCAACGTATACGAATTTCGAATTGATATAAGTAAAGAGATCAAGATTAGCTGTTGGAATTGGTCTTTTGGCGAACCAGTATTTATGTCCTGGTTTCACTACGATAACCAGTCTCGAATGTTCTGTTTGGAAACCTGTAAGTCTGCACACAGGAACGGTTTTAATCACTTCCAAGGCGAAAACAATATCTCCGCTGTGCACTGCATACAGAGTACGGATCCCGCTATTACTTATGAATATCGTGAGGACGAATTTGCTTTGATATTAGGTAAAATACGATTATTTTGGAGGAGATAAGTGCCGTGGGTATGAAATCGGAAACAGCTTTCTTTGGCTATTTCAGAGATGAAGGTGCTGATGCCTCCGGGCAGTACGGAGAGATGGCTGCACATCCCGCAATGGAGAACTGTCTGTAAAACGTTAATCTTACATTGGTAAACGTGTATGGAAGCCACCTCGCTCAGTTGTAGAAGTTGGATGTCTTCATTGACTTGGTCCATTGGAATGTCTTTAATTTCACAATTCCGGGTGCTTAGTAAGGAGATTTTAGTTAGATTCATTCGTTCGTGTCGACAATCATACACAATTAGGTTTTCAGTTGGGAAGATTAGTAACATACATGTAAATGTAACATACGATATCCAGGTCATGATTCTGTCAAGGAATAAGAATTGAAAGTGAATTATATTAATCTAAGTAAGTAAGACTAGTGTGGTAACTTATTGACGTTAGGGTGGAGTTGCTACGTTCAATGGTAGGTGGGCGAGTTTCGAAATGGGCCTTTTAAATTTCCCAGATGAAGTTTTTACTTTTACCACTCTCGTTATGTTATCCCGTTCTGGGAACGTCTCGATTACTCCTCCAATTTCCGATATGACGGAGGTGATCCCTCTTCTTTTAGGATCACGAGATCTCCTACCTTAAATTCCTTGTCAACTTCCATTTGGGTCGTTATTGTAAATGATGCAAATATTCTGCTCTGGTAAGCTCAGAAGAGGGGTCCCCACCAGAAAGTCCCTGGGGATAAGGGGTTTATATCATTGTGATCTGAGGACAGAGCACAAAGCGGTCGCGAATTCATGATTGCTTCTATTTGGGTTAACAGCGTTGTTAATTCTTCAAACGTGAGTAGAATCTGTCCAACTGTTCGTCGTAGATGATGTTTCATTGATTTGACAGAGGCCTCCCAAAGGCCCCCGAAATGCGGCGCACGAGGCGGTATGAAATGCCATTCTACTCCCTTACTTGCATATAATTCAGCTGATATTTGTTGGTAGGATCTGATGAATTCGTCCATTTCTTGATCGAGAATTTTCTTTGCTCCCACGAAGTTTATTCCATTGTCGCTAAAGATTTTTTTACTAAGTCCTCGTCGTGAGAAGAATCTGCGTAGGGCGGCCAGAAAGCACTCTGAAGTTAAATCACTTACAAGCTCAAGATGAGTAGCCTTTGTTACAAGGCAGATGAAAACTGCAATATAACCCTTAATATTAGGCGCATTTCTGGTTTTACTTGTTTTGATTAGCACAGGACCAGCATAATC
The DNA here is from genome assembly GCA_963855945.1 of Thereva nobilitata. Taxonomy (NCBI): domain Eukaryota; kingdom Metazoa; phylum Arthropoda; class Insecta; order Diptera; family Therevidae; genus Thereva; species Thereva nobilitata. Next base: position 105,262,656 of record OY979694.1, on the reverse strand, counting down.
AGTGCCGGTGCAAGTAAACGGTCGACAGGGAGTTATTCGATCGGCTTGTTGTTGGCCCATAATGGTAACTGTCTGTTCATTTCGCCAGCGAGAACAAGTGGTACATTGATGTATTTTTCTTTTTATAATCTGTTTTACACGAGGAATCCAATAGGTTTGTCTCAGTGTATAGAAGGTCAGTTGGATTCCTCCATGTAGCGTGTCCTTATGAATTTGCTCAACCAATAGATCTGATAATTTGTCAGAATGAGGTAGAATAGTTGGATGTTTTTCCTCGAAAGGTAAATCGGAATGTTCTAACCTTCCTCCTACTCTTAGAATGCGTTGATCGTCGAGAAATGGATTTAACGCCAATAGTGAGCTTTTTCGTGGCAATTTTTGGTTTGCTTTTAAGCACTCAATTTCACTAGAATACGCTATCATTTGGGTCACTCTTATTAATGTTTGTCTAGCTTTATGAATTTCACTTGGAACCAGAACTAAATTGGGGTAGGCCTTCAGCTTTTGACACCTATCTACGAACCTTCGGCAATAGGCGATGATCCTAAGCGCATGCGTCAGATTAGAGAATCTTTCTATGATATGCTCGCTAATGGTGGTTAAATGGAAAGGTTTTAATTTTTTCTTTTCCTCTGGGTGGTCTTCCGTTAAGGTTGAATGCGTCCTTAGGCCACTCACTCTCAGGTTTTATGAGCCAAGAGGGACCTCTCCACCAAAGATAGTGGTCTTTTAATAGTAAAGGGGACACACCTCGTGAGGCGAGATCCGCAGGGTTACTTTGTGAAGGAACGTGTCACCAGTTTGCGATTCCCGAGTTTTCAATGATTTCGGTGATGCGGTTTGCCACGAATGACTTCCATCGGTGAGGTAGACTGCGAATCCATGATAAAACTATTGTAGAGTCGGTCCATAAGATGTTCTTACAATCTTTAATATAGGACTCCCGCAAGGACTTTATCAATTTAGATAATAGGACAGCACCACATAGTTCCAATCGTGGTAAAGAAATTGTTTTGATGGGAGTAACCTTTGTTTTAGATACCAAAAGGTGAACTATTGGATATCATTATCTTGGCTCAGAACTCGTAAAAAAATGGCAGCTGCACACGCCTTTTCCGAACTGTCACAAAATCCGTGCAGTTCTACTGTGGATGCTGTGTAACTATTTACCCACCGTGGTATTCGTAGTTGCTCAATATGACGTAACTCGCTTATAAAATTTATCCAATCAGATCTAAGATATTCTGGAATTTTTTCAACCCAGTCAGTATGAGTAATCCACAGTCTTTGCATAAAGATTTTTGCTTGTATAATGATAGGACTCACCCAACCAAGCGTTTCTTGGTGTCTTCTGAAAATTGCATTTTTAGCGGTGTTTGGGATATGTTCTAATATTCGGGAATCGTTAGATGCAAATTTTCGCAGAGGAAAGTGACCCTTTGCTAGTAAGGTGGTTATTTCAGCTGGGAGAGATTTCGCTTCTTCTATGGTGTCCCCCCGGTTAGGACGTTATCAACGTAGAAGTCATTAATGAGGCATCGTGATGCACGGGGAAAGTTGGTTCTTTCATCTTCTTCCAACTGTTGCAGCGTTCGGATAGCTTAGTAGGGGGCACAGTTGACACCGAAAGTGACCGTTTTTAACGCATATTCCTTGATGGGAGAGTTGAGATGGTCTCTCCACAAAATCCGTTGGAACTGAGAGTCATCCGGGTGAATAAATATTTGCCGATACTTTTCCCAATGTCGGCGGTAAAATCGTATCTGTGGTGTCTCCATTTTAAAATAATAAGTGTATCTAATGTCATGTTGTAACGTAGGGCCCACTAGAAGGTTATCATTTACCGATTTCCCATTTGACGATTTGCATGAGGCGTCGAAAACTACCCTTAACTTTATCGTCGTGCTTGAGGGCTTTATTACTGCATGATGCGGTAGATAATACGTGTGATTTGTAGATATTGGCACTTCCACCATATGCCCAGATGTTATCTACTCCTTTAATACCCTATTGTATTCCTTGAGTACTTCTTTCCTTTCGTTATTTCTTTCGGTGGAAAGATAGCGTTTTAAGGCAATTAGCCTGGATTCCCGAGTTCTGGACCATCTTCTTTGAAGGGTAAACGAAATACATAAGATCCATTAGGGTTGCGACGATGTGTGGCTTTGTAAATTTCTTCACATTTCTGATCATCTGTAGAGGTTTTCTTTGGTAGTGAGACTTCTTCAACTTCCCAAAACTTCTTTAGCTGATCCTCTGTAGAACAAGTGATATTATAGGACCTTACCTTCGTGGTTCTGTTCGTGGCTCAAGAAGTTTTGCCTGTTAAGATCCAACCAAATATGGTGTTTTGTCCGTGTGCCGGTGTACCGCGAGGACCCTTTCTTACACCATGACATAAGATAAGTGGATAAATGTCAGGCCCAATGATCATATCTACCCTTGCTGGTATATTGAAGTTTGGATCTGGAGGTCTAAGTTTTCTAAGTGGTCCCAAGAAAATTTAGTAAGTCATACTGACGGAAGTAAATCTATCAAGGTTTCTAAAACAAAAGCTGATGCCGGAATTCTAGAAGGGACCTTCGTTGAAAGAATCGTTACATTAGCAGCTCGCTTTGCTCTGGTAACTTCCTTTTCTTCAACACCTGTGACCACGATCGGGGCGGATTTGGTTTCTAAATTCAGTTGCGATACAATGGCAGCGGTAATCAATGTTACTTGGGAGCCAGGGTCAATTAATGCACGCCCCTTAACAATTCCACTAGGACCCTCCATTTCTATTTCGGCTGTGGCCAAAATAGCCGGGTGGTTATCGTTAATGAAATGAGCAGCGGCCCTGGTAGAGCCTTCTGACATTCTTTCACTTTCAGATCTGTTGCTTATTGTCGGAAGATGCAGTAGTGTGTGGTGTTTTCCTCGGCATTTAGCACATCTAGATTTGTTGAGGCATTTTTTGATTGAGCGAAATTCTCCTAAGCAATTTCTGCAGTAACCTTTGGATTTTGCGATTCGCAACCGTTCTTGTGGATCGCTGTTTAAAAAGCTTTTGCAAGATCGCAACGAATGTTTTTCTTGACATACTTTGCATGTTATTTGACCTGTATAGAAACTTAGTATGTTGACATTACCTGTTCCTTGTTTTTTATGTGGAGGATTTTCTTTCGTTCGTACTTCACTTAGAGCTTCCAGTGTGCGAAATCTAGTTTCGAGAAAGCTTTTCAGCATTTCCCATGCAGGGTAATCACTTGTGCCTGAGATTTTTTCCTCCCAAGCCTTATGAGTTTCTGCAAGAAGCTTTTGTGTCAGTAAATGGGCACGTTTAGGCCGAAGTTAATTTAACTGAGCTAGGCAAGTTAACAACGGCATAAACAGCAATTTTTTTAGCGCTGTTAGCTAACTTATTTCTGTTTTTTGGCTTAGCTAAAATTTAGCACAGCCAAAATGAATTGACGTTTGCTTGTAATTTTCTGTTGTAAGCAAATAATTTAGAAATATTTCAATACAGAATGAAGATTTTATTATTATTATTCATTTTTTAGCTTTTTATTATTTGTAGAATGGGAAATGTTACTATTTTTGCCTGTTATTAGCTGTAAAATGAGAATTGTCAAATGGTATGCTAGAAACGGTGCTAAGTTAACAGCGCTAATTTAACAGAGTTAAAATAACTTGGGCCTAAAGGCGCCCAATGAATCAGAAGGGGGCCCCACTTAGCAACAGATACTTCAAGGTTACCTAGTGAAGCCAGACATTCGGTCGTAATGTCGATCATTGCTTTAATTGTATTAGCTGATTCATTGTTTATTTTGGGCTGCGAAGTCAATGCCCATAGCAGAGGCGGTTTCAGAAGGGGGTAATTGGGTAATTACCCCCCCTAAGAATTTTCGTTCGCTTATTTATTTTTATTCTTAAAAATTACCACAATTTCAAACAAACAAGATAAGTTATGGTGAATCTAGTCGGCGATATATGACGGTGAATTTTTCCAAAACTGCTGGAGAGTCGTGGAAGGGACCGATACCCGAGACTCCCGCTAATATGGCACGCTATGGCTGATTCCACACGAGCGTACACACGACACGACAAGAGTCGGCTGCAAAGTGGTTTATAAAGAAGAGGGTGAGAGAGGACGATGGGGAGGGCACACAAATTTGAATGATCTTTTCAGCAGATTTTTGATCTGTGTTTGCTTGAATATCTGACCATTTTGTAAAAAAATCAAGAAGCGGTTCCAAAATGGCGCCCGATTTTTGCAATTGTGTTCCCCGACCCACCGACATGGGCATTAAATGGAAGGGCATGACAGATAGAATACAATTAGTTGTGTCGCGTCATTCCAAATTCTAAATGGCGGATTACTTTTTTCCTCACAACCCCCTCGGAATGGGTATCAAATGAAAGGGTATGACGATTGTAATGCAGTAATCTGTCTGACGTCATTTTGATTCTAATATGGCGGTCACCACAAAATGGCGAAAAACATATAATAGACTAAAAAGTAGGAAAGAAAATTTATGTAATATGTTTTATCAAATCAATATAAATAAACATATGGGTTCATTTGCTTCCTTTGCCTATCTATACTATTATATAAAGAGAAAAGATTTGATTGTTTGTTTGTTCCGGATAAACTCAAAAATTACCGAACCGATTTTAAAAATTCTGTCGCCAATAGAAAGCTCTATTATCAGGGAGTAACATGGGGTATACTCGTATATGACCGAAATTCAAAATGGAAGCAGAAATATGGTTGAATTTGTCAATTTTATTCCGATTCCAATGAAAGTGGGTATCTAGAGGTTTTTAAGGTCGCAAATAACGAATTTGCAGTCAAAAATTATAAAATCAAGATGGTCGACGAACTTGCAAATTGTGTTCCGATTCCAATGAAAATCGGTATCTGAAATTTTTTAAGGTACCGAATTTACGAATTTACGAAGGTACCGAAGTACGAATAGTTAAATTTGTTCCGATTCCAATTAAAGCGGATATCTAGGGGTTTATAACGTCGCAAATAACGAATTTTTGGTCAAAACTTATAAATTCAAAATGGCCGACGAATTTTCAAATTGTGTTCCGATCCCAATGAAAATCGGTGACTGGGGTTTTTTAAGGTAGCAAATAACGAATTTATGATCAAAACTTATAAATTCAAATTGTGGGACCAATATACCGGACGAATTTTGCCAATCAAGTGTCATTTCCCGGTTAACTGTATGTAGGTTGTTCAAGAGTTGTAAAATCGGAAAATCTTGACATTCTAGCTACAAATTGAAAAACATTGCACATATTGTATCCTGAGGCTCTCTAAGCAATCGGTTCAGAATGGATCAAGAAGGTTTTTTTGGTGAGATGGTACGGAGAAGCGGAAATGTGGGATTTATATGGGTTCCAGCTAGTTGTATATAATTTAAGACAATCGTCGGAGCTGACACGCACTTTTAATTTTTTTTGATGTTGATTGTTTTGTATTTATGGAATAAAAAAATAAAGTTTTTTCTTTTTTTAAAATAACCCCCCCTAAGCCAGTTGGCTGGAAACGTCCCTGGCCCGTAGTTGGGTTGATATTAACACACGTTTGTTTCCATACCTGTCGGTTAATGCGGGCCACGCTGATATTATACTGATATTATACTGTCTGATAACCTTGGCCGCATTTCCCACTACGTTTGCTTTAAGGTAATGTAATTTTTGCACACTGGCTAGAGATGTGTTGGAATCGATGAGTGAATTAAACAAATCCCGGAAACTAACCCAATCAGCATAATTGCCGGAGAATTTAAAAAGCGTTATGGTTGGCAATTGTACAGCGCGAGTCGAGGAATCTGCCTTTGTAAGATTTTGTTCACCAATTTCCTTATGATTTTTGTCAACTAGCCCGTCTTTGAAATCGAAAAAGAGTTTTTCGTACTTATCGTAATGATTTTCTCTGAAATAGGGTTTATCGTCTTCTTTATCGGTTCTAAGTGAGGTCAAGGATCGATCAGTAGCGGAGAACTTTTCCCACAGGTCATGCCAGCCATTGACACGTCCAAGATAATAACCGTGTGTTCTCCTAATTAGCGGCTGTTTCCTCGTGTTACTGACAAATTGGTTCATTTGCTCTATTAAAGATAATTGGAGCTTTAAAAGCGTATGAAATGAAGGTTCCTTAGGCGCGTGAATTGAAGGTCCGTTATCGGATTCCGGTTTTGCGTTCGGGCTTATTTCTTCCATTCTTTTGTTTACGCGACCGCACTAAATTTAGATTGAGTTGAACTCGATTGTTAACTAGATAACGTAGATATAACTTCCTTTATGAACACACTTCACGTTTCAGGGACACGCAGTACACTTAGTTATTTACTACTATAATTGAAAAAGAAAAGGGATAGGTACTTACAATTCGTTCGAACGCTGAAGCTCTTCTCCTCGGGATGTACTGGGCTGATGGTAAAGTTGCTGGGTAAAATTGTAACTCGCTGCCTGTAGTGTTGCAAAATTGTTAAAACCACAAACACTTTGCACTGATACAGAAAATCCGGCTCGAAGGACCATGAAATTAAATGGGATTTTCTATTTTGATTAAAACCACCGAGTTCAACCACTAACAAAAATTTTCTACTTTATTAAAAAACTAACAATAATTTACACAAACGAAAAAAGACAATTATCACGAAATTTATGACTTTAGAACTTTAGAAAAAAAATGTAAAATTGTCTACATACAACGCGGCGGTGACAACTTGTATCTTGTTAACTCGTTTTCTCCAGATCGACTGTTATATATTTCCAGTGCATAAAGTTGGAATAGACTATCGTGCATAAAATGCACCTTTGGATGCAATTGTTGTAAAAAATAGTACTAAATAGTACTGCACAGTAGGGCTTAGTTTTATTTATAGTAGGCGGATATCGTCTGATAATGAAAAACAAAAACAAGTACAAGTCAGTTGTAAATAAATAGTTGTTGAATAAAGCTGAAAGATTATAATCGTGTATTACTAAAAGACACAAAACATTTTTACAACAATCATAAGACACGTCGCAGGTCAAGACAGAAGAAAGTTTAGATGAGAAAAATTGATGAAATAGACCAGAAATTTAAATTAAAGAAAAACTAAAGCGGAAAAAAAATGTCTGCAAGACAAATCTAACAGGAAGTGCGCGATTTTATTAAAGGGTTGTCAGTTGCAGAAATTCGACAGGAATTATTAACCAGGAATGTTAATATTAGTCCTAGTCGGTATAAACCAGAACAAAGCTGGTGGAAATATTAAAAGGAATGTTGGCCAAGGAAAAATTAACGGATATGGAGACTATGCAAGAGGTGGGAACAGCAAGATTTCGTGAAACAGTCAGTGTACCTACTACATCAAGAGTAGAGGAAAATAAGGACTTAATTGAACGTGATCAAGCAGACGTTATTACTGGTGTCCCATCAGAAAGAAGAGATGAAGAACTTATGGAAAGGGAACTTGATGCCCGAAGCAAATCAGGCAGGATCTCAACAATTCAAGATTCATATTGGACATATTGCAGAAATGGTACCAGGATTTGATCCTGACCAAGACAATTACGAGTCATGGTACGAACATGTTATGGAGCTCATGAGAACATATGATGTGGATGAATCTGTCATGAAGACTCTTGTAATTTCTAAATTAAAAGGGAGAGCCATGGCTTTTTACTATTCAAAGCCAATACATGTTTCTTTTACTCTTCCGGATATATTGAATGCACTCAAAAAAATGTTCAAAAGTATTGTAAGCAGAATGAATTTGCGGAAGAAGTTTGAGGCACGTATTTGGAGGAGCAATGAACTTTTCAATAACTATTACCATGATAAAGTTATTTTGGCCAATGTATTAGGAACGGCAGAAGATGAAGTACTAGAGTACGTCATCGATGGTATGATGGATCCAGTTTTACAAGCTCAAGCCAAAATTCAGACATTTAATAAACTAGAGGATTTATTTGAAGCTTTTGGAAGGTTATGTAAATACAACACATCCACCCCAACTTCAGCAAAAATTACATCAATAAAAAGGAGTAACCCGCTAGATAAGGTAAGGTACGCTAAACAAACTGAAGATGTTAGCGAATTTAGACAACCGGATATTGGGCAACCACCATTACGGTGTTTAAACTGTAACGCAGCTGGGCACTTCAAAAAAGACTGCAAGAAACCCCTACGTGAAAGAGGATCGTGTTTTGTATGCGGACGTTTCGGGCACCCTTCATCAGTCTGCCCTGAATCCAAAAAGAGTGTTAACTTTATGCTAGATGATGACGTCCCTGGAGCTTTTAGAGAAGTATACATTAGGGAGAATTTAGGTAATTTAGATTTTAATGTTTGTAGCCCTTTTAGATACAGGTAGTCCAGTTACTCTAGTTCGGGAAGGTGCGTTACCTGAGGAGTTGGTGAATGAAAGGAAAATTTTAAATACTACGCGAAATAAAAGGTATTTTGGAGCTGGAAATAAATAAATTAGTATATTAGCTGAGATTCCGTTAAATTTGGCTATTTGCAATAAGGAAAAATTAATAAATTTTTTGTTGGTTAAAGAAACGATGTCGTTTAAGTTAGTTTTGGGTAGAGACTGTTTAAAGACATTTAATTTTGAGTTGTCAGAAAATATCAATAATTTCGGGGATGAAATTTTGAATATTGATACATATTACAAAACGGATACAAGTTTAGAAAACATTAAATTTGGTGAAAATTTAAGTGAAAAAGTTAAAGCAGAATTTAGGGAAATTTACCAGGAGAATTACGAAAAAGTTCAAAATTTAGATAAACCAAAAATAGATTACAAAATGGAGATACGTTTAACCAAAGATACTCCATTTCACTGTTCACCACGACGGTTATCATATTATGAAAAAGGGGAACTACAAAAAATTTTGAAAGATTTGGAGGCAAGAAAAATAATTCGCCCAAGTGACTCACCAAACTGTTCTCCTATAGTATTGGTGAGGAAGAAGAATCGTGAGTATAGGCTATGTATTGATTACCGCCAATTAAATAAAATTACGGTTAGAGATAATTTTCCATTGCCTCTGATAGAAGATCATATATCTGAATTATATGGGAAAAGATATTCAATATTAGATTTCAAAAGTGGATTCCATCAGGTTAGAATGGCAGAAGATTCTATCAAGTACACATCGTTTGTGTTACCGTTAGGGCAGTTTGAGTATACCAAGATGCCATTTGGTTTACGCAATGCTCCGTCGGTATTTCAAAGGTTTATTAATAGAGTATTTAGCGAGCTAATTGATGAGAGGAAATTTTTAGTTTATATAGATCAGTGATTCCCAAACTTATTTCGGTCATGGGCCCCTTACTATAACAAAAACTTGATCATGCACCCCCAAACCCAAGTGAATCAAATTTTATTTTAATTTTAAGAGAGGGATCCCAGCGGGAAAAATTGGGTGCGCTGCTCAGGGGAGCGGATTTTGAGCTTACTGGAGTTTGCAGACATTTTATAGAACGAACAAAACTGGCAATTATCTTAATGACCATAAATCGTGCCATTAGCATACTCAATAGACCGGTTCTCGTTCGGTTACAGAAGTTAAGCAGCATTGGACGTGGTTAGTACTTAGTGCTTGGAAAAACGAAACTCGCCCTTGAAAAAAAACGAAAGAACGTATGTTAACAACCGCTTAAACGTCAATTTATTTAGTGCTGTTGGCAAACTTATTTGTGGTTTTTGGCTTAGCTAAAATGTAAAATGTAAAATGGGTTGACGTTTACTTGTGAATTTTTGTTGTAAGCAAATAATTAATTGTAAAATTAGAACTGTCAAATGGTATTCTAGGAACGGTGTTTAGTTAACAGGGATAATTTAGAGTTAAAGTAACTTGGGCCTAAACGCGCCCTATGACAGGTAGAATACAATTACCAGTCTAAATTCAAAATGCCGGCCAAAACCGAATGGCGGAAGACATAATAGACTAAAAAGCAGAAAATATAACCTATCAATTTCAAATTTTACACAAAGGCATAGTTCAGGTGACAATGGACTCTGATTTTTTTGTAAAAAAATAAATATGGTGGTACCAAGATGGCGGGCGAATTTTGCAATCGTTTCCCCGACCCCGCGACATGGGTGTCAAATGAAAGGGTATAACAAGTAGAATTGAATTAGCTGTGTTGCTCCATTCCAAATTCAAACTGACGGCCAACACAAAATACCGGATTACTTTTTTCTTTACAACGCGCTCGGTATGGGTATCAAATGAAAGGGTATGATGAGTAGAATACAGTGTCGGCCGCTACAAAATAGACTAAAAAATAGAAAATAAAAATAAATAATTCAAAAAAACTAAAAAATTAGCGTTTATTTTAAAATGAGCTAAGATGTAAAAAATAATTTTGCATGTAAAGTTTTTATTAGTATATGGGAACAACCTACCTTTCAAAATCAAGTTCAGAATGAAATTAATGAAGTTATTGGTAAAATTTATAAATATAACTTACTTAAATGTAAAAAGCGTGAGGCTTTAACGAAAAGTTCCAGTATTAATAAATAAGAATATAGGTAACGAGCGCTCCACCTACGAGCGTCTGAGAACATTCTCCTCTGCCCAAATTCTGTTTGTATAACAGAAGTGTTGTAACAAATGCAGATATAATACTTTTAGTTTTGAGAAAATTTAATTGATCACCTTGTAACTTTAAATTTATTTCATCAAATTTAGCGAAGTCAAATAAGCTGTTTGCTTTTCGATTTCGTTCGCACCGGAGCATCGCTCTTTAAATTTTTGTAATTTTTTATATTGAAACTTTCGATCTTTTTCGCGGACCTCGGTAGTTCTTCGCGCACCCCCAAAATAATTTTTAGTTATCACGGACCCCCTGGATCATCCCATAGACCCCCAGGGGTCCATACGGACCACTTTGGGAATCACTGATATAGATGATATTTTAGTGGCAACAGAAACATTACAGGAACATTTTGAAATTTTGACCAAAATATTTAGAGTTCTGAACGAGAATTTATTAGAAATATGTATAGATAAATGCAAATTCATATGTAAAGAAATAGAATATTTAGGATATTTAGTTAGTGAAGATGGAATAAAACCAAATTCATCAAATTTGAATGCAATTTGCAATGCAAACATTGAAGGATAAATTATTAGATTCTCCAGTTTTAGCCATTTATAATCCATCAGATGAAACAGAACTGCACTGTGATGCAACTGCAATAGGTTATGGTGCAATGCTGATGCAGAAAAAATCAGATAATAAATTCCATCCAATATTTTATTTTTCAAAGCGTACTACACCTACCATAGCTATGAGTTGGAGACTATTATTTACGCATTAAAGAGATTCCGCGTCTACCTTCAGGGATTAAAATTTAAAATAGTCACTGATTGCAATTCCTTAATCTTAACATTGAATAAAAAGGAAATTAATGCTCGGATTGTACGCTGGTTCTTAGAACTTCAAAATTATGATTATATTACAGAACATAGATCAGGCGGCAAAATGAATCATGTAGATGCTTTAAGTAGGAATACAAATATTTTAGTTCTTGAAGAAAATATATTAGAACAGAATTTAGCTATTTCTCAAACTAGAGATGAAAATATTAGAGAAATTAGAAAAGAATTAGAAATTAGAGAAAGCGATAAGTACGAAATGAGGAATGGCTTAGTTTATAAAAAAGTTAAAGAAGGAATCCTATTCTATGTGCCAAAGGAAATGGAAGTTGAAATAATTAAAACTTACCATGAAATGTTAGGTCACGCGGGTGTGGAAAAATGTTATGCAGGCATTATTAAATCTTATTGGTTTCCTAAAGTTAGGGATAAAATAATATTTTCCATAGAGAACTGTTTTAAGTGTATTGCGTTCTCCACTAAGAGAGGAGAAGAGAGGGTTTCTTACATAACATCCTTAAAAGTGAATTACCGTTTGAGGTAGTTCATATAGATCATTATGGTCCCATAAGGAGTATGAGGTCAAAGAAAAGACATATTTTAGTAGTTATAGATGCCTTTACGAAATTCGTTAAACTTTACGCAGTTCGAAGCACAAATTCAAAAGAAGTAATTACATGTTTGAAAAATTATTTTAACAGTTACAGTTGTCCTCTTAAGGTAGTTTCAGATCGAGGGACATGCTTTACGTCAGCAGAATTTAAAACTTTTATGGATGATAACGACATCCAACATATTAAAATAGCTGTTGGCTCTCCCCAGGCCAATGGACAAGTTGAAAGAGTCAACGAAAGCCTAACGCCAATGCTAGCAAAGTTGTCCTCATCAGGGAATGAATGGGATAAGGTGTTACCCCTCGTAGAATTTGCCATAAATAATTCAGTAAACAGGTCAACAAAGAAAACTCCCAGTCAGATGTTATTTGGAGTTAATCAGAGAGGGAAAATCCGGGATCCTCTTAAAGAAATGATCGGTGTTAAGCATGAAAGAAATTTAGGAGAAATTAGGATGCGTGCTGTAGAGAGTATTGGAGAAGCTCAAAAATACGCCAAAAGTTATTATGATAAATTTCGGAAAACCCCAAGACGATATAAACTCGGTGACTATGAGCCGGTTTAGACGGTGCGCTCCATGTGCCTCACGAACTTTGTGGATAAAAGGAGAAGTGGGGTGGTACCTCTCTTCATTCCCACTACTCCCTTCATCACCAAACGTTCGTGAGGCACATGCGCTGGAGCGCACCTTACTAATCACATTAGTACTCCGGGCGTCAATAAAAAGTTAGCTCCAAAATTTAAAGGGCCTTACGTCGTTTTTAAAGTTTTACCAAATGATCGGTATTTAGTTAAAGATGTGGAAGGACACCAGGTAACGCAACTTCCTTACTCTGGAGTACTAGAGCCTAGTCACATGAAATTGTGGAAACAAAATGTTAGTTGCTAAAAACAAAAAAAAATGTTTTGTTAATAAATAGAGATTATATCGTACATTATTTTAAAAAAATGTAAATCATTGTCAGACAGGAGAAAATCGAGGCGATTTTAAGTCAGGATGGCCGAACTGTTGTAAAGAATAGTACTAAATAGTACTGTACAGTAGGGCTTAGTTTTATTTATAGTAGGCGGATATCGTCTGATAATGAAAAACAAAAACAAGTACAAGTTAGTTGTAAATAAATAGTTGTTGAATAAAGCTGAAACATTATAATCGTGTTTTACTAAAAGACACAAAACATTTTTACAACACAATCAAGGGCTAAAATTGCATCTGGAGGCTCAGAAACGATTCTATATGCACAATAAAGTTTATGTGATAATAAAATAAAAAAATTCTAGTCAATATTAATTATTAAACTATCGAAAAATCCGAAAAAATAGCAAAAAATGCACTTTTTTGCATAAAAGTGCATTTAAAAATGCCTTCCAGTCCGAACTGTGCGTACGCACTATCATTTTATTGTTATTTGCACCCAGATCTATCATTCTATCCAAAGAAATCTGATGGACACGAAATTTCTCCAAAATCGACATCAAATCATTAATTCTGACGGCCTACTATTTCATTTTCTATATGCAGCAAAGACATATGCGAGAAACGATTTTGAAGCATAGTTGTTCTTAACCAGGTTTTTATTCGTCGCATTGCAGAGAAACTCCTTTCGCAACTGCTGGAGCTCACTGGGAGTACTAAGGCTGCCTGAAGCAGTTTATGTATGTTAGGCTAGAACTCCTTTATAATAAGTCTTTTTAAATTTTCTACATTTATTTCACAATTTTTCAATTTGAACATGTTCGTTATTATAGTTTCGGCCTTCAGTGCTTTAGAATAAAGGTTTAAAATATCTCTATAATTATTACCAACTCCATCTTGTGGTAGTCAGACTTCCCATTTCGCAATTGGTCTTTATGCCGAGGGATTCTTGTATCTTTTTAAGATTGGCGTGATGACCAGGTTGTGAAAAATGAATGTATAAAGATTCGATAGCATTGAAAACAGTCTTTGCTAGCGGAACGCTAGTGCAGGAATCGACAACAACCAAATTTATTTTGTGCGCTAAACAATGGATATATATGATGCAAGCCTAAAAAATCGGTTTGTGTATGGGGGTAATAAATGAATGATGGATAGTGTAACTTGCATCTATGGCGTGAGGGTGAGTTTGTTTTGTTATAGCTTGCAGGCCTCTATTTTTGCCAGATATGACACTGTCGCCGTCATAAGATTGCGCAAGAATCGGAACATCGCCCAATTGGTTTTTGTTCAGTGTTTCCAAAATTAGGGTTGCCAGTCCCTGCGCGTCTCTAGACGTCGAACAATTAACAAAACCAATAAATCTTTCTACCACGTTAAGCTCGATCGTATATCTAATAGTGATTGACAATTGTTCCTCTTTGTAGCCTCTCGCCTCGTCTACATTCAATGAAAAAAATCCACACGCTTTTGCTTCTTTTGTAATTTGCTCTCTAGTTAGGCATGCTATTATTTCTACAATTTCATTCTGAATTTCTGGACTACAATAATTAAAATGTTTTTCAAAGTGTATGCGAAATTTTTTGTCGTAGTTTGAGAAAAGCTGGGCTATTTCCAAGAAATTACCTCTATTTTTGGATGATATGTCCTCTTGATGCCCTCTTAAAGGTAAACCCTGACGGACAAAGGTCAGTATTACATCAATAAGTTTCAATAAGTATTCTCTATTTTGAATAACATCTTGTTCCTGTTGATTTAGAATTTGCTGATGGACATCTCCAGTTGTAAGAGAATTTTTGTAGGATACATATTTTTGCGCACATTCGACATGAACAGAAGATTCTACATGTTTTTTTAACCCCTCTCCCAGTTTCTTCGAATTGTTGTAACCATTTTTTACAAATTTTTCGCGTTGTTCACGAATTCCTTCCTTAACCCAGTTACTCCTGAAACTATTTGTGGTCTCCAAAGTTTATAATTTTTCATTAAGTGCTTAGTTACGGTTCCTTTGACTAAGAAAAAATACTGGAAAAATTCTAGCTCACGTGGAAAATCGGGAAAGTGATGGGCGTTTAAACGCCCAGTGGGAGAATCCACTACTTTGATAAAGTATGAAAGGTCATATGTATATTTTTTTTTGTGGTACGATGACGCTTAGGAGTCACCCTTTGTACTACTAGTCCGTCATGTCGTTGGTCCAATGTATAGTAGTAAGCTTGTTATGAAGGATAGAATAGAAGGGATAGGTTCATGCATTTAAAAGTCGGAATGTTTTTTGAAACAAACTTTTATTTTTATTAATAATATTCAAAACAAAACTAAATAACTATTCTGGCGTATGATATGAAGCAAAACATGCTTTAGGGTGCAGGGAAATAGTACATTTGTTCAGTGCCGGATTAAGCCAGCGCGGGGCCTGTAGCAAATTCTGTCAAGGGGCCCTTGGTTTGCTTAAGGTTATCAACTTTATGGTATTAAATAAAACAAAACTGTTACAAACAAACTTTTCTGGATTTAATTTGGGCAAATTTAGAAATAATACTATTTATATCGACTTCCATGAGCAAATCGTATTCAATATTCATCAAAGTCAGGTGATTAAGACGTTCTTGGCTCATCGTGTTCCTTAATTCATTCTTAACACGTTTTAATGTTGAGAAAGAACGTTCACCACTGCAGTTGGTGATCATGAGAGATAAATAAATGCGCAGGGCTATTTCTACGTTTGGGAAACAAGATTCTAAAGAATTATTTAACAAAAGCTTGTAAAATTGCAGTTCCAGAGCCTCGTGCTTCTTGCTGTCAATAATACTAGCCACATCGGATTTTAGCAATGCAGCGAACTGCACTAATTCGTCGCCTAGGCTGTCCTCCAAATCATCTGCGTAAGCACTGACGATAATTGAAGATTTTTTCAAAATCTCTTCTGTTGGAAGAGATTTTAGCTGTCGGAATATTCCAAAAACGCCAGTCATTTTATAATATGCCTTCATACGTTTATCTAAAGCAGTCAGTACGTTATCAATAATGACAATAAATACCTGAGTTTCATAACGTTGCCCAGGTGTTTGATTTTCAACAAAGTCGTCGAGTGTAGTTGAGCCGCTGTAATGGTCGTATTTTGTATTTCGCTTGCTTCGTCTTGAAGTCTCTTGCTGATATTCCTCACAGCCAGTCAGATCTTTGGCTTTTGCCTCAATATCTGAAAATGTGGATCGCATTGCTTGAAGGTACCCATGCAATGATTCATAAAGGGCGTATCCAGTGTTAAGGTCTTGATCAGCCGACTGAAGCGAGGCATTAGTCGCTTGCAAACGTTCTAGGATTCCGTTCCACGCAATTGTCATTATTCCCGTTTCTAACTTACTCATCTTCGAAACTAGTCCGTAAGCTTGATTACGGCACTCTGCCTTTTGATCCACGTTATTGGAAATGTCTTTCAAAATTTTCTTAATAATAGTAAAACCACATAAAAGTGCCTTCGTAGCATCAGCTCGGGCTGACCACCTAGTGTCCGACAACCTTTTCAAAATAGGGATTTTTGACGTACTTTCTTTAAGTGCGTTCGTAAGACGACCCCATCGATAGGTAGAAGCAGAAAAAAATGTATATAAGTTTTGTATAAAATCAAAGAAAATTGATGCTTCTGTACAGCAGTCTGCAGCGCACTTAGCAACCAAATTTAAGGAGTGTGCAAGACAGGGAATATATTCTGCATACTTATTTATTTTCTTAATATTTGCTTGTAAGCCGCTGTATTTCCCACTCATATTGCTGGCGTTATCATAGCTTTGCCCGCGACAATCTTTGATATCAATGCCACTCTCACTTAAGAAATTTAATAAGCTTTGAGCAAGTTGTTCAGCAGTATGGCCTTCCATGTCCAAGAACTTAACAAATCTTTCCACTGGTCCAGATGGCAGAACATAGCGCACTATTAGCGTCAGTTGATCTACATGGGATATATCTGGAGTAGAATCCAATGATACTGAGTAGTATTTGCAGCTCTTAATTTCGCAAATAATTTGATCCAGTATGCTTGATGAAATTAGTT
This sequence comes from Thereva nobilitata, assembly GCA_963855945.1. Lineage (NCBI taxonomy): Eukaryota > Metazoa > Arthropoda > Insecta > Diptera > Therevidae > Thereva > Thereva nobilitata. Next base: position 105,245,690 of record OY979694.1, on the reverse strand, counting down.
GGATAAACTCCTCACATGTTGTTTTTGATAAATATGACGTATGCCCCTTTCCTTTATTGGCATGACTTTGAATATGTTGGGCCATAAAAGCATCAAATTTGGAGATTAATTCTAATAAGCCTAAATAATTACCATTGTGAGGTGAACCAACAATTTCATCACTACCCCGAAAAGCAAGACCTCGTTCTGCTAAAAACTTTATTACTGCAATAATTCGTTTTAAAAGTAGCCGCCAATACATTTGCTCAGACTCAATTTGGCTCACAATTTGAGTATCAACACGCACCTTCTTGTTTTTGAGGTTTATCAACGAAATTATTGCTTGTCTATGCTGAGTGCTTTCTTCATGTCTTGTCAACAAATTGTGCGCGTTCTTCCAGTCATCTAATCCTTCTTTCGTAAATCGTGATGACGAATTATCTGAAGCAGTAACTTTGCAAACAAAACAGAAAAGTCGTCCTTTGCTTTCCGAATAACATAACCAATCTCTGACGTGAGTTTGATTCGTCAGTTTATGTTTATAGGTAAAAAATAACTTTTGGCAGAAGCGTGGCTTATTTTCTTTTTCGTAAATTTTCTTTGAAGACATAAAATTACTATTCATATGTTGCACTTCGCTGCTTCCTTTTGCAATCCAATAATCTCTATCAAAGTTACTCGGCCATTCACCAATATCGTTGGAGTATATTTTACTTTCGTTTTGTTTTTGGGTTGAAAATGTAGTGACATTAGAATCATGTAATAATATGCTTTCGACTGTTTTTTTATTTGAAGATGACGATTCTAGATCGAGAGGACTTGCTGTGATTTTAAGTTCTGTTTGGCTAGAACCCAATGTGGTCTCTTGAAATACAGTATCATTTATAGATGTAGCTTCATCGGTAACAGGTATAACTTCTGTATTTTCATTCTCAATTTCTGTAGATTCAACAGAACCACTTTGAACATCAAAAAACTCGGACAGCTTACGTGTTTTTGATAGAACAGCTTCGTTCTTTTTTTCTTTTTCATCTTTTGCTTTACGCTTAGCACTTCCTGAAGCGTAATGCCGACCCGTATCTCTAGATCTGCTGCTCATGTTACCTACGGTTAGACGAAATTTTTTTAAATAAATGTTTATCCCACCCAGAATTGAACTCAGACGCCGCAGGCAGGATCACTGCCAACTGCGCCATTCGTTTCACGTGAAATGACCGACCGTAAATTTAACAAACCACATAAACCCAAAAGAAATAATTCAACTTAACAAACAATTGCTGCGTTTTTTAATCTGTTCTGTGCTGGAATAGCTTCCATACAAACTCTTGTCCCCGATAATTATCGAGAACAGCATCCAGCACAAAAGGGAAATTTTAAATTTCACTTTTCTCACATACGTTTTTTAAGTTGACAGTTGACAAATAAAATAAATTGTTTTGTTTACTGGATGAAAAACGAGAAAAATTAATGAAGAGATAAATAAGACCGATCTTTATGCAGTATTAGAAGAAATTAAAACGCCCAAAGTCGTAATTTCTGCACATAAAAACTAAAATTTCCCTTGGCGTTTTTTTAATGTTCCAGAACAGAACAGAATAGAACAGATTAAAAAAACGCACCTAATGTACACAAGGCGACCTAATTGATATTGAATTTTATCTATTTTACATTAGTTGAAAATTGGTTGTGGAAAGGAGAACGGTGAGTTTCTTAGCACGTTGGACCCAGTCTTAACTTGACTTACACAAGTTAAATAAAAAAAAACAAATTTAGTACAACATAAAAATAATAAAATACTAATTTGTTTGTTTGTCCTTCTTTCACGTGGTAATGGACTAACGGATCGACTTGATTTTTTATGTAATTAGATAGCAGGAGGGTCAAGAAATAAATAAGACACTTTTCCATGCGAACGGAGTCACGGACATCAACAAGATAATTTATAAAGTTGATTTAATTTTTTCATTATTATTTTTTGCGTTTATAACGGTGGTATAAGTATATGTACGTTCGGATCTTTCAGATGTATAATTTAATTTAGTAAAATATCTTACCTTATGCGCAGTTATTCTCGTTTATACTTTTCCCTCATTCACTAGATAAAAACACTCTTCTATTTGGTATATTTTTAAAGGATAACTGAATAAGTCGTTTACACCGCTATATCATGCAAGAAAACAATAGTCAATGCAATTATTACAAAACAACTTTTCTCAAGATTGACTCACACCGAAAGTGCTATTACACAAGCCTATAAAAAAACATAGTTCAACATAATTCCGTTATTCCGTTATAACTTCAATGCCTACTGCGTTCAAATGCAAAAAGCGAAAAACTTTTTAGGGAATCATAAGTCAGTAAATTACCAAGAATTAGTGCTGGACTTGTAGGAAAATTTTAAAAAGCTTGAGTGTAATATGAGTATCAAGGTCCGCTCTTATAACGAAGAACAAGGAGAGCGATCCCATCAGGATTTAAAAGTTATGGAAGATAGGTATCAAGGTCGATAGGATGAATACATGATGGCGGATTACTGCTGGAGCATCAGCAGAGAGTATACCAGTGTTATTGGGTGCCTTCCATGTAGACACAGAAATCCATCTGTGTCCGACACAGCGTGTCGCTCTGTGTCGTTCTGTGTAAGCCCAATTGGAACACAGAAGTTCAAGAAAAATCCGCCGCGACGCACTTTCCTCGTTTTTATTTTTTTTTTTGACAAGTAAATCGTAAATTTTATGTTGATAATTAGTTTAAATTATTTACCCGACATCTTATATAAATGCTGGGAATCTTAAAAATGAAACAATATTGTAGAAATTATAAATTAACGATCACATTTCAATTGGCGAGGGTTGGTAGCATTGTCTTAGTTGTGCCCGGCTGTGTCTAGCTGTGTCGTTGATGGAACACTTCTGTGTCGGACACAGTGTAACACTGTGTCTCTCTGTGTCTAAATGGAAGGCACCCATTATCTTCCAAACGTAAATATCATCAATTTCTTATTGATTGCTGGTCCATATAATCCTTTTCAAATTGTTCGGGTATTACGACTAGTTCAATGGCAATATCAGTTTTGCAGTGTTGCCATCTTGCGTGCGGAGCGGTGCAAAACATAATTTGTGGTGCGACCAACGCTCACTTTTAGAAATGTAGGTACTAAAATTTTAAATTATAGTTGAACATTTTGATACCAACTCTTTCGTGGTAAGCATTGTACCTACATTGATTTGAAAACATATTTTCACGCTTCTATCTAAATTGATAATTTTTTACGGTCAGAAAGCGTTGGTGCGCGGGGCCCCCAAATGCGCGGGGCCCGTAGCATTTGCTACTCTTGCTACGTGGCTAATCCGCCACTGCATTTGTTACAAAAATAATTTGTTTTTTTCTTACATACAGCACACCTTAGCTGATTTTCTTTGTAATTAACCAAATGGTCTAACCTATCAAATCGAGATGTTTCACGATAGTTTTTTTTTGTCTAGGACGAGGCCCACGCTTTTCAGTCCTTTTGTGCGTTTTTAGTAAGCTTCTCGCTACCACTCTGCGGTATGTGAGATGGTCGCACTCACCACCATCTTCCTTGTATAACTACCACGCATTTTGAGTAGCCATATCAAGGCAATGACACAGCAATGGAAAATACCATTTTTTTCCTCGAATGGCGGTCCTATAAAGACTTATGTTTTGGTCAGCTCGGTCAACCCCGCCCATATTTTCATTATATCTCTTTATAATGCTGGGTTGCTCTATTTGCACATACTTCTTGAGCTGCTGTGAAAAACGCCTTGCCCTATGTAGTGGTTCTACTTGTTCTGTGTTTGAGGCAGCTGTAACTACACTATTGTCATTCCATTTACATACCAAAATATCTGCTGGTCGACTTGACATGAACTTGTACGTGCCTCTATCAGTTTGTTTCATCTCTTTGTTCGCCGGCAAAGGACATCGGGATGTTCGGTTTTCTCTTATCGTTCCAGTCGCCTTCAGACCTCTATTGGTAAGCTCGTGCAAGAGCGGGATTGACGTAAAAAAATTGTCAAAGAATAAATGAAACGGCATCTGTGGATTTCGAGTTTGCAATGCGTCAGAAAATTGTAGAATAACGCTTCCCCCTAAACCAAACTGTTTGTACGCCACAGGAATATTCGCTGACTTTCCTTGATATGGCTCAAACCAGAGTACGTATCCTAATCTCGTAGCACCAACCCAATACTTGTATCCCCAGCGAATAGGCTTTTCTCGTATGAATTGCTTACAGCTATGTCTACCATAGTAAGGCACCATCGCTTCGTCCGCAGTATAGTTTTCTTCCAACGGAGCAAAAGCCAGGAATATTTTATTCAACAAATCAAGCAAAGGCCTCAGCTTAGCAAACTTATCTTCATTGGTCTGTGCTGCTGACTTGTCACAGCAATGAATGTTTGCCATGATGAAATCAAATCTGTCTCTGGATATGGCGCTATTCACAATGACAAAATCTGCGTCTGTTGACTTCTCCCAATACATACTCCTTCGCGGGACTGGTACATAACCACTGAACAAAAGAATGCCGAGAAAACTATCGTCAAACATGCAATCAAAATAGTAAAGCGGACCCTGCAAATTTTTTGGGCCTTGAACTTTTTGCCACTGTTGAAGTCCAAGAGGATTGTGGTAGTTTCTCCATTGGTATTTTTGTTTATTCGGCACACTCGGAGCAATTACAGGCTCTTGTGTGGAGACAGTTGCGGTACCTGATATCGGCTCAGGTTCAGTGACCTCAGTTACATTCGCATCTTGATAATGCAGATAACGGCAATTCATCTTCACTGTCAAAAGTTTCTTCGTCTGAATATATTAGGTCCGCTTCAGCTCTCAGTTGCGAGCCTAAAAAAAGCTTCTAAATAAAACTTGTAATTTGGTTGAATAATTGTGTATAATAAATACTAGTGGATACCAATATATATATATATATATCCACTCATACACAAATTCTTACCAGGAAGATTGTGCCAAGTCACAACTTCTTCGTCGCCAGAGTCCTTGTCTGTAATTTCTGCGTTAGCGTTTTCCGGAGGAAAAATAGCTACGGCACTTGGCAACTGATCCTCGTCATCAATACACTCTAGCTGTTCAATGATTTCGTGAAGTTAGACCAGTAAAAATTCTAAGTATCGTTATGTTTTAGCTCAGAACATGAATAGGAACTTACCTTTTCGAAGCCATGGGGACAGTCAATTATCTCACTTAACTTTAGATTTAAAAAACAATCAAAAAACTGCTTCCAAATGTCGCGAACTGCTCACTCAAGCAAAGGAATGTAGCATCTGACATCAATAATGCTGAATAAGCGCGCTCCCAATACCCGGAAAGAACATACATACAAAACAGTAGACCTTGTCTTCTTCCGTATTGTATTCCAACCATCTATATAGTTCTTAATATTTAGATGAAAAAGATCTTAAGTTGTTGCCAATTTTCGTTTTTGGGAAATTTAGGTAGGGCTGTGATGGTCCTGCTTCCAGGGTGCCTAAGTTGTTTCCTTTTTTAATACCAGCATATTCTGAAAATCCAAACGTATCTACTTCTGGATCTACGTCTGAATCAGCTGTTTGCCACGAGTTCTTCGGCTGGGGACATTTTTCTGGAACTTCTGAAGTTTCTACCTCATTTTCTGTGAAATTTTCTTCAGATGTGCTTGTTGATGCTTCAAGCATTGCAGAAGGACTAGGACTAGGATTATTTCCACTTGCCCCATTTTCACCATCAGGTGTCATTGACAATTCTGGTTTTTTTAAAAATAATCTTATATCTTTCAATTTCTTCATGTTTTACCTAGCAAAAAGAACTAACCCAGTTAAAACTAAACATGACTTATTCAATTGATAGTAAAATAATAACCTACCTTACTTATCGGTTACGTTGAACTTATTGGTTTTGTAATCTAATAATTGAAAATACGTAGTAGTGCGCAAAAACAATAGCAGAACAAGGTCACAACAATCACTAACCTAATCACTATCTTAAACTAAATTATAATTTACAGTTTTATTCGCGTTAATTACTAACTATTTTATTCGTTGACATAGAAAAACAAACGACGACTAACTATTTCATATATGTTAACAACTACAATATTTTCATAGGACTACTGTTAAACTATTTTTAAAAATGTGTTGTGTTAAGTGTTTTTACTTCACGTTTATGTCTTGTGACATATGGGTGTCGCTGAGTTCGGTTTCAATTGCTGCAATACTCCCTTTCCAGCAACATATTTGTTCTTAGTCGCGTGTTGCGAAAGGGACTTCCTATCTTTGTCGCTGATCCTTTATAATGTCCTATGTGCTTGTTGTGTGGTGCCGTTATCTTCTTCATTTAGTGCTTCTGTAAAGGCTGGTTTTAATCTTACCATCGAAATGTTGGTATGGGTCCCTTTTATGTAATGCGGTGTTACGCTCCATGTGAAAGATTGTCTGCCGCAATGGTTTCGCTAGATGCGGTCTTATGTTATCGGTAGATACATCGTAGTAAACTTTCGCTTCTCTGCCTAACGTCTTAACTGTTTCAGTACAAGATTCTTCGATTCTTCGTTTGTGGCTTGTGCTGTTGCTATGTCTTCGACTGTGATTAAATCTGGTAATTCTAAACCGCCTACTATTGATAATGTATCGGCTTCGGCTACCGTATTGTGGCTCCCTGTGTTGTGTCGTATTGCTAAATAATCCAAGTGCCCCTTTTGTCTTTCGAAGCTTTATGTTTGAACGCTTCTGATACATCTCCTGTTGGAGTTTAACATTCGCAGGGATCTTCTTAATTCCATTACCGTTTCCAATGTCGGGAATTCTTGGATCGTCTGGACTATCCCAGGCATTCTAATTTTTCTTGGCAAGAGTGGCACTTGTTCAATTTTATTGTTATACCATATTCCTTTAGTCGCTATCTTACGTGCATTAGATAATCATCTCTAGAACGTGATGCAATTGTAGCAAAAAGTGAAATCGAATACTGTTAACACTGTATCCATAAAGCGTTGAGGAGATTGGGTGAGTCCCAACGACGCAACATGACGTTCAATTCATACAACCCGAATGGAGTGATTACAGCTGTCTTTTCTCGGTTCTACGGTTGTAGAATGCGTGCATCCGTAGAATCGATGCGCGAAGTCACACCGTATTCAATTAAATTAAGTTCCACACTTTACAAATTACGTAACCACAACTAGTTAAATTACATACTGCGAAGTTGATCGTGTGGACCGAAAGGGTCAAACCCGTAACCCAACTAGTTTTTGCACTTGAATTAACAACCTGCTACGCTAAGCTGTCGTCTTCGCCTGGGTGTATGTAGGGAATCATGAAGTCACATGCAGTCCACGGCCTGTCAGGGGGATGCCTCAAGTGTTCATCCCTCATCCCTGAGTAATGTATGGCCGTCATCGGCCCCTTCTACCCGACCTGGCCTGAAAGGCCACGGCCTGCTGGAGGCCTGTATGTGAATGAGGACTAATATAAACATTAATATTAGGATTAATATAAACATTCTCGGAGGCGGCTATGACGATTTGGATAATATTTGGTCAAGGATGGTTTTCGTTGATGATAAAATAATTGAGCGAGAAATGTTATTGAATATATTTCTTAACATAGTGTCGATTGTTCTAGGGTGGGCAATGTATTTTGTAGGGTGGGCGGTGCCCACCCTGGCCCCCTAGCTACGCCCATGGATAAAATATCAAATTGTAAGGAATTTTTCTAAAGCTCCTTTCATACGAAGTCATATTGAATAAAGATTCTTTAAAGAGACTTACTCTCAGTCTATATATACTTTAGTTTAGATACTATTGAAAGCATTGAACAAATTGAATTTTAATACACTTTTCACTAAGAGTAATTTATTTATCTACCAAATCTGGTTCAATAACACAATACATAACACGTTAGCATTTGCGATTATTTTATAGCACCAGGTTTTCCACCGTATTTTATTATACATGCGTTAAACTCCAATAAGCAGTACACCAAAAAAATTCCTTTTTCCTTTTTTCCGTTTTCGCCCGGTGTGTTCTTTTTGTTAACACAGAAACATTATCTTTCCGCGCGGACCACCCTCTACCCAGAAAATTCAGTACTAACTCCTCGAAAAAACGCTTCTCATCAAATCAAATCCACAAAAATCCAAACCTAGCGGAGCTTTCGTCAGCCCACCAAAGCGTCCGTCGTCGTCCTCTATAATTTTGTTTGATTTTAAAAATCGACTGATTTGGCTACTTGTGAAGACTCGACTAGCGGTAACAGTCCAAGAGCTGTCTGCAAAAAACGTGACTATCGCGTAAGTGGAGGAAATGTTTTTGAAATGTTAGTACTCACAGCGCCCACAAGAAAAGTCTTGGTCTGCCTGGGCGGAAGTGGAGTGAAGTTTGGAATGAGCATTTTCCGGACAATTTTTAGGAGCGCTCCGTGACCTATCGAGTAAGAGCTTCGAATTACTCTTAAAACTTAATACTTACGGAGGAAAAAAAATAATATGTTTGTTTGCCTGTTCGAATCTAGGGTTGAAAATTTTGCTATAATGTAGAGAACAAACTTGTAGAGCGTGAAAATCTTCACAAAAAAGTTCTCCAAATGTTTATTTTCGAAAATTGCTTCCTATGAGAGATAATACAACCAAAACTATTTTATTGTGAGCCGGTTGGCCGATCAAAACGGCATGGATGTGACCATTTGACCAGGGGCATAACCTTCTATATAGAAAGCCATGAACATGCCATCCGCACACATACATGTAAGCAATTCGGTGGGCCAGGTGCCATATTCGCTTCCTGTCAAATTGTATGGAAAAGTGGATGTGAGAATTGTTTTTTTTATTTCTTTAGTGAAATAATTATATAAAAAGAAAGTTATCAACTCAATATGATGAACACAATTAAATAAGAATGTTGTCATAGAAGTGATATCTAAAAATTATAAATTTTAGTGCGATTTTCGTGTTTTTTTAGTGTCTTACAGTGGTCCTTATTACAAAAAAAGAAACTACATATTATATTCATGTAAACCTCGTGTGATTTGATTAAAAAAATTAAAAAACATTGAGTGATTGTGCGTTAATTGTAAATATGGCCACTTTGTTTACATTCGCGGTGGTTTTGTCGGGTTTCATTAGGAAAATTGTTAAGTTTTTCATGTTGTGGGGTGGTAATCGAATTATCAGTGATTTTAAAGTGATTAATATCTTCATTACGGTGTAATTATTAAAAATATAAGTGCTGAAAAATGTGAAAGAAAGTGCTAAAGGTATTGTTTATATGAGGTTTACATGAATATAATATGTAGTTTCTTTTTTTGTAATAAGGCCCACCGTAAGACACTAAAAAAACACGAAAATCGCACTAAAATTTATAATTTTTAGATATCACTTCTATGACAACATTCTTATTTAATTGTTTTCATCATATTGAGTTAATAACTTTCTTTTTATATAATTATTTCACTAAAGAAACAAAAAAAACAATTCTCACATCCACTTTTCCATACAATTTGACAGGAAACGAATATGGCACCTGGACCACCGACTAACACATACACAACTGGTGTTCATGGCTTTCTATATAGAAGGTTATGCCAGGGGCCTTTAGCGTTAGCTACAGTTTAGTATCTGTCGGCCGATGGAAAGGCTGTACTGTGCGGGATGTCTTAAACCTCTGTAATTTTTTCCAGTGAGTTTTTTGAGAAAGAGCCCAGCAACAAAGTTGTTCATAATCGTCTTCCGCATCAGAATATTCACTTTAAATTTTTTTTTCGCCGAAAGCCAATTTCCATATACATTGTACCGGGGTTCTTCCAGTAGAAGAGATTAGTAAAGAGAAACTTAATAACTAATAGTTCGAGAGCCCAGGCCCGCCAGACCTACGTCATTTTCTTAAGCTGATATTTCGTATATAAATAGTGTCCTACGCAGTTAAGAATGTATGCACACTCGCTAGTCCGGAGAATGGGCTCTTTTGTGGATAGGGGGTTGGGGGGTAAACAAGGGGTTAAAATTGAAAAAAATGTCTGTCGCTGCGTATGTAGGTTCTACTAGGGCTAAATAACCGTTAAATACTCGTGGCAGACATTTTTGAACATTTGCACGTTGCACCCTCCCCAAGCCAACCCTAGCTGAAGTTGCCATTACGAAAACACACCCCCAGCAAATGGGAATTTCTGCCACTAGTATTTAACGGTTAGAAGTGGGGATGAGAGTGAATACGCGTAAATGTGTTGAGGTAATAAGTGTTACCAGATTAAATTATTGATTAGAGTGAAATTTTGAGTGAATGTAGTAAAATTATTAGTGAATGTAGTAAAATTTTGAGTGAATGTATGTTTGGGTATAGAATTGATTTAAGCTAAAATTAGTATTGAAGAGGATGATGTCAGGTGGTGCTAATAATTAATGTCCACTGGAGCCGAAAATAATGATGTCAAGTGCTGATATTTAAATGTCCACCTTAGCTGAATGACCATGATTCCATTTCCATAGCGGCCCCGATATATGTTTAACTGCACCTGTTTACCCTTAAATTAGCGTTATTCGTCTGAAATAGAGAAGTATTAAAGTGCCCTAATGCAAAATAAAGTAGATGGTGGCCTCGTCTGCAAGAACACCTGACATTGGTCCCACTATCAAGGTAGAGGAACACGAGTTTGATGTGGTAACATCATTTACCTCCCTTGGGTCAATAGTAGCAGCGGACAATAGCATGAAACCTGAAATACGCGCACGACTGCTAAAAGCCAACAAAGCCTACTATAGTCTGTCAAGGCTCTTCAAATCCAAGCATCTGACCATAACGTCTAAACTTTTACTATATAACACGATGGTCTTGCCGGTCCTCACATATGCATCCGAAACGTGGGTGCTTAGCAAAAAGCACTCTAACCTCTTGGTGGTGTTCGAGAGGAAAATGCTTCGGATGATTGTTGGCCCCTTATATGAGGAAGGACGATTCCGGAGACTCTACAATGACGAGATTTCCGAGCGTTATCGCGACATAGATGTTGTGAGGAAAATAAAGCTCGGTAGACTGCGGTGGGCAGGACATCTATACCTTTTCAAGTTCAAATTGAGACTAAACAATTTCTAATTGTGACTAAACAATTCAAAATGGCACTAAACGATTTCAAAATGGGACCTAACAATTTCAAAATGGGACTAAACAATGTCAAAATGAGAATTAAAAAATTTCAGTGAAAATAAATACATACTTCATTGGAAGAAATATAAAGTATTATATATAAATTATAAATCAATGAAAAAACAGCCATATCTATCATATTGATTGGGTCTGGTATAAATTTTTGAATATGAGCGACAAGTCGAAAACAATCAAGAACATCAATTTTCGATATGTTTTCTCAAATTTTACTTGTTGTACACAAAATTCGGTTTGTGTCAAATTTGATCTGTTTTCACCAGCATCTGAATATTTGAATCTCTTTTGACACCAGCCTCTTGTTTTTGGAAGTGCTCTCCAATCTTCGTTATTACTATGCAAAACACAGATTTGCTACTTTATATTGTCAGCTTTAATTTTTTTTATGTAAGTCATTTTTAGGGATAAACTAATAATGACACTTCAATGAAGAGACTTTTAATATTGACAGACAATACAATGTGTTGGTCAAGCATCGTTAACAGTCAACTAAGTAAAAAAATCTCAATATTAACGAATAAAGATCAAAGTATTTATTTGTTTTCACGGAAAGTTTTTAATTCTCATTTTGAAATTGTTTAGTTCCATTTTGAAATTGTTTAGTCCCATTCTGAAATTGTTTAGTCTCAATTAGAAATTGTTTAGTCCCAATTTGAACTTGAAAAGGTATTGCTCGTATGAGTGAAGATGAGCCTGCTCGGAAATTTCTCTGCGGTAAGACTTATGGGGTGCGACAGCGAGGGAGACCCAACCTCCGCTGGAAGGATGCCGTAGACCAGGACGCTCTGAGCATAGGGATGCCAAACTGGATGACATCGGCTCAGAATCGGGACCGGTGGAGAGAACAGTTGCGAGAGGCCAGGACCGGATCGCGGTTATTTTAATAATCGAGTTAATCTTCTAGCTCAGAAGTACACTTCTCAGCTGGGCTGAGAAACGGGCCACGCCTATGTGCAGGGACCGAACCAGCCGAAAGCACCAAAAAAGGTATAAGAAGAGAAAACACCACATAACGAGCATGATATCGAAAATGCAGGCTCCTTCTCGACCCTCCCCGGCACTCCGGTACCAAGCCGGTCCGGTCCCTGCACACAAACGCGGTCACATTTACCACTGCACAGTGGCTCAGCTAAGACATGCAAACAAAAAAATGTTAAAAACATATAACTTAAAACAGTAAGAAATGCAATACCCAAAGAAGCATGCAAGAAAGCGAGTCATGTGAGATTGAAAAGACTCCTTTTAAGGACGTCCTTACTAATGCTCACGCTAAAAACATCAATATTTCTATTCACATTAATGAACATGCGATTAACAGGCTCGAATCTGCCGTAATTCGTGTTAGAGGAGTTGGTGTGTAAGAGAGGTGGCCCTCTCAAATTGTATCCACTCTCTCTAAACGACGTACGGCGACTCAGAAAACCTGAGTCGACCTTTCCATTAAGGAGCTGATGAACAAATACAACATCGGCCACCTCACGACGCCTGCAAAGAGAGCTTAAGGCCTTGTTCAGCCTGGAGGGGTTTGAAGCGGAGCGGTTGCGCGCGCAACCACTTCAAAACTCTAGAAACAAAAAGTATGAAAACGCAGAAGCGGTAATGCGCTGAGTTCTGTTCATTCTGTTCTCAAGCGGTTTCGAGCAGTTAATATCTATCTAAGCATATTAAAGATGTCTATGTCAAGATCAATACGGGTGTTTCTATATGAAAATTCGTATTTTAAATTTAAAACTTTTTTAAAAAGGAAAAAGAAAAGTGCAGTGCATCCAATCAATAAAAGAAGGAGAGTTTTCAGTGAATTTCACCACTTGTTCAGTGAACTTAAACAACATCCTGAAAGATTTTATGCGTATTTTCGGATGACTACTGCTACTTTTGAGTACATTTTATATAATATTGATAGCAAAATAAGGAAAAAATTTACCAATGCAGTATCCCCAATTAAACCCGTTGAACGTCTTGCCGTTACTGTGAGGTAAGTAAAACAATTTCTATTCAAAATAAATTTTATTGTGGAAATCAAATTCACAAACTTGAATTAGATACAGTATTGGTATTGTCGTTGTCTTCAATTATAACCGATATCGGAGAAAAAGGAGTAGAAGACATAGTTGAGTGATCAGAACATATTACTGATATAGGCTGGCCCTCAGTATCAAAAACGCTACTATTCCACACCGCTGACAGTGAGGTTTCCTTTTATTCGCTGGCATGGCTTTTGCTTTTCATTGAATGGTACAGAAGCTCCTGCATTTTCAGGCGGAAAAGCCACTTGGTGTCACCTGACATTTTTTTCATATATGGGTGAAAGCTCATCAGAAAATGGTAGTCTTCGTCTGCAGTCCGTTCTTCCTCGCGAGCCATAAACTTTAATTTTTTTTCTTCGATATCTAAAAATCGATCCTCATCGCAGCTGTTTTTCCGCTTGCATTTTCTTTTTGAAACTGCCGTTAGTTGCTTTGGTACCGAGGCTTCTTTTGTTTTTTCTTCAGGTAAACTTTCTGCACCAATATCATTTAAAATATTTTCAATCTGTGCATCTAGTTCTGAGGAAAACGGTTCGCTTTCATCTCTCTCTAAATTTCCGGACATTTCACGAGGGGCTACAACATCTTTAAGGAAAAGAAGCTCGTTGAAATGTACCCACTTTGTAGATAAATTAGATGTTCCACTCCCGGACTTTACTTTAATAATCGCGATGAATTCCTTGCGAAACCTATCGCGCAAGTTTTTCCATTTCTTTTGTAAGATCTCCTCTGAAAGCAAAGAAGACCATAATATAAAACAATGCATGTTCTAAAATAATAATCTTAAGAGAATAATAACCTCAAAATATTTTTTTCTTTAGATTTTTGGCAACTGGATGTTCATTCAGAGCTCTTGCTATGTCTTTTAGAATGGGTGTCAGTACAGTATCGGGTATAATTAAAGAAGTATGTCAGGCCATTTGGGAAGTTTTACTTGAAAAGCATATGCCAGCACCATCAGAAACAGACCTAGTAGAAGTAGCAAGAAATTTTTTCAATAAGTGGGATTTTCCACATTGCATTGGATGCATTGATGGAAAACATTTCCGATGCAAATGTCCACCAAACTCTGGAAGCTTATATTTTAACTACAAGCAGTTTTTTTCTATTGTTTTGCAAGCCGTTGCGGATGCAAACTATAAGTTTATTGCAGTTGAAGTCGGTGCCTATGGTAAACAAAGCGAAGGTGGAATTTTTGAATTATTGACCTTACATTATTTAATAGAGAATAAAAAATACCACATACCAAGAGCGCAATGTTTGCCTAATTCTGCTCTCATAGCTCCATTTGTCATGTTGGGAGACGAAGCATATCCGTTACGTTCCTACCTGTTAAGACCATTTTCTAAAAGCTCTTTAGATGCTGACAAGATTTGCTTCAATGATAACTTATCAAGAGCGCGAAAAGTTGTTGAATGTGCATTCGGTATCATTACATCAAAATGGCGTATATTGACGAAAGCTTTTGAAACTGATGTAAAAACGACAGAAGTTATTGTAAAATCAATTTGTTTACTGCACAATATTATTGCTGACAGAGAAGGAATAGCACAACCCGTTACTTTCGAATTAGCAGGAAATTCAGAGAATGGACTTCAAGAAACAGGTATGGAGAAAAGATACAATGCACATTCAAGGGCTGCAGGAAACACTCGAGAAATATTTAAAGAATACTTCAAATTAAAGAAAAACTAAACTGGCAAATAAAATATTTAAAAGCAAAGTAAATCTGTGTTGACTTAATTGGATAATTTACTTCCACAGCAATTTCATCCCATAGTTTTCTTGTTAGATCTCGGTTTGAATAGTTTCTATTTTTCATATCCCATAAAGCCGGGCGGTTACGAATAGCATCAATTAGTTTATCAGAATCCATATCGTCGAATATTTACACAAATTAACATTCAAAAAAGTCACCACAGTGCACAAGCGGTTTCGCGCGACTGAAATCAAAAATTTTGATCTGTCACTTAACCGCCTCTTGACGCTTTGGAACGTGTCGTAACGCACCACCTTTAACCGCGCCAACGTGAACACTTCCATTGTCTACCACAGCTGTGACTTTTTCAGGCGGTTGCGCGCGCAACCGCTCCGCTTCAAACCCCTCCAGGCTGAACAAGGCCTAAGTCGAGTAACTTAAGCCGGGATTCGTATGGTGGAAGAACTAATGGATTATCCCAACGAAGGTGATTCAGTGCGAATCGAACGAACCTCCTTTGAACTGACTCGATTCTTCCGACGTGCAAAGAGTAGTGAGGAGACCAAACCTGGGACCCGTACTCGAGTAATGGTCTGACAAGAGAGATATAAAGGTGTTTAGTAATCAAGGGGTTATTGAATTCTTTAGACCACCTTTTTATAAAACCCAGGACTAAACTACCTTTGGAAGCAATATAGTTAATGTGAGCAGAAAAATCGAGCTTACTATCAAATCTAATCCCGAGATCTTTTACGAAATTAACACGAGGGACACACTCGTTAGAAAAGGTGTAGTTAAAAATTATAGGACTACAACTTCTCCCAAAAGTCATGGTTTCACATTTACTAATATTGAGAACCAGGTTGTTGTTCGCACACCAAGAGTAAAACGTATCAAGGTCAGCTTGCAAAAGTTTGCAATCCTCGATACTTTTTATGTGACGGTACAATTTGCAAGGGAACAATGTCATCAATTGATAGAATAAAAAGCAGGGGACCAAGATGACTTCCTTGAGGAACACCGGATGACGCTTCAATGGTTACTGATTTGGATCCACGAAAAAGAACTTGGTAGGTCCTGTCGGCTAAGTAAGACTGGAACCATGCTAAAAGGGCTCGTGGAAAGCCTAACATCCTTAATTTAAGAAGTATAATGGAGTGGGAGAGCTTGTCAAATGCCTTACTAAAATCAGTGTAAACACAATCAGTTTGGCAGCCGGAAACGAAGCCTTCGACAGCATGAGAAGTGAACTCGAGTAGATTGGTGGTGGTGGAACGAGCTGCAAGAAAACCATGTTGATTCGTTGAGATGAGTTTCTTGCAGATAGGCGCGGTTGCCGAATAAATAATCGATTCAAAAAGTTTAGGTATAACAGACAACTTCGCAACTGATCTATAATTCGATATTTCATTCTTGTTCCCGCTTTTATGAATAGGGATTATGAACGAATTTTTCCAGAGAGTAGGGAAATACCCTTTATTCAGGGATTTTTGAAAAAGGGTTTTCAGTGGAGACTGGAGAACCTCCGCACAGGACTTAAGGACAGCAGGAGGGATACCATCGGGGCCGGAAGTGAAGTCGAATGGGAGTTCGTTAATATGCTTCACGATATCGTCACTGGTAATTGAGAGAGATAAGCTATGAACCTCTCGGTTTGGAGTTATGTGACGAAAATTATTATCGTTAGGCAGAAAGCCAGAAGGTGTGAAAGATTGGTGAAAGAAAGATGCAAACATGTTACAAATCTCGGACGACTCACAACTAGACCAGTTAGTGTGCTGCATAGTATTCGGGTAGTTATCAACTTTCTTCTTAGAGTTGACAAACTTAAAGAAGTTTCTAGGATCGGTATACACATTGTCCCTCATGCTGCTGAGATAATCTCGATACCGAGCAGAAGAGAGTGAACGAAAACTGTTATAACACTCGATAAATGAATTGAGACTCGAAGAGTCCTTTCTCTTTAAATAGGTTTTCCAGAGTCTATTCTTCTGGTTTTTTAGATGCTTCAGCTCATTATTGAACCAGGGTGGAGATGAACTGGGCAATTTTCGTTGCTCAAAAGGTACGCAAGAAGCGAAGGCTTCATAAAGTACGGCATAAAACCGTGTCACGTCGACATCCAACTCATTTGCGGAAAGCAAGCTGTTGAAATCAATCGATGCAAGCTTAGATGACAATTCCCCAAAGTTAGGTTTTTTAAAGTTAAAGGAATGGCTTACCACCTCTGGACAAGAATTGTACTCTGAGTTGGAGCAATAATTAAGCAAGAGAGGAGGGTGGTAATTGTCAACTGACGTCAGGATAATTGGACTGGGTTCGACAGTCAAATTGGCCGAGTCAGTAAAGAATACAAGATCTAACTGCCTCCCCAACACGTTAGAGACACCGCTCACTTGATTCAGGCCAAGTGAGAATAAGGAATTGAGAAAGGAGGATTCCTTAGAATTCAGGTTGCCTTCGGGGAGGTAGTTATCGTCATCTTCATCTGATACCCACTGAATATTGGGTAAATTGAAGTCCCCTAGGAGAAGTAACTCATCGCCAGTGTCCATCATACTAAGGATATGATCAACACAAGAGATGAGAATATCATAGAGGTTTTTACCTCCATTGTCAAGTATGCTAATCATATCTGGTGGGATATAGCAGCACAGAAGGAAGAGATTAGTCTTAGATAAAGAAATTTTAAGAGCGACAAGCTCAATGTCAAGGTGGAAAGAGAAACTAGGAAGCGAAATTGGGTTACAAGACAGATGGCTACTACAAGCAAGAAGTACGCCACCCCCACGAGCTTCTGAGTCAGTATGACGGTCCCTACGAAAGACTTGATAGGAGGAACCAAAGAGTTCAGCATTTAGAATGCCTTCATGGAGCCAGGTTTCAGTGAAAGCTATGACATCGAAGCCACTAGCCGTCGATGCCTGAAGGATGTCATTGGTTTTAGACCTAGTCCCCCTTACATTCTGGTAGTAGAGGGAGAGCGGCTCAAGTTTTTTGATATCTGTGGAGGTCTCAGAGTGGAAGTGTTTGCATGAGAAATTCGAGAACGGTTACGCGGAACAAAAAGCTTGGTAAGGGCACCAGCAGGCCAGAACCCAAGGTCTAAAAGTATCTCGGCTGTAACAGGCGGTACAGACAAGACAAAAGAAGCAACAGGCTTGGAAGCCTTGCTGACTTTTCTGCAAAAAACACTCTCAGGGTTAATAGATTTCGTCTTTAAATACTCACAGATAGTCTCCGTCTTAGTTTCGGGAGAGAATCGAGAGATAAAAATATTTAAAGGTTTCGGTATAGAGCCGTTAAAGAAGAGAAGAAAGTTATAGAGCCGTTAAAGAAGAGAAGAAAGTGCCCTAAGGTGATATGGTTATTGGACTCAGAGAAGAATAACACTAGTGCCTAGACTCTTGTAAGTTGTTCTATTCATAAACGAACTGCTGGGCCGTATTGTGATGGAAAGGGGGGCTGTAGGGTATGACGGTGAGCCGAGCGGGCTAGTCTTGTGTGTGCGAAAAATATTGGCGTGTAAGCAGGAGGTTCTTAATTTCAGTGTAACACTCGCTATGGCAATAGCGATAAAGTATAGAATTACAATTAGTTTAAATTCTTCGTACTATAAAACTTCCAATTGATAATGATAGAAGCTAAATGGAATGAATTGTCAAATCAGATTACCTTTGAATTGTGAATTAAGAGGCTGCGTTCAAGTTACGCAGCTGACTGCAAAATATTGCATTTATGCGTTCAAAATATGCTAACAGCTGCAAAATTACTTGAATAGTCGGCATTCGAATGCTGCTGCTGCATTGAATTTGCAGTCAGCTGCGTAACTTGAACGCAGCCAGATATAGATGAGAAAAACTAAGATATCTTTGTATTGTGTTGTCCGCCAAAGGATTTTGTGGCCACTACCTTCAGATATATTGGGATTAACATTACAGTTCCGAAAAGAAAAATAATTCAATTTTGTTCCAGAAGAATAACGGAATATCTACTCTAGGGTGGCACTTATTTTTACAAGTTGGAAATTTCTACATGCTAACCACTGAAATGGTCCTCTACTATGAAAAAATAATTCTCCAAAAAATTTCATCTCAAAAAGCTGTAACTTTGAGAAGAATTTTTATCAACAAGAGAGCTCAAGAAATCGACATATGTCAAACAGAGCAAAGACGTGTTAGCACGTCCTGGTCCCTGCCAAAATAAACTCCGACTCTGGTAAAAAGCCCGCCCCCGCTTTTTGTGGTCATAAAAAAGCACGCCTGTATTTTTTGTGGTCGTAAAAAAGCCATAAAAAAGAAAGTTGCAGGCACAAATGTGCTGGTTTTGTGCCTGCAAGTTCAGAAAAATCCGCAGTAAACAGAAATTCCGTAGGATGGGTCGTGGTTGTGATTGGGGGACGAGAGAGGGGAGGGGTTGGATTCTCGGTGCTTGAAGGGTCAAAGGGGTGGTTGTTTGGGGTAGCCATTGGGTGGACTACAAGAATAAATTGTTTTACATTCAGAAAGGGTGATGGGGCTTTGTGCCCTTTTTAGACTTTTCATCTACATGTTGAGAACTATCAAGCTGAAAAAATTTAAAGAAAATTCACCAAAAGACATTTTCCTACAGAAATGGTGAGGGGTCCTTTTCCCGCGTTTTCGGCACCGGTACCAATTCAGCTGAAATTTTTATAGGATGATTTTTTCGAAATAGAGAACCATTTTAGGGGGTAGCAACACCAAAAATGTAAAAAAATCGCTCATTATATAAGTGCCACTCGAATACTCTCTAAAAACGAATTGTAACTATTCTGTTTTCCAGTGAATATTTACTGGTTGAACTATTACCTAGTCAAACAATGGAAAACAGTGGAATTTTACTGGTTAGTAGAAAATTGTAGGAAGTAGCTTTCTAACGCGAGTGTCATTTTTCAAATCCGTCCTACAACTAAGTACTGTAATGCTGCTTGACCTCCGCAATCAAACGAGTGCCGGTATTTTTTTGGTTTTTACAAGCATTTATTACCTTACCACATATCCTGATATAAATTTAACTAATGCCTTAAAGTTAATTGCGAGTATTCTAACCTATTCTAATCTATCTAACTTACAAGAGCCGGTCTATTGAGTATGCTCAATGGGGCTACGTAGACTAGTCATCATTACTATGTAGTAAAACCGATTTTTAAGAAGAGAGAGGTGAAGGAGCGGGGTGAGTATGCCGCCCCTTCACCTCTCTCTTCTTAAAATTCGGTTTTACTACATAGTAATCATGACTAGTGTACGTAGCCCCAATGGTACCAAGATAATTAACTAGAATATGAGTCACATTTCCCAGTGATGTTATAATTTATTGGTTGAACCAGTAAAATTTTTGCTAATTCATTTTTAGAGTGAATTATTTCATATTGTACATATTGTATATAAAAATTGTTTTCAATAATTAAAAATATCAAAATTCATAAACGAACTAAATTATTTGATGATTTGAATATTTACATAATAATGTAGATTTAATTTTTATATACTTACATATTCTTGCAGGCAGTCACAGTGGCATCACAAGAAGACTATTCGACCTTGTCCCAATCGGATATATTAGCTGCTATTAATGAAAGTATTGAATTGCAATGTTTGATACAAAAACATCTCGATGAGCAAAATTACGGGGAGACCATCGATTTTTGTCCTATCACCTTCGATTCAATCCTTTGTTGGCCAAAAACACTACCAGACACAACTGCAGCGCTTCCTTGCCTGGAAGAATTTAAAGGAGTCCATTACGATAATACACGTAAGTACCTTACATTATATTCAAGAGGTATTAACGCTAAAGGCAAATATTTTATAAAACTAAAATGTAGCGTGATGGAGATTGTCGTGCGATACGTTATTGACCCGCTTAATATTTTAACCGCTACAATCCATCGTCTTTCCATTTCTCCCAGCCAGACAATGTTGGGCCTTTTCATAAACGCAAGATTGCATTTTTTGCAAATATTCAGCAATTAAAAGTGTGTAGCTGAATACTTGCAAATGACTGCAAACTTGCGTTTTTGAATAGGCCTATGCTCTCTTTAATCTTTATGCTATCTGCCTGTTCCCAATGAGGCCGACAACGATAATTTCCCCGATAATTTCCTACTGTTACCGATACCGCCACCGTAAATTATTATTGACAGAAGTCATTTTCTGTGCGAAAAAATTGTGTG
This sequence comes from Thereva nobilitata, assembly GCA_963855945.1. Classification (NCBI taxonomy): domain Eukaryota; kingdom Metazoa; phylum Arthropoda; class Insecta; order Diptera; family Therevidae; genus Thereva; species Thereva nobilitata. Next base: position 105,224,619 of record OY979694.1, on the reverse strand, counting down.
TTATTTCTTATTATTTAAATAAAAATTAGAGTGTTAATAAGTTATTAAAATAAAAAAATAACAATAATCAAACACAAAAAACTGAAATAAAATAAATACAAAAAACATAAAAAAGCACATATAACTCAACTACAAATCGGCAACTAGGTGGCAGGTATGTAGAAAATTGAGCGACAAAATGAGAGAACTGTTGCTCGTGGAGGGGTTATACCGACAGAATTAAAATTAAATCTAATTCACTGTCAACGTCAGAACAACAACAATTTATATGGAAAATATCGGTGACGGGCTCATTGGAAACCGGCAGTATCTCCTATTCGATCACCGAAATCAGCAGTTTGTTAGTTGGGATCTTCTTCTCCTTCTTAAACGGCGCTACAATCCTGTAGGATTCGGACCTCTTGAAGTCTCTTCTTCCAGTCGTCTCTACGTTGCTAGTTCTATCCAGTTTGTTATACGAAGTTTTCGTATATCTTCTAGCACGTCATCCATCCACGAATTTTTGGTCGTTCTTCGCTTCTTTTTCCTTATGGTCTACTGTTGGAAATCCTGGCTAGCATTCTCTCTTCAGAAGTTCCTACAACGTGTCTGATCTATGGTAGTCAAAGCCTTCTACATTTACAAGCCATGCACAACGAAATCTCACACTCCCATTCAAAGAAAATCGGACTTCAATTTATCTGACAGAATGGACTTCAGTCAGAATAGACTTCAATTTATCCGTGAGAAGTGCCGTTAGAAACGTCAAAATCCGCGTTAAGCAAGTGTTTTGCAGGTTATAGCTGCATTTATTATTAGTTTAAAGTGATTTTTTGTGTTTTCGTGAACATTCAAGTGCCTACGAAGTGCCCAGGATAATGATCATCGTTGGAAAAGGATTAACTAATTGCCTGTAAGTAATTTTATTATAGTTTTTGCATGCCTGTAAAAAATGTTGCAATCGCCCTTGCAAATAAAAATAAATGCACCTGTTTAAAATAATAGAAATATTTTTGTCTTATTGCAATGTTTACGAATAAGTATAAATATTCCTTTTATTGTTTTAATTGGTAATAACAATTACTTATTTCGTCGCGGTTGCAAGAAAATAACAGCCTTTCTTCCTTGAGCGCTCTTTATTACTTTGTCTTTGGTTTTATCAACAAGAGGGAGAAAGAAGTTTGTAAACAATTTTTAAAGGTAAACAAGTTAAGTTTAATTTTCATTTTTAATCGGACTAATTTGTGCATCATTGATCATAATTTAATTATTTGATGTACCCGTGTAAACTCGCTCGCTTTTTATTTGCAAGGGCGATTGCAAAATTTTTTACAGGCATGCAAAAACTATAATAAAATTACTTACAGGCAATTAGTTAATCCTTTTCCAACGATGATCATTATCCTGGGCACTTCCTATGCACTTTAATGTTCACAAAAACACTTTTAAACTCACTTTAAACTAATAATAAATGCAGCTATAACCTGCAAAACACTTCTTTAGCGCGGATTTTGAAGTCTCTTTGGCACTTCATACACATACATGCACACACCTGGGGCATGGCTTGTAAATATAGAAGGCTTTGATGGGAGTCTAGTCAATTTTATGTGTGCGTCATACATTTGTTTAAGCTTCTCGTTCGTTCTAATGCCCCATTCATTTTGGTCAACTCTTATAGGACCAAATATTCTTCTTCGGAACTTTTTGAGCTTATATTCTGTTTGGTTGGTCTATATCCAAGCCTCAGACACGCGGTTACGTTGCGAATATGGATAACGTCCTTTATCTTATTTTTTCGGTATAAGCATTGTACTTACGAGGTGTGGCTATTAAATAACGAGAATTTTGCTGTAAAATCTTTTACTTTAAATTTATACATATTCATTGATTATCCCCTTCAATATATTCTTACACTTCTCCATACGAATTTTCCATGGTTCAAAACAGTGCTTCATGTCTTTTTCTGTAAGGTCCTTCATGGTGGTTGCCGCTTTTTGTTTTACTGCTTCAACGTTATCAAAACGTGTTCCTTTCGACGCACATTTGACTTTAGGCTACAGATAATACTCACATGGAGCCAGGTCAGGTGAATAAGACGAATGGGATGCCATGCTTGGCGAGAAACGTCGTCCGATTGTGAGATTTTTTGGCACCATCTTTGCACACACCTTTTTCATGTTAAGATCATCATGTAAAAGGGGAATGCCCACAGACCATAGGCACTTCGGCCCTAGGTGCCCACATATAAAAGTATATGGAAACGATAATATGCAATTAAAAGAATGAAATGGTTAAGGAATTGGTTTAAAAAAAGTCCGGATTTTTAAGAAATATAGGGTGCGACAAAAGCTCGGCAAGGGTCCGATATTTCCTGAAGGTTAGGTGATCGTGAAAAAAGTTTCGAGGAAAATCATAATCCTTGAGAAAAAATGTTGTTTGACGTTATTCACGCCAAACCTCCCCCCGCCCCGCAAGGGTGGGTGTGAATAATGGTAACCCCAATTTTTTTTCACGGATTCTGATTCTCCGAAGAGAAATATCAAACTTTTGTTAGGAACATTTTTTTGTCCGAAGCTTCCCGGACCCCCAAATGTATGATTTTTGGCGACAATTTTGATAATTTTTGGGGGTGCAGGCGGGCTTTGGGTAAAAAAATTGTTCCGGTAAAAGTTTCATATTTCCCTTCGGAGAATCAGAATTTGTGAAAAAAATGGTGGTTGCCATTTGATATTTTAGATTCACCCCCACCCCCTGCTAGGGGGTGAGTGTGTGGGGGTGAGATTTGTGTGCAAACGATTCCACCCTCCAAATTGAGCAACTTTCGCTCGAAACTTTTTTCACGATCACCTACCCTTCAGGAAATTTCGGTCCCTTGCCGGGCTTTTGCCGCACCCTGTAATTCTTAAAAATCCGGCCTTTTTTTTAAACCAATTCCTTAACCACTTCATTCTTTTAATTGGATATTATCGTTTCCATATACCTTTATATGTGGGCACCCAGAGCCAGAAATGGGCATTTCCCTTTGTCTAACGGATTCCTTGTCAAATCGAATAGCTTCAGCAATCGCACGAATGGTTAATCGACAATCATTTCGGACCATATTAGTAATTTTTTCAATATTATCGTCTGTTTTTGATGTGACAGGGCGACCCGGGCGTGCGTCATCCTCAACGTCTTCACGGCCTTCTTTAAAACGTTTAAGCCACTCAAAAATACGTGCACGTGATAAACACTCATTACCATATACTTTATGTAACAATTCGTAAGTTTCGGTGGTCAAGTTTCACATGAAATTTCACAGGAACTTTTGCTCGACTAAAATATTTAACATTTTTCCCCCCAAAAAAAAAAACTCAAGGTACCGAGAAAATGTCCACTGACATGGGGTAGTACTAGTGCGGAAAAGTTGCTACATCATGTGAGTATAAAATGTGTAAAATAACTAATCGAAATACAAAAAAAAATTTCCAATACCATACATTTTTGACTTTTTTGTCCAACTTTCGAGTGCATTGAGGCACCGCAAGACAGAATTTGATTTTCATATAATTTTACACTTTTTGTACTCACATAAGGTAGCAACTTTTCCGCACTAGTACTAATCGAAAATCAAAAAAAAAATTTTGCTCCACCCTGAGCCACACCTCGTATATAAAATTGTCTACAATTTCCATTCTATAATATATTTTTGGATTAATTTTAAATGTCTTAAGGTTGCGTGCAGCGCGTCGGAAAGGCATCATCTTTGTTTATTTACGTGCCGGAAAACAAAACCAAAAACATAGTTTACTAGTAAGTTTTGTAAAACAATACATACATTGGTAATTTTGGTCACACTTAATATGAAAGTATATTGAATCTAATGTCTCCAAATTTTACAGAAATAAGTATTGGTTCTTTCCTTAGATATTGCGAATAGTTTGATTTTCAATATTTGCATTAATTTTTAATGTTTTGACGAACACAGTTTCGCAATATAAGAGAAAATAAAAGTTGGTTTTTTGGCATTGCTTTTTCCAACTATAAAATATTTGTTTCATTTTTCGATTTAGTTTTATTGTTCTCGAAAAATTTTGTTATTGAAGACTTCTAGATTTAAATTAAAAAAAGCTATAGAAAATGGCCCTCGAATTTCGAGTGCTGGATGCTGCTATTTGCATTAATTTTAAATCTTTTAAAGCTCATGGTTTTAACAGAATACACAGGCAATTTTGGTCATAGTTCAAATAAATGCATGTTGAATCTAATGATTCCAACTTTTATAGGAATAGTTGTTTTTTCGTTAATGGTTAAGAAGAGTTGAATTTTGAAGGTTTGGATTGATTTTAAATGTTTAAGACACTTCATCTGTGTATGAAAATTCATATCTCGAAAAATGCCATGTCAATGGATGGTTTTTATTGTCTCGATCAAAATGTCATATCCCTAATATAGTCCAGTCCCCAACCGTAAAAATGAGGTATTACCTCTACTTTTTTCGGCGCCCACCGATTTTGATGAAAGTTTTGGATTTAGGCTATACTTACCACCCTTTTCAAAGTCTACACTGTGCCGAGGTGCGCTTTTTATTTTTAGGGGTGAAAACTACCCCTTACCGTAAAAAATTAATAAAACTCAAAAATGGGTAATAAATACGCTTAGTAGGCCTATATATCACCTCTTAGACCTATGTACTATTGAAATAAATTTTTAAGAAATTTTTCAACCCCTAAAAAGTACCCTTAGAAAAATAAAATATAAAAATTTTGAAAAAAAAAACTTTTAAAGCTTTTTTTGAGACACACAAATTTAGTTATAAGGTCAGAAAGTATTTTAGTAAATTTTTTAGTGTATGTGTGTGTGTGCGTGGATGTATTGTATATATACTGGAGGGGTACCGACCCCCGATCTCTCGATTCACCTATGCCCCGTGAAGTAAAATAGACAAAAAATGAGATTTAAAATATAATACATTTTATTTATAATATAATAAATTTTATCTATATTAATAAAAGAAAGTTTCTGTATGTATGTATGTATGTATGCACGTATGTATGTATGTATGTATGTGTGCGCTATAGCGGGCCCACCAGTCATCGCAGAGCTTCAAAATTTTGCACGAAGGTCCGTGAAGGTCTTCCATGATGCACCTCGAGGCCCGATATTAATTTGCAAATTGTGTTCCAATTTCAATGAAACTGGGTATCTAGGTGCTTTTAAGGTCGCTAATAACGAATTTTTGGTCAAAACTTCTAAATTCACAATGGCCGCACCAATATGGCCGACGAATTTGCCAATTGTGTTTCGATTCCAATGAAAATCGGTATCTGGGGTTTTTTAAGGAAGCAAATAACGAATTTATGATCAGAACTTATAAATTCAAAATGGCAGAGCCAATATGGCGGACAGATTTTTCAAATTTTATTCCGATTTCAATGAAAGTGAATTTCAATGATGCAAGTCACACTATCCATCATTTCGTTTATTACCCCCATACACAAACCGATTTCGGGGTCGCAGGGAAGTATATGCCATGCGTGTAATTTGCATACTTCGCTGCGACCCCTTGCCTAAAAAATCGGTTTGTGTATGGGGGTAATTAACGAAGTGATGGATAGTGTAACTTGCATCTATGGGTTTTTAATGTTGCAAATAACGAATTTATGATCAAAACTTATAAATTCAAAATGGCCGCACCAATACCCACACGGACAAAAATATATGAGAAAATATAAATGAATATAGATTTTTGATGTATTTAAAAATATACTAAAAAATATATGTTATTTATATTCAAAATATATTATAAAATATATAAGATCTTGCCGCTTTTCATATAAAAAAAATATATTATTAAATATAATTCCGAATATATAAAAAATATATAAAAATATATATTTTATATATCTAAATATATATTTAGAAATATATAAAAAGTATATGAATAATATATACTTTATATATTTAAACATATATTTAGAAATATATAAAAATATATACACAATATATATTTTATATATTTAAATATATATTTAGAAATATATAAAAATATATAAACTAATATATTGAATATATATAAATACAATATATATATTTATATATAGTTATATATATTCCAAGGATTTTCGGGCTGAATGCATTCATTCACAAAAAGAGAGTATGCATATATCATATTGCTTTATTGTTCTCTAGTTGAACTCACACTGGCAAATCTATTTGTAATCTTCAAATTATCATAGGTAGTCTTATAAAAACAAAACGTTCACTTCTGATGATTGTTCCACAGCGGCTCATAGTCCTTTTTAATCATCTGACTTGTTAGCGTTCTGAAAAAATTTATGTCAGCGATATTTTTTTATTCATGAAGAACTTTTAAACATTTTTTTATTAATTTTTACCCCACGACGCAGAGCTCCCAGTTTGTTATTTATGGCCATTCCGATAGTAGCATCAGTGCAGAGATTGGGAAAGCGTTTCTTCACATGTTCTGTAATATAAAAGAAATTTAGTTTACTTTTAGTCGTATTATTGATATGAAAAAAATAATACATATTCATTGGCGACGTACCTTTAATAGCATCGACTTTTGTCTCATCGAGTGCTTTTCGCTGGACAGGATCATATTTGCAACTTTGCTGGACCCTTAAATTACTTTTTAAAAGAATTTCCATTGGAAATACGGCCAGAATAAGTGCCTTCGCCATCGATGAGTAAGTCGTCTTGCTGTTTATGGTTATCCATTGCGTCTCATTAACGAACAATCCACTTCCTTCATGGCCGATTTCATACTGTAAATAGAAATTTTGATGAAACATATGATTTTAATTATTGCGAAATCTTAAACATTTGAAATTAAAAATGTCGGAAAATTTCAATGTGAATTTTAATTGAAATGAAAAAATGGCAGTTTTATTTAAAAAGAATTTTATCGATTTTGTATATACCTTTGGATCGTTTCTTTCCTCATCTCTGTTCTGTCCTATATTGACAACATGCCTGACGGATGTTGGATTTTTTTTCCCTTTTTCCAATTCAAGCAGTTGATCCAGTTTTTTGCCCTGATCTTTTAACAATTCCAAAATAGTATCCAACTTATTTTGATCATCGGCTTTTGTTTGGACGTGGGAATTTTTCACTTTATCATCATCCTCTTCATTGTTGGTAACCTATAACATCAAGATTTATTAAATTAACGCATTTTTGTATGAACAAATTGCTTAATGATTTGAAATAATTAAACACCACTGGTTCAAGTAATTTGTCCTGTGGTTCGGTTGGATGTGTGGCAGTCAGTTTGCTTGGAGTTTTTGTTATTTTCATTTCCAATGTAGCCGCCATGTTGTCCAAAATTTTTTTGTTTTCTAGAAAAAAAGTTTGTACATTACAGGAGTTATTTTTAATTTTTATTTTATATAAAAAGTTTAGGCGATTACGTGGTTTACGTGATTGTTTGTATGAATAAACCAAGTTTGATCAAACTACATTTTAAGGACACAGTGCTACAAAAATGTTTATTAAATCCTTCTCACCGTTAACAGTAACGACGATTCCATCGAAAGCTGGCCATCCCCTTTCGGGTTTCTACCTTCTCGCCATTGGATCACATAAGAGAGGTCCGGATCATGAGTCTCTTCCAAAAAATTTTTTTGATTAAAATCTTTAATCCACTCAGTAGGGAGAACCGAGTATGACCCGTCGTCGTCACCTCCAATCCATTTCACAAGACCAAGTAACTTCTTGGACATGTTTCTACAAAAAACCAAACAAAATATAAATAATGTTACCATGTTATATGAAATCAACAACACTCCCTATTAAACTAATAAAGATTTCAACTTTTTATCAAGATTTTATTGTTACATTTTTTAATTAACACAGACCAAATACGGTATCAAATTTCACTCAGAAATCGTTAGGATAATTCAAATATTTTTTCTTATTTCTCTCGTATACGAAATAAAGAATTTGGTCTCAATTCCGACTTACAGGAAACGCACACAAACCAGTTTATGACTTCGAGGAATGAATAGTGAACAATCAGTATAATTTAGACTGTAGTAAAAATTAAATCATGTCCGAATAAAAAAAAGAAAAAAAATGCCTAATTAAGATCACAATACGAGAAAACGTATCATAAAATCACACTTGGCTTACCTGTCAATGTTTTTAATAAGTCGTAAATGATTCACTGTAATAATTCAACGTCTTTACACTGAATTTTTCTTCTCGAATATCTCAAACTGCCAGCTTCACTGAGGGTGCGTGTTTCAAACGTTTTGGTTCGAACGCGCGGGATCAAAACAATTTTCATTGCCGTCTCGACGGGTGTGTGTGTATGTGTGTGGTTCGAATCTAATGAACTGTATAAAGACGATTTATTTTATTTCGTTGCTCGGCTTGGCATGGTAGACTTGCTACTTTTAGAGTATGAACCCACTGTGGAAATTTCGCGAACCCCTAGGAAAATGTCTGATCGGTGTCATTGGAAAGCTCATGAATGGTTTGTTTGGTTACTGTTTTACAGTATACCAATACTGAGACAAGTATTCCCATTAAAATATGTTCAACATTGGGCTTTACTAGTAGAAGGTATTGCGATACTCTTGAAAGATCCAATAATGAGGTCAGAAATTGCACGTGCAGAAAACTGTCTTTTGAATTTTGTAAAAGGAATTTCCGAATTATACGGCGACTGTCACGTCTCATTCAACGCGCACCTTCTTACTCACTTAGCAGCAAGTGTTCTCCATTGGGGTCCATTATGGACACACAGTGCGTTTGTGTATGAAAATTATAATCAAGAAATTATTGCTTCTGTAAAGAGTTCTCAGTGCGTTGCGATGCAAGTTTGTGATTTTTTTCGACTGAAAAGCATACTCCCTCATCTATATGATGTGTGCTTCAACTCTTTTTCCATCAAAGAACGAGTTTTTGTTGAAAAAATGTTGAATATCGGAACGATTAAAACTAAAATTGTTATTGACGGCGTTGAAGTGATTGGTAATCCTGCTTACACAGTATTGTCACGGAAAAATTATTTAACTCTTCAGCGACTTGATGATGTAACAATAAGCTCTGATTCTCATGTTCGTTATTATGATAAAATAAGTACTGGAACATAAATCATATATACGAAAGAGTACAAAAAAGTCACGAAAAGAAATAGTTATACTGTTCTTCTAAAGTCAAACGACGTTTTTGAAATTGAAAAGTTCATCGTTTTCAAAACTGAGGAAGTTGAACAATGCTACGCTCTTGGGTACTAGTATTCGAAATGTACCAGTCCTCTGTTAATTGACAAAAAATTTGATCACTTAATTCATTTGAAAGACAAATGTAATGACAAGGCATGTGTTCGAGCGAAATCCATAGACAGAAAAGTACTTCTGATGCCTATAAAGAAATATGGAACTTATATTGGCGGCTTGCAAGTAAATAATGTTGAGGTCCTTTTATAATTTTATATTTTTAGTTTTAATAATGAAACTTGTAATGAGTAAAAATGAGTACAAAATATATAGAAAATTTGAAAAGAATATAATATATTTCATATTTAACTACCTATATTTTTTTATGTTAAACATGAATTTTTAGAATATACAGGGTGTAATGCATAAAGTAACAAAGCGGCCGGCTGTGGATAGCTTTTGGATAGACGAACAAAAAATCGAATGGGTGGGTGGGGGGGGGGGGGTAATCGTAACGGTTTAGCCTCTAGGGAGTTTTGAAGTTTTTTTGCTCGAGTTTTACATATCACCCTGTATTTTTGTAACCCTATGACCTATTTTCATAAATAAGGTATCAGTGTACGCAGAATACTCCCACCTATCTAAAGCTGTAAAAATGAAGGTTCTACCGTACCAGGTTCCAGAGCAATGAGTCATCAAAGATTGAGTCATCAAAATTTTGGTTTTTTTTTACTAAAATTTCAACTAAAACCACCATTTTCTCCAAAAAATACGTGATAAACCTAAACTTTGTTTTGCAAAATTAGAAAGCTTGGACAATTTCCTATGAATAATGTCTAGAGAATTTTTTTCCTACGACTTCTACTTTTGGAGTTAAAAGCAATTTTAATGCTAAAATTGGGTTTTTTTTAGTACTTTTTCACCTAAGCTTTGCTAAAAAGTACCAAATAAGCACCAAATAAGGTCAATTTCAACATCAAACTTGCTAATAACTTCAAAAGTAAAGGCCGTAGCATAAAAATTGTCTGGACATTATTCATAGGAAATTGTTCAAGCTTTCCAATTTTGTAAAAAAAAATATCAGTTAATTACGTATTTTTTGGAGAAAATGGTGGTTTTAGTTGAAATTTTAGTAAAAAACCCTGGAACCTGGTACGGTAGAACCTTCATTTTTACAGCTTTAGATAGGTGGGAGTATTCTGCGTACACTGATACCTTATTTATGAAAATAGGTCATAGGGTTACAAAAATACAGGGTGATATGTAAAACTCTAGCAAAAAAACTTCAAAACGCCCTAGCGGCTAAACCGTTACGATTCCCCCCCCATACGATTTTTTGTTCGTCTATCCAAAACCTATCCACAGCCGGCCGCTTTGTTACTTTATGCATTACACCCTGTATATGAAATACACTAAAATATATATAAATTATGTATATGTATATACTTGTAAAAAATATATTAGGCTTTGAAATTTAATAATATATATTTTTTGTATAAATGATATAAATTCATGATTTATAAATTCATCATATATATTTTTGAATATAAATTGAATATAAAAGTCAAATATATGCTGAGAATATAATTCTGTTAAGTATATACCTATATATAAAAAATATATACCTATATAAACATAATATATAGTTATATATTAATAATATATAACATATATCGAAAATATATTTGTAGATATATTTTTGTCCGTGTCGGTATGGCCTATGAATTTGCCAATTGTATTCCGATTCCAATGAAAATCGGTATCTGGGGATTTAAGGAAGGCGGACAGTGCACACATAAACTTTTTTTATTTAAAGGCGTTGCAACGCACGCGGGGTTTTTGTTAGTTTATAATATAATAAATTTCATTACTCAAAGTCGCCATCGCCATCTTCACTTTCCATCTCCTCTTCGTCTTGGTCGATAATTGGTGCAGTATTCATACAATGATGGCCACTACATTCACCACAAATTGAATTACAAAATAACCCATGCCGCCTACAGCTGCAAGATGAGCCGCATCCTTGTTTACAATTGCAAAATATCATTTTTAATAGATCTTGTGGTGCAGGCAAATCTTTCATTGTAGTAGGCTTCAACACATTTTCGGTGTTCATCCATCCCCAATCAGTTGGATTGATATTCTTGTTTCCAAGCCATACTTGGATTTGATAATAACACCTTTTCGTATGCTCATCAAGAGCATCTACTGTAGGGACGAGTGACGACAATTTTAGAGCACTACTTTTGCTTACAGCCCCCCTAATAAAAGATCATTGTATTCACTGATTGAAAATCATTTGCTCCTAAAATTAAAAAAAAGTCGTTCGGTTTTTTTACTGTAGCGGGGTCAATTTTCAAGCTACAGTGTCCATTCAAAAACCATTTTGTAGGTAATTTCACTGGCTATAAAACTATGTTAATTGTATTATATTAAAACCCTTATTTTTCAAAACGTGAAGGGTCAAAGGGCTAAGCAAAGGTGGTACTTACACTATAAAGCAAACTACATTCCGCTATATCTCCGTTAGTTTTTAAGCTACAGCGATACATAAAAAACCAAAATTTTTGTTGAAACAAAATCTAATTTTTTTCACTTAACAGTTTTTTACGGATCTTCAATAGTTTTTGAGTTTTTTGGAAATATACGCAGAAATATGTAAAATTCGTAAAATCCTTTAAAGTAATACCCTTAAGCTTTAGTTTTCCTCATACAAAGTTTTAGTTTTTGTTGTTGCATTGCTTCTTATTGCAGGCAATTATGTTGGTGACCGTGAAAGGTATAATTTAGCATACACAATAGGCCAGTTCTGGTTCGATTGCAGAGGTCAAGCAGCACTGGACGCGATAAGTACTCAGTTGGGGGACCGCATTGGAAAAAAATACTCGAGTTTAAAAATATAAAGCTTTCGACACCGGCGCAGTTATAACTCATTTTTCCACGCCGAAACACTCAAATTTTTCGGCCTCTTTTTTCCGGGGGTACCAAATGCAATGATTTTTCCTCAAGGCGGCCAATAGGGCATTCCTTATAGCGAGGCGCGAATGAGGCAAGGCATGGCATGTGTGGGCGTTATAGGGCAATCCACACTGGGTTCACATTAGGCAGGTTAGCCCCCCCAAATGCTAGTCCGCATAACGCCATAACCAAAGAATTAAAAACCATATAACTCAACAGACAAGTGGTATATAAATTGACTGATTAACATTTTACATCTGTTCACGTGCTCCCCACCCACAATGATTATGCTCCGCTGCCCCTGGTGATTGAACAATCCGCATGCATGCCGCCCTCTTCCGCTCATCCGCCTATCGGTTTTGCATATGTTCGAATTTCAAATCGTTTATCTGTAAATGTATACCTAAATTAAGGGAGCACATCCATTCGGTAACATTTCTTGTATTTTTCACTTTTGCGGTGTGTTTTTCGTCACTAAACGGATTGCAGCAGTTTTCAGGAAAAGCGGGGTTCTTTACCTTTCTTTCCATTTTATTTAGACCTAAATTAAAACAAATTCACAACGTTCTCACTACACCAAATAACACTACAAAAACTATTTAAAAATTAAAACCTTGGTAAATAAAACAATGGAAATTGTTTAAATATATTATACCAAATTTAAATAATATATATAAATCTGTAATATAAAACAATGATTTCGACAAGCAACTTCACTTGCATTCACTTTACTGGCACTTGCAACTGCTTGCAGGTAACTGACTGAAAAGAATGAAAGCAGTAACGAAAATGATGAATGAAAAAGAAAGGACCGAGCATAATAAAGCAATATACCAGAACAATAAATAAGGTTTACCATGATATATTTTTTACTGTTAAATTTGAAAAGGGTTCAAGTGTTTGAAATGTATACTATAAGTCTAGACTTGTATATATTGTCTTTTTGAAACAAAAACCTTCCCACATTTACAAAAAAGATACAATAGCAGAGATACAGAAATTTTGACGATTTTTTTTTTAAAATTTTTTTTTTATATTATTTAAAATCAGAAGAAGTGGGGAAATAATTATTTATATTGTTTAAACATTATTTATGATATTTGTACAGGGTGTATTGCATAAAGTTACACAGCGGACGGCTGTGGATAGGTTTTGGATAGACGAACAAAAAATCGTATGGGTGGGTGCAGCAAAATCGTAACGGTTTAGCCGCTAGGGCGTTTTGAAATTTCTTTTCTAGAGTTTTACATATCACTCTGTTTTTTTGTAACCTTACAACCTATTTCCATGAGTATAGGTATCAGTGTACGCAGAATAATCCTACCTATCTAAAACTGTAAAAGTCAAGGCCCTACCCCATCAACTTCCAGAGCCATGAGTCATCAAAGTCAAAAATTCAACTACCTAACTAAAATTTCAACTAAAACCACCTTTTTCTCCAAAAAATACCTAGTTAACTAATTTTTTTTACATAATTGGAAAGCTTGGACAATTTCCTATGAATAACGTCCAGGGAATTTTTATCCTAGGGGTTTTAGTTTATAGTCAATAGCCGCAACTTTGGGTCCCTTAAATTTAACAATATACTTGTTAAATAAGTTTTGGAATAACAACATATTCTTTATATTTCATCCAAGTGTCAGTGTTAAAATTAATACATTAATTTTGTTTACAACTTCGTCATCCTAATCTTGTAACTACGCATATATCATTTGACAACCTAGCGAAAGTATTGATAAACATATGTGACAAATGTAAGGTATTATATATTATATATTGATTATTGTTTATTTATTATTAAAATATCCATTGATAATATTCCACATTCATAATACTGGGAAGTTGATCTTGTGGATCGAAAGGGTCAAAACCACATCCCAACTAGTTTATGCAAAGATTTCACCCTCCAAATTGAGCAACTTTAGTTCAAAACTTTTTTCACTAAAACCAACGCTTCAAAAAATTGCGGACCGTTGCCGGACTTTTGCACACCCTGTAGTGTTTTGTATGCAGGCTCCCAACCTATTCTGGCCTTCAAATCTCCCAAGATGATTTTTACATCATACCGGGGCAGGCATTTAGTTCTCTACTATTTCGAAGAATTCTTCTTTTTTATCGTCCGGGGATCTTCTGTAGATCCGTGGAAGTTTATGAGGCTTATGTTCTTAAACTTTCCTTGCACACGAAGGGTGCATAGTGTTTCACTTATTGCGTTAAAGTCAATAATGTTATGTTTCATTCTTTTGCTGAAAATACATAGAACCTACCCCGAGCAAAAATTGTTTTGTATGACAGCTGTAATACACATCATACTCAGTTTTTTGCAAGACACTATTCTTTTTCCATGGCATCTCTTCTATGGCGGCAATGTAAGTTTCATACTTTGACAGGGTCTCGGCTAGATTTTCTCCAGCTTGAGTTCGGTACAGAGTTCGAACGTTCCATGAGAAAGGGGAATGTCCCCCGACCAAAGCCTTCTACATTTACAAGCCATGCACTACGAAATCTCACACTCTCATTCAAAGAAAATGGCTCTTCAATTTATCTGTCAGAATGGACTTTAGTCAGAATGGACTTCAATTTAGCTGTGAGAAAAGCAATTTTTTAACTTAGTTTTTGGAATAAAAAGTGGTAAAATAATGTATTTTATCACTTTTTAGTGACACGGATTATCAGTGATAAGTTATTTAGTGATCTGACTCCATAAATTAAAAAAAAATTAGTGGTTAAGTGTATTTTAAGAGTGTTAATTGATTAGGTGACGTTTTTGTTTACATTTGCGGTGGTTTTTTCGTGTTAATTTAGGGAAAAAATGTTGAATTTGTGTAGTAATGGAATTTAAAGTGAATTTAAAGTAGTTAAAAATTATTATAGAAGAGTTATTAAAAACATAAGTGCAAGTACTACCACACAAAATGAATAACAATAACTTTTTCACTTTTCCTTCACATTTTTCTGCACTAATGTTTTTAATAACTATTCTATAATAATCTTTAATCACTTAAAAAGCACTTTTTATTATATTACTACACAAATTCAACATTTTTTCCCTAAATTAACCCGAAAAAACCACCGCGAATGTAAACAAAAATGGTCACCTAATCAATTAACACTCTTAAAATACACTTAATCACTCACTTCTTTTTAATTTTTTTTATTAAATCACTAAAGCACTAATCACTGATAATCCATGTGCACCAAAAAGTGATAATATACATTATTTTACCACTTTTAAGTGCAAAAACAAAGTTAAAAAATTGTTCCGTACGGCTTCGGCAATGTTAATTCCACAATTTTGGCTCTTCATACACATACATGCACATACCTGGGGCATGGCTTGTAAATGTAGAAGGCTTTGCCCCCGACCATAGGGACTTCGGCCCTGGGTGCACACATATAAACGATAATATACAATTAAGAGAATGAAATGGTTAAGGAATTGGTTTAAAAAAAGTCCGGATTTTTAAGATAGACAGGGTGCGGCAAAAGTGCGGCCACGGTCCGTTATTTCCTGAAGGGTAGTTTTTCCTGAAAGTTTCTCAATTTAGAGGGTGGAATCGTTTGCACACAAATCTCACACCTACCCACTCACCCGCTAGCGGGGGGTGGGGGTTAATCTAAAATTTCAAATGGCACGCCCATTTTTTTATTCGAAGCCCCCCAGCCGGCACCGTCAAAAATCTTTCATTTGGGGTACAGGGAAGCTTCGGATAAAAAAATGTTTCTAACAAAAGTTTGATATTGCTATTCGGAGAATCAGAATCCTTGAAAAAAATGGAGGTTAACCATAGAAATATAAACTAAACACGGAATGGCTGTAAGCCAGATTAAGCGTGCCACAATTCCAGATGTGTTTGAGTTCACACGGTAGTATACTCGACAAACAAGACATTCCAAACTGCTTAAAGAGTACCCGCATCGCACTGAATATGCTAGAAACGAGCCCGTTAACAGGTGCTGCATTACCTTCAATTCCTACGCGTCCTGTTTCTCTCCCTCAATTAACAAAAGTTCCTATAAAAGAAAACTAATTTCCCTATTGTCCTCTTCTAACTAACTTATAGACCTAGATCTTAGTTTAATATTTAAATACTCCATTAATGTTAATATGTATTTTTTTTTTATCTGTATGTTTTTGTTAACTGCCTTGTTTGGCAAATAAATAAATAAATAGTAGTGGTAAGGCAGTGCAGGCCAAAATATGCAGAAATAATAAGAGGGACGTTTTAAAAGCGGAGCGATTAAAATTCCTGGCATAAAATCTATGCCCCCGGATATTGACTTGGCACGCCACCATTCAATCAAGAAGCTACCCCAGACAGTTCGGCAATTTGTGTCCCACTTGTGCACATTATTGCTGTCCTTTTAAACAAGCTACCTTTAGTGTGGTCGCTCACGTACAGGGGTTTTACACGTCACAGCCGTTCCATGTTTGTTTATATTTCTATGAGGTTAACATTATTCACCCCCGTTCCTGCGAGGGGGTGAGGAAGTGGGGGTGAATGATAGAAACCCACATTTTTTCTCAAGGAAATGAAAACGCACATAAAAAAAGCCCTGGCGAAAACAAACACAAATGCACATTTCTTTCTCTTCTTTTTCGGTCCATATATTCTGTAAAATGAATATAAACGAACGTCGTAGGCTTTCCTCATAATGTAGCATTAAATGACAAGACGCAAATCTACTTGCGACCGACTTCCTGAGGCTTCGTGTAGCACTCCTCAATGAACCGTTTGGCGCACTACAAAACTAACACACATATAAAAAGTTAGTTCTGTCTCTTGCTTTCTTTAGCTCTGTTTTTCTCTAACAAGTAAATTTAATCTTTTTTTATGTAGTAACGTCAAGCTTAGGAATCACCCTTTATTCTATTAGTTCGTCATGTCCTTCAAGTCTAGTAGTAAGCTTGATTTGAAGGATAGTGGAGAAAGGTTAGGAGGGGTCTGGAGGGTGCGTGAGTTGATGTCGACCTTGAACTTGAACTTTGAGATGTGATATGAGTTTTGAGTAGTGTGTGGGGGTGAACCCAGTTGGCTAGTCTTGTGTTGCGGGAAAAATGTTGCCGTGTAGGCAAGAGGTTTATAATTTCAGTGAAGCAGTCGCTATGGTAATAGCTGTAAAACGTGCTGGGCCTGCTACATTCTGACGGTGGCTTAAAGGGTCGATGGAGAAGCAAAGGGTTCTATCGCCAATGAGTGTGATGGTGGTTTTTGGGGCGCCCGCCTAGATCTACGAGTGGTATTCAACTCGGGGCCGAATGTAGGACTTGTAGATTGTAGCCACGGTAGTTGGCTGAAGGAGGAACTTGCATCTCTTGAGGAATCGCAGGCATTGATTAGCTTGTTTGGCAATTCGGAATATGTGATTATTCCATCGCAGATCTGAAGATAAGGTTACGCCTGGGATGTTAACAGATGGGTCAGCCATTACATCATTTTTGCCCACTGAAATAAAGAGACGGACGGTGCAAGTTTTTGTAGAGATGAGACAGTACCTTGTTTTGGTTGCGCTGAATTTGACACGATTCTTGAGGCCGCAAGCATGAGTTCAATATTCCGTTCGGTGGGCCCCGAGCCCTGGGGGGCTCCAAATGTTTACAAGTTCCCTTGATCAAATCCTATACAAGGCTCTTAAAATATGCTTAGTGCCTACCTACCTAAGTGGTGCTTTGGAGTCGGAGGTCCCGTACAATGTTCCCGTAGACACAAATAAGTACAGCATGTACCGGTGGTGTACAATTTTTAAATTAAAATTACTTTTACTGCTAATATTTCAATGTCTATTTAGTTTTCGTGTAGCTCCAGTTTCACTTATATATTGCACTTCGTATTTTTTTACTTTCATCAAGATCAAAATTCTACAGCCATCTGACTTTTTACTAACTAATTGCTCTTTTAATCCCTCATGGGACATAGGGCGGAAACAGTTGCCCTCCAGCGAACTCTGTTTTGCGCGACAGCTCTCAGCTCTGACCAGGATCTCCCAGTTGTGGCGGCCTCTGCTAATAGGGTTCTCCTCCACGTTGTTGTAGGTCTTCCGACTCGACGGGTTTCTTGCGGATTCCAGTCGAGGGCCTGTTTGGCTAGATTCTCGTTTTCGCGTCGCAAGGTGTGGCCAATCCAATTCCATTTCCTTCGCCTGATTTGGTCGTCTATCCTTTCTTGGCCGGCACGGCGCCATAGTTCTTCATTTGAAATTCTATCTTGCCAGCGGATTTTTAGGATACGACGTAGGCATCTGTTGATGAAAACTTGTAGGTGCCCTGTGATGAATTGGGTGACTTTCCATGTTTCGCAACCGTACAAAAGAACTGCCTTAACGTTGGAGTTGAACAGCCGCAATTTGGTGTTAATTGAGATCTCCGTCGATCTCCATATGTGAAACAGGCATGCATATGCGCTTCTTGCTTTATTTATTCTGTAACTGACGTCTTTTTCTGTACCGCCGTTTTCGGTAATAATACTACCGAGGTAACAGAATTTATCTACCAGTTCCACGTCGCGGTTATTTAGCGCATAGTGTTTGCATTTATCCGCATTTCTATGGTTTTAGTCGGATTTAACCTTAAGCCTGCCGAGCTACTTTCTGTTGCCAAATTGTTTACCATGTTTTTGAGGTCCTGGTGTCTGTGGGCCAGCAAACAGATATCATCCGCGTAGTCGAGGTCCTTAAGGCGGTCTAACAATCCCCATTGTATGCCACCTGTTCTAGTATCTAGAGCGCTGACAAGGAAGTCGTTTATTACTATAAGAAATAGTAATGGTGAAAGTAGGCATCCTTGTCGTACTCCTGAGCTCACCTCAAAGCTGTCGGATAGTTTTCCATTGTGAAGAACTCTGCATTTGGAATTGTTGTATAGAGCTTTTATCAATTCTATTATTTTATTCGGCAGTCCACGTTGCCGTAGAGCTCGCCATATAAAGCTCCTATTAACCGAGTCGAACGCTTTCTCATAGTCTATGGGGATCGGAATTCAGTAGACTGCTCCACTATGATTCTCAAGGTGTTAATGTGGTCTATGCAGGAGCGGCCTTTTCTGAATCCAGCCTGCTATCTTCTAAGCGTTCGATCTACTGCCTCTCTTATCCTGGATAGTAATATGTGGGACAAGATTTTTCCCACAGTAGATAATAGACAGATGCCTCTCCAGTTGTCACATATTGTTAGGTCCCCCTTTTTGGGTATTTTGGCTATGATACCTTCCGTCTAATCCTCCGGAAAGGTACAGGTGTTCCATGCTATTTCCAGGACTGGCTGTAGCGCATCTGCTATGAGGCTTGAGTCGGCTTTCAACAACTCTGGCGGGATGCCATCTTTTCCAGCTGCTTTACCATTGGCCATTGCATGAATTACGGTTACTATTTCAGTCTTGGATGGGTCACGAGTGGTGATTCTTATTGGCTGTGCATTGTTGTTGTTGTTTTCCTGAGGTTCCTGTGTAAATGATAATCTCTCCATCTTTGGAGTTGCTCCTCGTCGCTGCACAGCAGCCTTCCATCCGCACTCTTTACGGCATGCTTTTTAGTAGAGTGCTTTCCCGAGAGCTGCTTAGTAATTTGGTACAGCACCTTACTGTTGCTTGTGTTTGCCGCGTTTACCGCTTTCTCTGCGAGCTCATTTATCTGCCGCCTTTTATCACGCCGGACACTTCTCTTTACCTCCCGGTGTAATTGGGAGTATTCCCGTTCAAGTTGTTGGCGTCTTTCCGGGTCGCTTGTAGAGTTCACGTTATTTTTGAGGGCCCTTCTGCGTTCAATTTTTTGCCAGGTTGTGTCCGAGATCCAGTGTTGCTGGTTTCTTTGAACATAACCAATGCTTGTTTCCGCTGCTGTTATTATAGCGCCCTTTGTTGTGCTCCACAGCTCTTCAATATTTGTGTCGTCAGAAACGGTTTGCTGGTTTAAGATTTCTTGCAGTTTGCCAGCAAATTCTCGCTTTTTGGTGCTCTCACGCAGAAGGTCTACGTTAAACCGTCTACGGAATATGGCATCGCGTTGGACGTTTCTGATTGCGGCGATTTTTAGGCGGATAGTTGCTACTACCAAATGGTGGTCACTTCCGGTGTCTGCTCCCCTGAAGCTCCTGACATCCTCCAGAATAGTTCGCCATCTGCGACTGACGGCCACGTGATCTATCTGATTTCTCGTTCTACCATCGGGCGATACCCAGGTCTCCTTGTGTATCTTCTTGTGACAAAAGTAAGTTCCACCTACCATGAGTTGATGGGAACTACAGAAGTCAACGAAAAGCTCACCATTGTTATTGGTAACTTGGCTTAGGCCTTGATTTCCAATAGTGTGCTCAAGGCCGGTGTTGTTGAGGCCGATCTGTGCGTTTAAATCACCCATCAAAACAATGATGTCTCCCCTTGGAATAGAGCGAAAAACCTCATTCAGTCGCATGTAGAACTCGTCTTTGATGTCATCTTCTGCGTCTTCAGTCGGAGCGTAGCATTGGACTATCGTAGTACTTCTTAGCCTGGTACGTAGGCGCACGGTAATAATCCTCTCACAAACTGGTGACCAGCTAATGAGGCTGGACCTGGCTTTTTTGGTGAGTATTACCCCAACGCCATTCCTACGGTTTTCAGTTTCGTTTCTCCCAGAATATAAGAAGGACTCACCGTTTGGGCAGATATGTTCCCCGCATTGGGCCATCTGGTCTCGCTGAGTCCCATGACCTTGATTTTATAGCGGTTCATCTCGTTGAGGACTTCATCCACCCGTCCATCAGCAAGCAGAGTTCTCACATTCCATGAGCCAATTCGTGTCCTGTTTCGAAAAGCAAAGGTCGTCGTCGTGTTGTCCGTCCGGTTCCGAGGCAATGTTTCCCGATTCGTAGCAATTGTGTGTTTTATGGGAGCGGGTTGCTAACCCTCAGCCCAACCGACTTAAAACTCTGTTTTGTGGCGCAGAGAACCCGCCATTCGACCGTCTCCCGTTAGCTCCTTCCGAAGAAGTACCGCAGGGGAACCACGGGGAGGTGGGATTAGTACTTGCTAACAGAGCTGCTAGGTGTTCGTCTGCAGTGACTCTTCTCGGGTTTTGGCAGAAGTGACAAATCGGATGCCACCACCTTCCGAGGTCTTTGTTAGCCGTTCGCCCCCACTTTTTACGCGGCTTTTTACGCGGTACTAATATTCTTTAATGCTGAATGCGTCCAATACTCGGGGAATTCGGTCTTTGAAGCGGGGAATTCCCGTATTTGAAGCGTGGAATCCCGGGATGGATGAATGAGGCGCAAATAATTTACTCTCGTTCGCCTACATTATACGTCGAATAAGTTCTTAACTTTTCTATTAAAATCTATTAAATTTCATTACAAAATCTATATATGTATAGTATGTATGTATAAGGAGTAAAACACTCCCTCACTTGGTCATCAAGATAACTCCGGAACTATTAGACCTACAGATACTACGTATACATGATGAGTTGAATAGTTGGGTTGAGGTTGAGTTGAATTTTCGACAATCGACAAAATTCGACAAAAATTACAAACAAAACACAGAGATGCTGCTGTCAACTAAATTCAACTACTCAAATACTGAACTCGCGTCTATCTCCATAGCTTTAACGCAACCCAGGAAGCAGAGCTGAGTCGAGTTCAGTCGACCCTATCTCAACTCGACTCGCGTCTACATGCATTTGAACTCGGGTTCAACCTGGGTTCAACTCATCATGTATACGTAGTAAGACTCGAAATTTGGCATGCATGCTTCTTTTGTTTAGTAGAGATCCGCTAAGAAAGTGTTTTCCAAAAATCGACTCCAAAGGGTGCTGCGGGAGCGTTAGAGATATAAAATAACAGTTTTTCAACTATAACTACTTCGGACCTGAAATTTGGTAGGGATGTTTCTGTTGTTGAGTAGGGATCCGCTAAGAACAAGTTTTCCAGAAATCGACTCCTAAAGGGGGGTCGAAGGAAAAGAGGAAATATTGAAGTTTCCTTAACATAGTTTATAATCAATGCCTAATTCTTATTGAAGATATTGTCATATCTATCTATCTATCTATGGTGTTACTTCTAATACTGCCCAGTTATATATTCTTAATTCACCTGCTGGAACTGGAAGAACCTTTTTAATTAATTTGTTACTTTTCAAAATCAGGAGTGAAAGAACTGTCTCAAGTCTTCCTCGACGTCATCAATACATCTTTTCTTAGGCCGACCAGGGCTGGCTTCATGTAAGGTGATAGGTGATTATCATT
The DNA here is from genome assembly GCA_963855945.1 of Thereva nobilitata. Taxonomy (NCBI): domain Eukaryota; kingdom Metazoa; phylum Arthropoda; class Insecta; order Diptera; family Therevidae; genus Thereva; species Thereva nobilitata. The sequence goes on along the minus strand of OY979694.1, from coordinate 105,202,301 downwards.
TCGGTGATTGCCAGGAGTGATCAGTACAAAGTGATTATTCATGTAAAGCTATCATTTAAAAGTAATCACCGAAAGTCAACTGAAGCTAACTTCAGACTAAAAAGTGGGAAATGTGTGCATTTTCTTGGCCCAATATTACGATATCCGAGGCGCCGCGATTTAATGAGCTGGGGTGCCGAAAATGTTAAATACAATTTTTCGATATATCGCTCAGTTTTTGAAATATCGATAATTGATATGTTTTACATACATATACTATAACATAAATTGTGATAATAAGACAATTTTGGCATGAGAATCTTAGCATTGGTAAACTCGGTGAATTACTTGTATGTACTTGTTTCCCAGCTCTTGCCACAAATTATTTAATTTTTCCTTCCCTTTATCTTTTGACAAAAAATACCTTCGCTATATCGGAGTTTTGCTCCATAAATTGTACCGTGATTTGGAATTTTCCTAATATATTCAACAATATTTATTAGTTTCATTAACTTCCAACTAAAACATTAAAAAATACTTGAGTGACAACAATTTCTTGTCACCACCAATTTGGTGATTCTGGAAGGTGACAGTCGCCATCCATAAAGTGAAATCTGTATAAGTGATTGGTGATAATCACCGATCACCTTACATGAAGCCAGCCCTGGTCTCCTTTTACCTTTCGGTACTTTTGCCAGCACTATCTTTGTCGGGTTCCGTTCCGCATTTCGTTGGACGTGACCAATCCATCGTAGTCTGTTTATTTTTATCACTTTGACAATGTTTGGAATCTTACTGATTTCATACAACTCTGAGTTGTATCTTCTCCTCCAAATACCATCAACCTGTATTCCTTTGTAGATCGAACGAAGAATTATTCTCCTTTCAAATCTTCCTACCCTACCAATGTTTCGTCTGCGTTTTTCAATGTCCACACTTCCGAACCATATAGTAGGACAGGTTTTATTAGTGTTGTGTAAAGTGCCAGTTTTGTCTTCCTTGATATATTTCTAGACATCAGGTGCCTGTGTAGACCAAAGTATCTGTAAAACTGTATCGGAACTGAAAGTAAACACGATGTGCGGTTAACTTCAAGGTTTTTATTGAACTCCTGGTTTCTTATCATCTACCCAGTTATATAGCGATCAAAACATGCATAATTAACAATAATATTCAATTAATAAAATAACGAAAACATACGTATGACAATAATTGAATGTATTACTAAAAGTGATGAGTGGACACACAGCGATTGCCACACATGACGCATTTAAGTTTATTCACCCGATTATGCCCAGGTGAATAAACCGCTGATTACACAATTCTTTAATGTTATTGCACTTACAGGTGCAGTGCATTGATTTAATGCAGCTAAGTATTTTCGTCATGTGTGACTTCCGCTGTGTGCCTTAAATACATTAAATAAACTTTTTTTATATGTGGGTTGAACATTCTCCCGCCTCCAAATTAATGTGTGGTAGCTCGACACTGGGCCGCGACCTTCGGGGACATTGCCTGGGTGCTGGTGTTGGCCTTGTGGAGAATCCTAAGAACTTGACTCCTCCTTGTTGTCTGCAACGTGCAAAAATAATGATTCCGATAACGATGCATATGATGATATAGGTGCTGCCGTAGTGGTGTAGGTCATGGATGTTGACAGTTGGAAGGTTATCTAGAAGTTGTTGTTGATTTTTAAGCGCATTCTCTAATCCGGCTACATCGGCGCTGTTGGCTTCTTGAACAAGCTGGGGCATCATGGAAATTGCCGAATTGTTGGTAAGATTAATGCTCAACTGGATGTGATTAATTAAGGCCGCATTTTCTGGGAGTAGTGATGCCTGCATCTTATTTTGTCCATTATTTGACCTGATGTATAAGGTCTGGTGATTGATGATGCATTCGCCAAAAATTTGAATTATGCCATTTCCCGTTAATGAGAGCGTATGCAGTGTAATTCCACAAGTAAGTTCAACGTGTAGCTCTTCCCTTAATATGAATAGCCATGCATTTGAATTATGTAGCCGTTTCCACTGATTTTCTGCTTGTGTAGTTTTTAATCTGCAGAATGGTGATATTTTACTTTCATTGTTTAGCAACTCCATTTCGCAGTGGCTTTCATTTGATCTCAGCGTGAACACTGGGTGCCTTAGATTGCACATCATTTTTTCAGGTGACAAAGAATCACACCTTCTAATATCTTCCTCCCTTATAGGAGTGAATCTGTCTCGTCGATGGTTCACGGCTAGGTATTTGCTGGATGGATTCACATAAATGTATTTGTCGTTAACAGCGGCAGGAATCGGTATGAGCTCATACAGGCTATAGGATTCTGTATTTAGCAGCGGAATACGGATGTCAAACAAGATATTGTTTTCCGTGATTCTTGTTTTTACGTGCATGGTCCTGTATAAGTTTAGTAGGTCCCTTGAACCTCTAGTCCCAGGTAGCTGCGCATTGGGTGGCAGGTGTTCCCGAATTATTTTTAGTTGATCACTAAGTTGAGTCGGTGTTAATAATAGTGTGTTGATTTTCCCATGTTTTACGTCCGTCACCACTGATAGTATTCCCCTTTGGATGTTTTGTAATGTCATCAAGCTTAGTGTTATTAAAAGCGCTGCCGAGTTAAATGTTTGATGAGCCATGACTTCATATTGTGAATGATTGAGTTGCGTAGTAATTGCTTGAATTTGACTCTCAATCATCATAATTTGATGTTGAACAGTATCATGATTTTTTTTCATTATATTTATTGTGCTCTCGATTATTGACGTCTGATTTTTCAACAGTTGCCTTTCAACATTGTCATTGTCCTTGACTTCCTGGATTTGTTGTTCATATTGATCTGCAAAATTCTGGTCAAGGATGCCGAATAGTTTATTGGCAATGGTTCCTACGATTTCAAGAGGTGCTCTCTTGCTACGGATGTGTATATCCTCATTTTGTTGATACAGGAGTTTATTGATGTTCTCAGCGTCTATCAGTTGGTGTTTGAATTGTTGAGAGGTAGCAACACATAGTTCTCTTGATAGCCGAATTTCTTCCTCGCACAGAGTGCTTAATCTTCTAATGGATTTTTTGATGCCGTAATACTCCTTCCAGTATGTTGATAGGTTGTGGTACACAAGAAGATTCCACTCACTAAAATATAGTTGCACTTCTGCGATGTCGTCAAAGTAAATACCTTCTCTATTCTTGAGTGTGGTTACCGTATACGGTGTATCAAGATTCTCAGCCGATACTATAACGACGAAAGTTGTAATGAGGAATAAATAGCCCAATAGATTTGGTCTATATGCGTGCTGAGAAGGGAATGGTTTGGAATCTTGCCTGCTTATTTTTGCATCCTTTGATTGCCTTGTGTGATGAACAGCTCTTTTGCGGTTCTTTTGGGTTCGGACATTTGCCTTCGGTTGTGTGGGTGTTGACGATAATTCCTCTCCACAGTCCTTCATGTCATCACCCATGATGTTGGCTAATGTGTCTGGCTCTTTGTCATTGTTGCTACTAACTACTGGTAGTAAAGATAATTTGACTACCGGTCTTTTTAATACTCCCGTTTTGGTATGTAGTGTTACAACTCTGACCAGTCCATCAGTCCCTGGATGTGTTGCAACTACTCTTCCAAGAGCCCATCTAGCAGGTGGTACGTTATCATCCTTGATTAAAACAAGATTACCTATTTTTAAATTATCCTGTTTCTGGTTCCACTTAGGTCGACATTGTAGCCTCCCAATGTATTCCATGGACCATTTTTTCCAGAATTCCTGATACATCCTGTCCAGTCGATCCCATCGTTTTAGTAGATTGGGATTGGTTTCTAAATGGTTTCGATCTGGTAGCGATAATATAGGCGCACCAGTCAAAAAATGTCCAGGAGTTAACACGTCCAGATTGTCTGGATCTTCCGATAACGGACATAGAGGGCGGGAATTTAGACATGCTTCTATTTGTGTCATTAATGTAGCCATCTCTTCATAAGTCAATCTTGTTTCACCAATCACTCTCCGCATGTGATGTTTGATTGATTTCACTCCTGCCTCCCACAATCCTCCGAAGTGTGGGGATGATGGTGGGATGAAGTGCCACTGTGTTCCATCTTCTCTTAAGGCTTCGCTGACTTCTGCTCTATAGGAATGTTGTCGGTGAAGATCGCTAATTATTCGACTAGCGCCAACAAAGTTTGTAGCATTGTCACTATATACGTGTGCAACAGGTCCTCTGCGGTTGATTAACCTTTTAAATGCTGCAATGAATGCCTTAGATGTGAGGTCCGTTACTACTTCGATGTGCATGGCCTTGGTGGTGAGGCATATAAACATTGCGATATATCCCTTATGGGTTCGACTGCCTCTGCCCGTGGTGGCCAGTAAATCAAAGGGACCGGCATAGTCCATGCCAGTATGCGTAAATGGTCGACTCGGAGTAACTCTAGGTTTCGGCAACATACCCATTAATTGCTGTGACATCTGCTTTTTGTATCGATGACATTTAATACATTTGTGAATGTGACCCTTCACTGCCTTTAATCCATTTAGTATCCAATAGCGTTGACGAATTGTTTCCAGCGTTAAGTTATTTCCTCCGTGGAGTGTCTTCTGATGAGCCTCGTCTATGACGAGTGTGGTTAATTCGCCCTTGTGAGGAATTATAATAGGATGTTTTTGTTCGTAATCTAAGGTTGAGTTCTCTAATCTGCCCCCAACACGTATGAGGCCGTTTGCGTCAAGAAAGGGGTTTAGTGTAATCAATCGGCTTGACTTTGATAATTCTTGTCCTTTTCTCAGCTTCTCGAGTTCCTCTAAAAAATGCTCTTTCTGAGTTATTTGGATTATTGGGAGTAATGCGGTGTCAACTTCTTCAACAGTGAGAGGACCAGTCATGCGTGCGTTGCCAGTCTTCTTGGAATTGTTTATAAATCGTTTACAATATGCTATAATCCGCATTATTTTCCTCAATGATGAATAATTTTGTAGCAAGGATTCAATCCTGTCTCCTCTATCTTCCAATGTTACAGTATTAATTACAGCCTTTTTCTGTTCTAATTCTGTTTCCTCTATTTCACTTGCTGGATATATAACTTGATCGTCACTAAGCCATTGTGGACCTTCCCACCACAACGTGTTTGCCTTTAATTTAGATGGAGATAACCCTCTTGATGCTATGTCAGCTGGGTTTTCAGATGATCTTACATACCGCCATAATTCCTTGCTAGTTGCTGCTTGAATCTCTGACACTCGATTGCCGACAAAGGTTTTCCATTTATGTGGGTCCTGGCAAATCCACGATAATACAATCCTTGAATCTGTCCAGGCATAATATGGCAGATCTGGAATTTCTAGGCTGTCTATGGTTTCCCGTAATAATTTGGCAAGCAGAGTTGCTCCACACAATTCTAGCCGTGGTAACGATAATTTTGATTTTAGGGGAGCAACCTTTGTTTTAGCCGTTAGCAAGGAGACAGTTGTTTTTTCTCCACATATCGTTCTGAAGTAGATCGCAGCACTATATGCCTTCTCTGAAGCGTCTGAAAACCCGTGTAGTTCGTAGTGGTGCGCTTCTCGTGAGTAGCCAATCCATCGTGGTACGTGGATTTGCATTAAGCAGGGAAGTTCCGCCTGAATTTTTTCCCATTTTAAACTGACTTCCTGAGGTAGCGCTTCGTCCCAATCTAGTCCTTCCGTCCACAATTCTTGGAACAGTAGTTTAATGCTTATTGTAATTGGTGCTAGTAGTCCTATTGGGTCGAAGATTTTGGCAGCCTCTGACAATAATTCACGCTTGCTTAGGGGTGGTCTATTGTCGTTCGTGTTGACCCTTATTTTGAAGAGGTCGGTAGATGGACTCCAATGCACTCCAAGCGCCTTTATCGATCGTTCTTGGTCAAAGTCGAACTCTGGAGCAACCTCTCTCAGTTGCCATGGTAGCTTTTGTAGCAATTCCCTGTAGTTGCTATTCCATTTTCTCAAATTAAATCCCCCTTTTTTTAGCGCGGTGATTAATTGAGAACTGATTTCAATTGCTTCCTCTATGGAGTCTCCTCCTGATACAATGTCATCCACGTACGTATCTCTCATGATTACCCCTTCAGCTAACGGAAAGTCTATTGATGTATCCTTGGCTAATTGTTGAAGTGTTCTAATTGCCAAGAATGGTGCGCTTGCAGTCCCATAGGTAACAGTTGTTAAATTGAATTCCTTGATGGGTTCGTCTGGAGAATTTCGCCACAGAACACGCTGATAAATTTGATCTCTGACGTCAATCTTTATTTGACGGTACATTTTTTCAATATCTGATGTAAATACTACTTTATGTTTTCGCCATCTGATTAGAATTGAGATTAACGTTTGTTGTATTTGTGGGCCAGTTAACAGAATCTCGTTTAAGCTTTCCTGGTTTTGACGTTTTGCTGTACCGTCAAATACGACCCTTAGTTTCGTCGTTGTGCTGTCTTCCTTCATTACTGCATGATGAGGTAAGTAGTAAGCTGTATCTATTTGATCAGTTACTGGTATCATGTGTCCGAGCTGCAGGTATTCTTTCATAAACTCCTTATACATGATTTCGAATGCCTTGTTCGTTTTAAACTTTCGTTCCATTTGGAGTAATCTTGCTAATGCGAGTTCTCTGGATCCTCCCAAGTTGGAATCTTCAGGCCTCTTTTTGAACGGAAGCCTTACAATGTACTGACCGTTGGCTGCTCTTTTATATGTTGTTCTAAAGTGAGTCTCGCATATTATGTCGTCGGTTGTTAGAACTGCATTGGTGGTTAGTTCTTCCAATTCCCAGAATCTGCGTATTTCTTGGTTTAGGTCAACTTCACTGATATAGCATTGTGGATTTGTGTTTGGTGTATCTTGCTCAACTTCGCCTGAGAGAATCCACCCTAATTCTGTTTCTTGTGCTATAGGAGATCCCGGTGGTCCGCGTAATACATTCCCCAGTAAGATTCTTCCAAATACATCTGCTCCTATTATGATGTCTATTTTACCAGGGACATCATATTTAGGGTCTGCTAGTGTAAGGTTCTTGGTATGTGTCCACGTTGTTTTTGGAAAGATCTTTTCAGCTGGCAGCAATCTTGTAAGATTTTTTAATATTAGTGCTGTAGTTGTTGTCGAAAATTCGGCTGTAAATCTCGGTTTAATTGTTAGCTTAACACACGTCTTGATGGTTTTTAACCTTGACCCGCCCACGCCAGTTACTGTTGCAGCGATGCGCCCTTTTTGTAATTGTAAACGCTGAACGGCATCTTCTGTTATGAAGCTTGCTTGAGCCCCTTGATCAACAAGAGCTCGAAGTACTACCATTTTTCCGTTTTTCCCAACTGCTGTTACTACTGCTGTGGCTAGCAAAACGGAGTGATGAACTTGGCTCTCTGCTACGTGCGACGATATTTCTGCTGATCTTGGGTTCATTGATTGCCCATCCATCCTGTCTTGAGAGCTTGAGTTGAATGTTTTGTTTGCAGTGTTGAGATGTAGTAATGTATGATGTTTCTTACTACACAATTTGCAAGTTCTCCAGCTTTTGCAATTGTTTATTGTATGGCCCTTTACTAGGCAATTACTGCATACTTTAGCTTTCCGAATTGCTTCATTTCTTTGGAGGGCGTTAAGGTTAGAAAATTTACTGCACGAGTAAATTTTATGATCTGCTTTACAATAGGTACAACTTAGTTTGCCTACTGCACCGTGATGCACCTTCACCTCATTCTTTTTTTCTGGCTGTCTGGCTGTGAGGTTAGGTTTCATCGGTTCAATCGACTCCAATCCTTGGAATCGGTTTTCGAGGAACTCTAGAAATTCTTTCAGATTTTGCAGTTCCCTAGGATTTTTTAATGATTGCTCGTAGATTCTTCGTGTTTCTTTATCAAGTTTCTGGACCAACAAATGTATAAGTAATGGATCCCAAGTTTTGATGTCGATGCCCAGATTCTTAACTGCTTCTAGGCATTCTAATGTTGTGTCATGGAGCCCCTTTAGATTGATGGCTGATTCCTTTGACAGCTCTGGTTGATTACAGAGCGTTCGTAGTTGTGCCGATACCAGAGTTCTTTTATTGTTGTATCTTCGGTCTAGGATTTCCCATGCCGTCTCGTAATTCTCATTTGTTATGCTCAAATGTTGAATGAGCTCTCCAGGTTCGGCCTTTACATTTGCCTTTAAATAAAACAACTTCTCAGCCTTTGTAATTCGCCCGTTCTTGTGGATTATTTCCATGAATAGACTTCTGAATGATGGCCATTTTAGGTAATCACCGCTAAAATTTGGGATATCAATACGAGGTAGTTTTACTGCTGAATTGTTGTCCATTATCGCTGTATTACTTGGCTGTGGTTGACCTGAGACTGGATGTGCAGTTGTCAGTGACAACTCTTCCAACTTTTCTTGGAGGTTGATAATGGTATTTTGATACAAGTCCTCTGTTGTAGCAAACATTTCCTTCTCAAAATAATCATCTTTGAATTTCCCTGCGGTCATTATTTCTGCATGGTTATGTAGTATCATTTCCCAGTAGTCATTTAGAAGTTTTATTTTCTGTTTATAGTGAATAGATGATTGTTGCAGTTGGAGTCCCTCTTGAATAGTTCCTATGTTGCGTTCTAGTGTTTCAATTATCGCTGTTTGCCTTTTTATTAGGCGTAGTTGATTTGCAATTTCATCCGAGTTCTTTTTTCTCTCGACGGCTTCTCGAATGACTGCTTCTGCATGTTCCCTTGTTTGCTCGTAGAGTGCTTCGATTTGGCCATAGTAATTCTCAGTGAAGTACTTATGTTCGAGATGCTGATCTCTCAGAGCTTCTATTTGGGCGTTGAGGATTTCGATTTGTTCCCAAGTACTGTTTAATGTGTGTAGTCGTGCTTCGCCATATTCCCTTGTTTTCCTTGCGGAAGAATCCTTAGTAAGTTGAGTTGCCACCTTCTTGATTGTTTTCACTAGATGACTTTGTTGTTTTACCAGTGGATCCATGTTGGAAACTCGTTAATTACTATGTAGATCTGGATGAGAATGTGGAATTAGGCGAGGAGGGTAGTTTGTTGAAGACCGCACAACTTCAACGATTTATGTCGCGGTTTGGATAGGTAAATTTGCTGGGACTTGGGAATATTTCAGAGCCTCTGGACACTATGTTCTAGAGGTTGATTAATAGGACAATGTGTTGGAAAAAACAAAAAAAATTATTTTCAGATCCTCAAGACACTTTGTTCTAGAGGTAGATTTAATTATCTGAACACTTCGCTCGAAGGACCAAATGTAAAACTGTATCGGAACTGAAAGTAAACACGATGTGCGGTTAACTTCAAGGTTTTTATTGAACTCCTGGTTTCTTATCATCTACCCAGTTATATAGCGATCAAAACATGCATAATTAACAATAATATTCAATTAATAAAATAACGAAAACATACGTATGACAATAATTGAATGTATTACTAAAAGTGATGAGTGGACACACAGCGATTGCCACACATGACGCATTTAAGTTTATTCACCCGATTATGCCCAGGTGAATAAACCGCTGATTACACAATTCTTTAATGTTATTGCACTTACAGGTGCAGTGCATTGATTTAATGCAGCTAAGTATTTTCGTCATGTGTGACTTCCGCTGTGTGCCTTAAATACATTAAATAAACTTTTTTTATATGTGGGTTGAACAGTATCATTTATTAGCCCGTGCTATTCGACTTCTGATTTCGGCCGAAGTGTCATTACCTTTTGTTATAATCGGGCCGAGGTACAAAAACTCATTACTGTGTCTATATTATAGGTGTCTACCATTATGTTTTGTCTGCTACTTCTGGCGTTTTTTGTGCACATATACTTTGTTTTGTGCTCGTTTATTTCCAGTCCGATTTTTTTCACCTTATTAACGCATATTTAAAAACATTGTTATTATTTAATATGTTGTAGTTTTTCTAATAAAAGCTTGTTTTTAAAATTTTTTTTTATTTTATTTTTTTTTATTTTTTTTTTTAATTTTTAATTTTGTTCTTTAATTTTTTTTCACTCTTTTCATTTTAAGCTTTGTTTTTTCACTTGAATTGACGATAATTGTATTCTACTTCTCATAACCCTTCATTTGATACCCATATCTGGGGTTGTACAGTAAAAGGTAATGCCCTATTTTGTGGTGGCCGCCATATTGGGCTTAAAATTACGTCACATAGCTTACTGTATTGTACTCCTCATTCTCTTCCATTTGATACCCATGTCGGGGATTTGTAAAGAAAGAGGTAATCCGCCATTTTGTGGTGGCTGCCAAATTGGATTTAAAATATCGGGAAGTATACGAAAAATATATCGCAAGACTGCACCCCAGAAATATCTGCCATTTTATGGTGGCCGCCATATTGGATGTACCGTGAAATTGAATATACTACATTGCATTGTCTTTAGAACCAAAGGTTTGTGCCAAATGTGAGCATCACCTGATATTGGGAAGTTGCCGAAAAATCGATCGCCAATTTCCACCCCAGAAATATCCGCCATTTTATGGTAGCCGCCATATTGGATGCACCGTAAAATTTAATTTTCTATATTGCATTGTCTTCAGAACCAAAGGTTTGTGCCAAATTTTAGCATCGCCGGATATCATGAAGTGGCCGAAAAATCAATCACAAGATCTGTCCATACAGAAAACGAAGCTATAATAAAGCTTGTAAAATGAATCTTAATTAAAATTTCCAGATAATTCACCTGTAGAATTTAATACAACTTAAACGAAAGCAGTATTTGAGAAAAACTCCTTAACAAACTGCCTGGATCTGTCGTTATATTTTTAAGAATAAAGAACGTTACGACATTAGAAGAAACGTATTTTGAATTGCTTGAAACTGTAATTACCGACAATCCCACGCGGCATCAAAGGCAACATCTATATTATAATTATACAAGGAAAGCTCTTTTCAGTACCCTTCAGGAGCTTTTTTCCATATTGAAAAAATGAAAATAGCATATTTTAATTTTTCAATGAATTCAACGGATATAATGGTGTTTAATGAAATATATGGTCTAACTCAAAAGTGAAGTTTCTGATATTAAGTACACCCCGAGAAAAAAATAATAGTTGATTCAAAAAAAAATATTTGAAATAACTAAATTTTGACATTTAGATATGAGCTTACTAAAAATTTATTAGAAACTACTAAAATATTTTATTTAATAAAATTTAGTTGATTTCAATTAAAAATTTATTTAATTTGAATCAGAATTTTTTTTGATTTTAATAAAAAAATTAGTCGTTTAAAATATTTTCTTTTTTCAATTCAACAATACATATATTTGTGCGTACATACACACCGTATGCGCGTTAATAAACAAGAGCACTGCTGTGCTGCCAAGTACACTATTGTGCTAAAATTGGCACGTCTTCCTCGAGGTACACTGTACACGAACAACGATTTTTCTCCCGAGATCAACAAACGAAAGATTCGCGGACTTGCATAAGCGAACTTCTCTTTGTCGCACTACAAAACCGACAGGTGCGCCGGCGCCGCACAGTGGGCCAAAACGATTCTTGGGTGACCAAAAATTGTTTTTCGTCATGTCATAGATCTTAAAAATTTTAATGCATTTCGATAGTAAACTAAATATATTACCTTTGGCAACAATTTTTTTTAATATTTACTCCCCCTTGGTGTTTGGAATGGCTAAAGTCAGAGAAAAATTTCAACAGCTCATATTTTTTAAATAATGTTCCAAATTTCTATGATTTCAAAGTTCTATTGTGAAAATGTTTGTATGGGGAGGTTGAATTGATATTAATGAAATCACTTACTATACAGGAGGAGGTATTATTAGGCGAAGAATTTATGATACAAGTCAAATAGTTTTCTGATGATAGCATTTTAATTAAAAAGGGCGATTTTTCGTTCAAATTTGTTTTTATTTTTAACTTTTAAAAAAATGGCCAGCGATGGCCACGTCCTAATTGGCATAAAATTAAAGTAGAAACCCTCCTGTATCGATAAAAAAAAGTTTGGCTGCGATCACCTGCGATCTTCGGATAAAATTATATTGCAAGTAAAGTCTACCTTGTTGTTGCGTGCGTATTTCCAGACAATATTCCCTATACCCTATGTCGTACGAAGGATTAAGGTACCTGACCACCTTAGGAGGCTAAAAAATACTACATTATCAAGAATTTTTTTCTCAGGCCCTGTATTAGATATTACAATGATTTTTTTTGACGTGATAACGTCTTATAAATCGATGCGGTTGGAAGGCATTCACAAAAAAGTTGTAACGAAGCCACTAACGTCCAGTAACGTTACGATGCGCGCGCAACATTCGAGAAAGAGGCTCGCGTTCTAAGCGTCGGAGCAAAAGAAAGAAAGCGTCTCAATGGGGGGTGCTACACACGAGACTAATTCGGACGGGTGAGGCTTTAAGGGCTCCACATGACGAATTTGTGGTTAAAATTTGAAAATTCAAAATGGCGGACTAATTTTGGCAATTGTGTTCCGATTGGACTGAAAATCAGCATCGGGGGGCTTTAAAGGTTCCAAATGACGAATTTGTGGTTAAAATTTGAAAATTCAAAATGGCGGACTAATTTTGGCAATTGTGTTCCGATTGTACTGAAAATCAGCATGGGGGCTTTAAAGGTTCCAAATGACGAATTTGTGGTTAAAATTTGAAAATTCAAAATGGCGGACTAATTTTGGCAATTGTGTTCCGATTGTACTGAAAATCAGCATCGGGGGGCTTTAAAGGTTCCAAATGACGAATTTGTGGTTAAAATTTGAAAATTCAAAATGGCGGACTAATTTTGGCAATTGTGTTCCGATTGGACTGAAAATCAGCATCGGGGGGCTTTAAGGGTTCCAAATGACGAATTTGTGGTTAAAATTTGAAAATTCAAAATGGCGGACTAATTTTGGCAATTGTGTTCCGATTGGACTGAAAATCAGCATCGGGGGCTTTAAGGGTTCCAAATGACGAATTTGTGGTTAAAATTTGAAAATTCAAAATGGCGGACTAATTTTGGCAATTGTGTTCCGATTGGACTGAAAATCAGCATCGGGGGGCTTTAAAGGTTCCAAATGACGAATTTGTGGTTAAAATTTGAAAATTCAAAATGGCGGACTAATTTTGGCAATTGTGTTCCGATTGTACTGAAAATCAGCATCGGGGGGCTTTAAAGGTTCCAAATGACGAATTTGTGGTTAAAATTTGAAAATTCAAAATGGCGGACTAATTTTAGCAATTGTGTTCCGATTGTACTGAAAATCAGCATGGGGGGCTTTAAAGGTTCCAAATGACGAATTTGTGGTTAAAATTTGAAAATTCAAAATGGCGGACTAATTTTGGCAATTGTGTTCCGATTGGACTGAAAATCAGAACCGGGGGCTTTAAGGGTTCCAAATGACGAATTTGTGGTTAAAATTTGAAAATTCAAAATGGCGGACTAATTTTGGCAATTGTGTTCCGATTGTACTGAAAATCAGCATCGGGGGGCTTTAAGGGTTCCAAATGACGAATTTGTGGTTAAAATTTGAAAATTCAAAATGGCGGACTAATTTTGGCAATTGTGTTCCGATTGTACTAAAAATCAGTATCGGGGGGCTTTAAGGGTTTCAAATGACGAATTTTTGGTTAAAATTTGAAAATTCAAAATGGCGGATGACAGCGTAGACCGTAGAGAAAAACCGGCGAGAAAAATAAAACTGAAAAACTAAATAAAACGAAATATGTCAGTGATTTATGAATTTAAAAGTGTAATCTTCATTTAATCCTTTGTTCCAAAAAACTTATAATACAAAAAAGACGTTATCACGTAAAAACTTCGCCCGTATACGGTCTTTACAGGAACCCATATTTTTTTTAAAGTTTTACTTGAATCTTATGGAATATAAAATTAATCTTATGGAGCCTGCATTTTCGATCGCATGCTCGTTATGTGGTGTTTTCTCTTCTTATACCTTTTTTGGTGCTTTCGGCTGGTTCGGTTCCTGCACATAGGCGTGGCCCGTTTCTCAGCCCAGCTGAGAAGTGTACCTTCTGAGCTAGAAGGATAAACTCTATTATTATTTATTTATTTAATTTCCTTTTAATTTCATTTTTTAACCACTATCCAGGAGGCGCCATAGTCGAGGCCTCCAAAAAATTGTGTCCCATGGCGGACAGTTTATCTCAGGATTGGTAAATCAGAAACAAACAAAAAAACCGCATCTTCAAAAGAAAGGCCCCTTACGTGACAATTTACCACAATTTGCCAAAATTCTAAAAAAAAAAAATGGGGGATGTTTGAAAAAAAATTGAGAAAGTACCCCTGTTTTTCACTATTCTTTCCAAAAAAAAAATGTTAAAATTAATATTTTTTGGCAAAATGTGGTAAATTGGAATAAAACACATCTCAACGAACAAAACAAGACCAAATTCATTGAAATCGGCAGAGTAGTTTCGGAGATAATCTGTCCGCCATTTCAAAAAAAGTAGTTTCGAGAAAAACGCGTTTAAAGTTTTTACTCGCTATTTTTTTCAAATATTTTTTAAAAAAGCAATTTTTTTCACTTACAATTTGTTAATCTGCACTTTCACTTTTTTGACACTGTTCTGCCGCCCATACACGACGAGACATGTTGATCAACTTGGTTGACTACTTTGTCCGTGTTGTTTGCCACACGCTTACTCCACGTACGACAAAATTTTGTGTGAGACTCAACCAAGTTGTTCAGCATATCTTGTCGTGTATGGGCGGCTTTAGAATTCGAATTTTGAAAAGAATTTTTTTGGAGGTGATTCTTAAAAGTATAGGAATTTAGAAAAAACAAAAAAAAATCGATTTTTTGAAATTTACAAGGTGGTCAGGTACCTTAAAGAAGCCGGATGTTCCCAGGAATTGCGCAAAATGCAGGAATTTTATGACTTTATGACTTATTTGATTTGTATAGTGAACAGAGTCAGGGAAAAAACCACCTTGAAGTCACTATTAGAGGTATTAAGACAATCGTCTTCTCGCGGGGCGGTGAGTGAAAGCAACTGTCAGGATAAGTTCTCAGAAGCAATTAGTAAAATGTAGATTTAATTAGGCAAAGTGAATACAAGCAAAAAATTTCTGGAAATAATGACGAAAATATGGCAGACGCCAATTTATTCGTAATGTCATTGAGCCGGTTTAGACGGTGCGCTCCAGCGCATGTGCCTCACGAACTTTGTGGATAAAGGGAGAAGTGGGGTGGTACCTCTCTTCATTCCCACTCCTCCCTTCATCTCCAAACGTTCGTGAGGCACATGCGCTGGAGCGCACCGTCTAAAACAGCTCATTGGTTCCTCTTCGTTTAAAATGCAGTACTTCCGAAAACTGGATAAATCCTCGTCCATCATCTGCACACTTTTGTAGACCTATTAAATTTAAATATGTAAAAGAAACAAAAGGATTGGTTCAAAGTGAAGTTGACCTCGTGAAACAAGAAATAAATACTTTAGGGCCCGTTAACGACAAAGAAATAGAAGTAATTCATAGGCTTCACTTA
The DNA here is from genome assembly GCA_963855945.1 of Thereva nobilitata. Lineage (NCBI taxonomy): Eukaryota > Metazoa > Arthropoda > Insecta > Diptera > Therevidae > Thereva > Thereva nobilitata. The sequence continues at coordinate 105,186,841 of OY979694.1, read as the reverse complement.
ACAATGTGTGAAGGCAGAGTAACCCAATTCGTAACAGACACCAAATCATCAGCAACTTGTACTATTTGCCAAAATAATCCAAAAGATTTTCGAAATACGGAAGAAGAATGCGATGTTGAAGAAAACTATCAATACGGACTTTCGCCTCTTCATGCAAGGATTCGATTTATGGAATTTACTTATATTGCACATGTGTTACGACTTAGTTTCACTGATGAGGGTGTACGAAACAACCCTGATAATAAGGAAAAGAGACTGGAGGAGAAATACAGGATACAACAAGAGTTCAGACCACAACTTTGTTTAATTATTGATACACCTAAGCAAGGATTTGGACGCGAAAATGACGGCAACACTGCGAGGAGATTTTTTGAATACCCGGACATAACAGCGGATATCACCAAAATGGCCGTGGAAATTATAAAGAGATTTAAGACCATATTAAATGTTCTTTCTTGTGGTCTTCACATAAATGTCGAAAAATTCGGAATATATGTAGAACAAACAGAAATATTACTAAATGAGAAATATGCATGGCAAAAATTAATAGCAACAGTTCACAAAGTTTTAAGGCATGAAAAAAATATAATACTTCACTGCCTTTTGCCAATTGGCGAACTGTCGGAAAAAGCCTAGGAAGCCAAAAAATAAAGAATACAAGCGCTACAGATACCACAACACCAGAAAAACTTCAAGGCAAGAGCACAACGTTGATCTCATGAATATGCTGCTTATATCATCAGTTCTATATAGTACATCTCATCATTTCGGAGAATACGGGACAAACGTTTTAGAAACAGGGAATATCCAGACGAAATGGCCTATTTACTAGACACAGATGAAAATATAGATAATATGTTTGAAAGTGTGCCAACTGATACTGATTAGTATTTGAGTATAATATAATTTTTATTTTTTTATATATATTGGAAATTTTTTTTAATTAAATATTGACATTGTTATGGAGATAATAAAATAATTAAAGATTAAGTTAAAAATGGCGTTAAAACTTTTAATAACATTAATAATTCAATTACACAGGCCGACAAAATTTAACAAAAGTCCAGACCCAGAGACCAGACCTAACATAGCCGAAGGATTTTGATGCGCTGAATCCGAATCCGTGTTCAGAATGGCTCCTACACGTCTGGTTTTCGAGATATCCTAACCTAAAAGTGTAAAAAACGCGTTTTTGCAGTTTTTGAGGTTACGTGACGTAAGGAAAAAAATTATAATCAAAAAATGTTGAATGGCAATTGAAAGTACCACCCTGTCCCTTTTAAACCTATTTGGATTTTTTGAAATATCTTTTTTTTTCACCAAAATATCGCTATTTGAAATTTTACACTTTAGCGTATTAACCCAACTACAAAAAAAAATCGAAAAAAATTCTGCCCGAGACCAGACCATGTTGATCTTGTGTTTTTGGGGTCGCTGATTCCGAATCCGAGGTCTAATTCATCCCATAAGGTCAGAATTTTTCGTAAGCTCAAAAAACAACCCCTAAAAACCACCCCTACTAAACCATAACCAGGCTAACCCATCTGACCTTCGGAACAGGGAGTTAAGTAGATTATTTCTTTTGAAATAAGTCCTATTTTTATTCAAATTTGTATCCCACAATACTAGCGAGCTTACTTACCCACCCCCCACCCCCCTAATACCTACCTACCTATTTTTTCGATTTTTGTTGTAGTTGGGTTAATACGCTAAAGTGTAAAATTTCAAATAGCGATATTTATGGTGAAAAAAAAGATATTTCAAAAAATCCAAATAGGCTTAAAGGGTACAGGGTGGTACTTTCAATTGCCATTCAACATTTTTTGATTATAATTTTTTCCCTTACGTCACGTAACCTCAAAAACTGCAAAAAACGCGTTTTTTGCACTTTTAGGTTAGGATATCTCGAAAACCAGACGTGTAGGAGCCATTCTGAACACGGATTCGGATTCAGCGCATCAAAATCCTTCGGGTACGATAGGTCTAGTCTCTGGGTTAAAAATTTGTAGGCCTGTGTTATTGACTACTTCAAATTTTGTTGATTTATTTTGAGGCACCCTGTAAACCAATTGAACTTTTTTTATCAGTTAAAAGGTAATAATGTCAATATTTATTTCCCAAAGTTTCATTATGATATCTTTAACACAACAAAAGTTACAGATTTTTGCTAGCCAACAAGTCGTTTTGGCCCACTGTGCGCCGTCACACTGCGCATGTTGGCGTGCGCAGATTGAGAAGGATATTCTTTATTTGATTCAAGCATTTATTAAATTGATTTGAGTAAATTTTTGTTAATTTAAATAATAGAAATTTAACTAAATAAATTTAGTGAATTCAATTAAACTGTTTTGTTTGAAAGTAATTGTTAAAAGAATTTAAAATAAAGAGAACATTTATTCAGAGTTTAATTAACAATAATCATTCAACGACTAGATTCATAAAAACAATGCAATCAACGAAACAATACAGTTCAATGCCTAATCAGCATTCATCCTAGAAGGCGTTTAAACCGTAAATACTAAGTGTTATTACATACAGTGCATTGCATTGGTATAAATACTAACACACTTCCCCTCAATGCAATGGACATTTAACAATATATGCAAAAATTTTTTTAATTTTATATTAAATTTCAAATAATTTTTTAGTGTAAACTTCCTGTTTAATTTTCATCAAGTTCTTAGTTAATATGTCTGCTATCATCTGATTAGTCGGTACATATTTGACGGTAATCGAACCGTTTTCAATTAACTCCTTTACGTGATGATATTTTATGTCGATGTGTTTAGTACGACCACTTCGAGCTTCATTCCTGGCAATGTATTGAGCTCCTATGTTATCGTTGTAGATAACGATTGGTACCAGCGTCTGGTCACATATACCCACTTCTTTCAACAAATTTCGCAAGTAGACTGCTTCAGCGGATGCCTGCGACAATGCAATATACTCCGCCTCTGTGCTACTAAGTGCAGTTGAAGTTTGTTTTCTACACATCCAGCTGATTGGGTTTCCACCTATAAAGAAGATATATCCACTATATGATTTGCGATCAGTTTTATCGCTGCCCCAATCTGCGTCAACATAGCCTGTCAGCGTGCTTCCTCCCCTTTTGAGTGGTAACATATAGTCGGCAGTCTTCTTTAGATACCTCAGTATTTGCTTTGCATACGCAAAATGCTCCTTATGTGGGTGATTACTCATTTGAGATAATTTGTTAACTGAAAAAGAAATGTCCGGTCTGGTCAAAACCGTTAAATACATTAATGACCCTATCAATGATTGGTAAGTTTTAGCATCCATCTGGTTTTCACACTTAAGGCCCGTCCTCACTACGCGGACTTAGAATCCACGCGCTTTTGGTCGTACGGCCAGCCAAAAGCGCGCGTGATCTTTTAATTTTCTGAGTCATGAGTGAGAAAAAATCAATTCTCATTTGAAACGGCGTACGCGCTTTTGAAAAGCTCATAGTGTGTGGACGCACAATGTACCTTTTTAACCACAGCCTTTTGTCCGCGTTGTTTGGCCGCACGGCCTTTACCATGGACAAAGTCGTAAAAAAGTCGTAAAAAAGTCATAAAACTCTATATGAAAAAAAAGGCAAAAGCGTGTACGACCCAAGACCGCGTAGTGTGGCCACACCATTAGTATCTTGGCATTTTTCCAATTTTATACCTGGATCCAAAGGTACGCTACTTAGACGGCAATCCTCCATTTTGTATTCGCGCAATAATTCCTTTATATATCCCGTTTGATGTATTTTAATAGGTCCTCTTGTCCCCTGTCTGTCTATATGTATTCCCAAAAAATATTTGATTTCTCCTTTGTCGACCATTTTTAGATATTTTGCCATTTCCATTTTTATTTTTTTCATAGTTTCTTCATTTGAACACATCAGAATTAGGTCATCCACATAAACGGCTAAAAAATTCATTTCCGATCCATTTTTTGTTGTATATATGCAATTATCGTTCACACATTTCTTGAATCCTATTTTTAACAAAACTTCATTTAATTTTTTGTTCCATGCGTCTTTTGATGTCGCACAATTTTTTACGTGGATTAATTCAGATGATTGCAGGCTCAGTATTATCGTGGCTAGCGCCTTTTGGTCTCTTTCTATCCACTTGGATTTCAATTCCGGATCCGCACCGTCTTCCAATAAAATCGTTCCATTGACATAACCCCAATACTCATTGAAGATTAAAATACTTTTCATCTGAATAGACCACGTGGGATAATTATCTTCAAACAATTTATCAATTTGAAGCATGGAATTCATTTTGCTACTCATATCTGCATAACCTTCTTGCACCAAAATGTGTTTTCTGCGACTAACGCGTGCCTTCAATGCAGTGTTCTATTATTCTCGAATAAATGTACCGTGTCTGGGCCCATAACCCATGTTAAAAGAATTTAAAATAAAGAGAACATTTATTCAGAGTTTAATTAACAATAATCATTCAACGACTAGATTCATAAAAACAATGCAATCAACGAAACAATACAGTTCAATGCCTAATCAGCATTCATCCTAGAAGGCGTTTAAACCGTAAATACTAAGTGTTATTACATACAGTGCATTGCATTGGTATAAATACTAACAGTAATAAACTATTTTTTAAATTAAATAAATTTTTATTGAAATTAAATAATTTTTTTTCAAAAAATTTGTTTATTTAATTCAACTAAGTCTTTTTTCTCGGTGAATCTTCTTTAATTTGGTTTTACTGTGGTTTTGTTTATTGCAAGACCATTTAAATTTTTATTCTAATAAGTAAACGCAGCCTCGGAAAAATAGTTCCTTGCATTTTACATTAAGCATTTGTAGTTTTTGCCTTTCGAAAAGCTTGAAACAGTTTGTTTACTTGCTCTTGAATGAAATATATGAAAATCGTCGAATCCGAACGTATAATCAAAAAGGGATAATCAAAAAAAAATGCAAAAGAATTGTGCAAAGTGACTTATTGCGGTTATTTGAATTTTTAAAATGAAAGGAATCACACAAAATAGAAATTATTACGAACAACATCGCGAAGAAATCGCTCAAAAGAGGCCATCGAGACAAATTAATGAATTGCAAAAGTGATGAATGGAAATGAAAGCCAAAATGCTACAAATTCTACCGGTTGTGTTCGTAGGCAACCTAAAGCATTTTTCAGGGCTGCCATTCCAGATTATTGTAATAATTTTACACCGCAAAAATTCAGCTTAGATGATTTGTGCAAGGAATGTACATATTGTTCAGGTTTAATTTATAGATTATCAAAGCTTTAGTTGATAATGATTTTTCAAGTTGGGTTCTCAAAGTTGGCAATTCTACTACTCAGCATAGTATTTTAATTCCCTCTAAATTTATCTCGAAAAATATTGTTACTGGTGGGTTTGGTGAAACTTTCACAACGCAAGATGTCCTTAATATTTCTAAAAGAGCAGTTTTGTGTCCCAAAAATGATCACGTCCGTGTAATAAATGAATCTGTTCTTGCTAGAATGAACGCGGAAGAAGTGTCATAGTATTCAATCGATTCCATGGTAATAGATGACGACAGGTTTTTTAACCAAGCACAAGTAAACTTTCCAGTAGAATTTCTTAATACTTCGAACCCAGCCGGTATACCCTCACAGAAGCTAAATTTAAAAAAAGGCTGCATAGTTTTGTTACTACGAAACCTTTCTATTAAGAATGGTTTGTGTAATGGAACCAGATTAGTTATTCGGGACTTTCGCAAGAATGTAATCCCAGCCGAGTATTTTACAGGATCCCAAAGAGGAAAGATTCACTTTATCCCACGAATTTCCCTGGATACATCAAACGACCCCGCTCTTCAATTTAATTTCAAGCGCCATCAATTTCCCCTGCGCCAAGCGTATTCAATGACAATAAATAAGTCACAAGTTCAAACAGTCGAAAAAGTTGGTCTTTTTCTTCCGGAACCATGTTTTACGTACGGTCAGTTATATACAGCGATTGTAAAATTGATATTTCAAGTGGTCTAAAACAGGAAGTTACCCCTCAAGAAATTGTCACTGCGAACTTGGTTTATAAAGAAGTTTTAATGTGATTAAAAAAATAAACCAGGAGAGAACTCTTCCTTTTTGGACCGTGCTCAAGCGATTGTAAAATTCAAGTTCGAAATGATTCAAGACAGGAAGTTACGGTTTGAGGAATTAAAATAATATATACTCTGCACATTGGGGCCCGACTAGTTATAATAAATGTAATAAGAAAACTCAAAACGACTGTAAAAATAATTCGCATCGCAATTACTATTATAATGACAATTACAGAAGCAATAAGTTCAACCATAACAGACGACAAAATAACAGCAATCACCAAAGAACATCCTGTTATAATCGTGCCCAGGTACACAAACTCAACTACTGTGTCTATATTGTAGGTGTCTACCGTTATGTGTTGTCTGCTACTTCTGGCGTTTTTTGTGCACATATACCTTGTTTTGTGCTCGTTTATTTCCAGCCCAATTTTTGTTCACCTTATTAACGCATATTTAAAAACTTTTTTATTATTTAATATTTTGTAGTTTTTCTAATAAAACCTTGTTTTTAAATTTTTTTTTTAAGTTTTTTTTTATTATGTTTTGATTTTTAATTTTGTTCTTTATTTTTTTTCACTCTTTTCATTTTAAGCTTTGTTTTTTCACTTGAATTGACGACACACAGCTAATTGAATTCTACTTCTCATAACCCTTCATTTGATACCCATATCTGGGGTTGTACAGTAAAAGGTAATGCGCTATTTTGTGGTGGCTTGTGGTGGCCGCCATATTGGGCTTAAAATGACGTCACATAGCTTACTGTATTGTACTCGTCATTCTCTTCCATTTGATACCCATGTCGGGGATTTGTAAAGAAAAAGGTAATCCGCCATTTTGTGGTGGCCGCCAAATTGGATTTAAAATTACATCACATACCTTACTGTATTCTACTCGTCATTCTCTTTCATTTGATACCCATGTCCGGGGGTTGTAAAGAAAAAGGTAATCCGCCATTTGATGGTGGCCACCATATTGAATATACCATAAAATTGAATACACTATATTGCATTGTCTCTAGAGCCAAAAGTTTTTGCCAAATTTGAGCATCACCAGATATCGGGAAGTGGGCGAAAAATAGATCGCAAAATTCCACCGCAGAAATATCCGCAATTTTATGGTGGCCGCCATATTGGATTAATATACTACATTGCATTGTTTTTAGAACCAAAGGTTTGTGCCAAATTTGAGCATCACCTGATATCGGTTATTCCATGTCAAACCGAACGTTTTTCGGTAAAAATTATAATTAATGATTCCGATTTTTTTTAAATTTTGCAGACGCATTCTACACATGAAATAATGGGACCCATATTTCGGGAAAAAAATTGCGATTTTTTTTCAGAAGAAATGCAGGTTGTAAATTACAAGAAATTTCAAAACACGTCGCGCGGCCGAACATTCAAATTACTGTATCTTCGAAACCATTAGTCGTACAAAAAAATTATATAGATCGATTTTAAAGATCTTGAGTCACTCTATGTAGTGGTATATTTAAAATTTGCGTTTGATATGAATAAATTGTTATTATTTGTCTATAAAATTTCATTAGCATTTTCCATCATCAACTCACCAACTTAAAGTTTTGGAAAAAATATCGTCGTGTTCCTACTTCAATTCTAAAGAAACAGTGAAAATTTGAAAATGGAACTCAAACGGGGTCATATTTAAAAAATTCTCTGTCTATCAAAGTGTTACATTTTTCTCACTGTTGACCTAATTTTCTGGAGCCTTTCACACATAATTAAGAATCCGCCAACTGTGGATTGTTTTCTTCAGCGATGCAATGGGTGTCCTGGTTGTGATAATCTCATACAAAAATGAACAGACATTTTTAAAGAAAATATGGTGATTAATAAGAAAAGTGTAACTATCTCATTTATTGACTCATTCTTATGTTGCAATTTTTTGAATCAAAAAAAATGAATTGCGACCTGAAGAATGTTTAGTCATTTGCGATTTTTCCGAAAATTACGCGTTTGTTCCACAGGACGCGATTCAAGGCGTGCACGGGAATAATGACCAAGTAACGATCCACCCTTTCGCAATTATAAAGATAACGGAAAAACATAATTTCTTAATTTCTTCGAAATCTCAGACTGCTTGAAACACTTATTTCAGCGTGGTTTAATTACTTTTTTAAAAAAAAAGATTGGGTTCTTTGAGAAAAATATACTATACTTTTCCCACGGAACGAGTGCTCAATCCAAAAACAAAAAAAAATCCATAAATCTCTGTTATCACAAAGATGATTTTGATGTAAGTGCAGAATGCAAATTTTCGCCATGTCGTCGCATGAAAAAGGACCTTGTGTAATTTATTTTCCGTTGTACCCACCGTCCCTGTTAACCTATTCTGCGTTTACGCGACATGATAAGCCGTCGTGCCGCGCGAGTTACGTCCCCGACTCCACCCTAAATAAATACTACATATAAATATAACATAATATACAACGTTTATAAAAACCGTTAATTACAACTTTCTATTCTTTTAACATTTTCCATTTCTCACGATATTTTGCTTATTTTGCTATTCCCACAACAATTTAAAACCTAATGCTTTTGTTTTTCTCCATAATATAAAATTTCATGTCTGAACTATTTCCGTTGTTAGCTGTTAAGTAAATTTTCTAAAATAAAGCTTTAGTCTAGTACGGAGATTTAAATTGTTAAGTTCGTGTAATAAATTTGTAAAGTTTAATTTGACATCTTTTATTTTTTTGATTTTTATCCTTTGATTAATCAAAGTTCGTTATTGGCGCAGTCATCGGTAGGATTCTGTCAATTAGAATCCTTGTTAAATCGTCCTGTCGTAAATTCGGGAGTTAATTAAGAATTTTTGGAAACAGTGAAAGTTTTGTCAAAAGCATATTGGCAACTAAATTTCAGTGTGTTAATTTAACAATAACTCCGTGTCGAAGGTATTACGGCATATAGTGAATTCGCTGGACAACAAACATTGGAATCGTAGCACAGCAACGAGGGTGCATCGTCAGCTGGTGGATCTCAATTCTTTAGCTTCGTCGGACCACAACCAACTCGGCAATTATCTACATTCAGGAGGAAATGCATTTAAACTGGCTTACATCAATCATTGTTCTTGTGGGGTAAGTCCATAACTGATACATATTTCCTCTAATGTGCTTCCTTTCTAAATTAAATTCCAAAAATAAGAAAATTTCTAAAGCTCCGTACAAAGCTCCAGGGTTAAAAAACGCCGCGGAAGACGGATATAACTCTGATTCTGAAATATTTTTTAAGTCAAATTCTCAAAACAAAAATAATAGTGATTTAAGTAAAATAAAATTTGAATTAAAAAGTGAAAAAATTTTGAAAATATATTTGATTCTAAAATGATAAACGAAAGTAATGTAAATTTAATAATGCCTAGTGGTAACAGTGCTCCAATCAGGTTAATAATCCTATAGTAGTAATCAGGTTAATAATCCTATTAGTAGCTATGTTCAGGGTGCCAACAATTCTCCTATCGCTAACACCAGTGCCAGTGCCAGTGTTCCAACCGTTAGTAGAAATAATTGTTTTAGTGGCATTGGTCCTAGTGGCAATATTTATCACGGTAACAGTAACAATGTTAATGTTAATTCACTTTTGACCAATTTAAAAATTCCTGATGCCATCAAAGACCTACCAACCTTTGACGGTAATAGAAGATCATTGTTTGACTTTATCGATAATGTAGAAGAAATTTTGGGATTAATGATAGGAATCGACGGTACAAATTATGCTAAAATAATACTAAGATCTATTAGGAACAAAATTGTGGGTGATGCTAACGAAGTGTTGAACATGTATGGCACACCAATAATATGGGAAAATATTAAAAACAATCTAATCACACATTATTCCGATAAGCGGAACGAAACAAGTTTAGTTCGTGACTTACACTGCTTAAGACAGAACTCAGACACAGTGGAGAAATTTTACTCACGAGTTTTTGAAATTCTGTCTACCATTTCTAATCACGTTAGAGTTCATGAAACCGATCGGAACGTTATAACATCTAAACAAACCCTATACCAAGAAATGTTTTTGAATACCTTTTTGTCTGGTTTAAGAGAACCTCTCGGCTCTACAATCAGGGCAATGAGACCTATTACGTTAGTACAAGCATTTAAATTTTGTTTGACAGAGCAAAATACATATTGCATGAGGAATCACCAACCAATAAAAGCAAATATTGTTAGGAAACCACCAATTAGACCCATACAACCTATCTACAACCATCCAACTGCAACACCAGTGTTTAATTTTCACTCTCAGAACCCAAATTTTCATCAACCTCAAAAATTTAGTTTTCAGCAACCTTATAGGCCTGTTCCCCAACAATTTTTCAAACAAAATTTTCAACTACCCCAAAAATCGTTTCAACAGAACCATAACTTCAGTCAACAATTCAATAAAGATAATAACCAAAATTTCAAAAATCGCCCTGTACCCATGGATACTTCAAGTGGAAATTCTAACTTAAGATCAGTTAAAAAACCTGGACAAATAAATAATTTTTCTCAATCTTCTAGTTTTCCAAAATATATAGCAGAAGAATTATTTAATGTTGAACAGTGTGGAGAATCTAAGAGCCATGCCTCTTATAATAACTATTTGAACGAATTACCAAATACTGAGCCTAATAAATTCGACAATCAAAGTTACTATAATAATGATAGTTTCAATGAAAATTTTCAAGCTTTGGATGAATTTTACTATCAGTCTGAAGTAAATGAAGGTGAAATCGACGACGAAAATTTTCCATTAACTGCCTCGAAGACCCAATCGGGTATATAGATTTTAATACCATCAATCATACCTCTTACCATATATCCATATTTTAGGGAACGACAATGAACCTTTGAAATTTCTTTTAGATACCGGAAGTAATATGTCTTTTATCAATCCGGAGTTGGTAAACTCAAATTTAATTGAAAATATAGAACCAGTGGAAATAAAAACAGCATTCAACACTCACTTAATAGATAAGCAAATTAAATTTAATGGCTTGGTTGAACTCAAAACCAAGGAAAGGCTCACATTTTTATTATTCAAATTCCATAATTACTTTGACGGGTTAATAGGTTTAGGGATAATGAGGAAACTTGGCATAAAATTAGACTTTGAATATTCTTTACTAAATACTAGAGACATAGCTATACCTGTGATCTACAAACCGAATTACATATCTAAACTATACACTGTCCCGCCCCGAAGCAAAATAATAGCCCACTTACCAGTCGATATAAAGACAGGAGACATTCATATGAAACCAGTCAAAATTAAAGAACAATTAGTAATACCCGAAGGAATCTTTAAAGCAAGAGAATGGTATGCTTATGTAGAGGTAATCAATTATTCAAATTCTTCTCAAATCTTTATCATGGAACAACCAATAAAAGTTGATCCATACAGTCACAATCAATTCTTCGAAATAAATAACTTTTCTATCAACAATCAAGGAAGTCCTCAAGCCAATTCAGATATATCCGAACTACTTCGAGTCAATCAGCTAAACAGTGAAGAAAAGACTTCTATTCTAAAACTATGCAAACGTTTTGAAGACATATTTCTTAAAGAAGGCCAAAATTTAAGTTTCACAAACCAGATAAAACATGAAATTAAAACAAAAGATGGTCTTCCTATCTATACAAAATCGTATAGATACCCGGAGATCCATAAGCAAGAGGTTCAACAACAGATTTCAAAAATGATTAGTGATCGTATTATCCGTCCAAGTTTTTCTCCTTGGTCCTCACCCATCTGGATAGTCCCTAAAAAATTGGACGCCAGTGGGAAACAAAAATGGCGATTGGTTGTTGACTATAGGAAGTTAAACCAAAAAACAATAGACGATAGATATCCACTACACAATATAAACGAAATCCTAGACAAATTGGGTAAAAGCCTCTATTTTAGCACACTTGATTTGGCATCTGGTTTTCACCAAATCGAAGTGAAACCCGAGGATATACCCAAAACGGCATTTACAGTGGAAAACGGCCACTACGAATTTATTCGAATGCCGTTTGGCCTTAAAAACGCCCCACCAACGTTTCAGAGGGTTATGGATAATGTCTTACGTGAACTATTAGGAAAAATTTGCTTGGTATTCATGGATGACATTATTATATTTTCAACCTCACTTCAGGAACACCTCGAAAATCTCGCCGCTGTATTCCAAAAACTGAGACAAGCTAACCTCAAAATTCAGATAGACAAGTCCGAATTTCTTCATAAAGAAATTGCCTTTCTGGGTCACGTCGTTAGCCCACAGGGAGTCAAACCAAACCCAGACAAGCTCAAGGCAATAAAAAACTTCCCAATGCCAAAAACACCGAAACAAATAAAGTCCTTTCTGGGACTGTTAGAGTATTATAGGAAGTTCATTAAGGACTTCGCTAAGCTTACCAAACCGTTAACTGAATGTTTAAGAAAGGATAAACAAATAAGACTAGATTCGCAGTATATACAATGCTTCGAAACTTGTAAAAACCTTCTATGCAACGAACCCATATTGCAATACCCGGACTTCAGTAGGGGGTTCAACTTAACAACTGATGCTAGTAATGTGGCTATTGGAGCCATACTATCCCAAGGTCCTATAGGTTCGGACAAACCGGTTTGTTATGCCAGTAGAACAGTGAGCAAGTCAGAACAAAATTACAGCACTATTGAAAAAGAGCTTTTGGCCATTGTATGGGCCACCAAATATTTTAGGCCTTACTTATTTGGAAGGAAGTTTAAGATCATTACCGATCATAAACCCCTAACATGGCTATTTTCGTTGAAGGAGCCTAATTCGAAACTAATTCGTTGGCGCCTGAAGCTCGAAGAATTCGATTACGAGATTATATATAAAAAAAAAATAAATAGTTTAAAAAAACTAAAAAATAATCTTTTATTTTAAAATGAACCAAAAAGTAAATAAATAGTTTAAATTAAAATGAACCAAAAAGTAAAAAATAAAAAATAAATAGTTTAAAACAAATAATTTTAAAATGAACCATAAAGTAAAAAAGAATTTTGAATGTAAAATTTTTATTGCTGCAGCCACTTACGTAAAAAGCGTGGGCCGAAGTAAGTGGCTGCAGCAATAAAAACTTTACATTCAAAATTCTTTTTTACTTTATGGTTCATTTTAAAATTATTTGTTTTAAACTATTTATTTTTTATTTTTTACTTTTTGGTTCATTTTAATTTAAACTATTTATTTACTCTTTGGTTCATTTTAAAATAAAAGATTATTTTTTAGTTTTTTTAAACTATTTATCTTTTTTTATTTTCTACTTTTTAGTATGTATGTCTTCCGCCATTTTGTGGTGGTCGCCTTATTAGATTTAAAATGACGTCACACAGCTTACTATAATCTACCTGTCATACTCTCTCATTTGATACCCATATCGTGGGCTTCAGTGGAACACAATTGCAAAATTCGGCCGCCTTCTTGATTTTTTTTGTAAAATGTTAAAACATTTAAAATTACTACAAATCGAACAACACGAACGTTAAGTAAACTCTCCAATTATTCCTATAAAATTTCGAGTCATTAGATTCAAAATGCTTTTATATGTAGTATGAACAAAATTACCTAAGTATAAGATCATTGAGAATGCTAAGGCTTTAGTAGTATGACATTAGAATAGACATTTTCGTGCCTGTGCTGTTGATCGTTGAACCCTGAGGGCAGTACCCATGTCATGGTTTAGTGATATATGGGTCCGCCATATTGAATTTAGAGTGACGTCATTTTATTTTAGTTTTTCTTCTCAGCAACCCTTTCATTTGGTACCCATATGAAGATCTTAGATAAGAAAATTTTGTCTGCCATCTTGGGGCATCCGCCATATTGAATTTGAAATGACGCCACACAGCTAATTGTATTGTACCTGTCATGCCCTTTCATTTGATACGGATACCCATGTCGAGGGGTCGGGGAACACAATTGGAAAATTCGGCCGCCATCTTGGAACCGCCATCTTGATCTTATAAAAACACCACTAACTTGTATTGTCACCGAAGTTATACATGTTCGCCAAATTTCATTGAGTTTGGTAAAGTCTAAGAATAAATTGCAAAATTCGGCCGCCATCTTGGAACCGCCATCTTGATCTTATAAAAACACCACTAACTTGTATTGTCACCGAAGTTATACATGTTTGCCAAATTTCATTGAGTTTGGAACACAATTGCAAAATTCGGCCGCCATCTTGGAACCGCCATCTTCATCTTATAAAAACACCACTAACTTGTATTGTCACCGAAGTTATACATGTTCGCCAAATTTCATTGAGTTTGGAACACGATTGCAAAATTCGGCCGCCATATTGGAACCGCCATCTTGATCTTATAAAAAACACCACTAACTTGTATTGTCACCGAAGTTATACATGTTCCCCAAATTTCATTGAGTTTGGAACACAATTGCAAAATTCGGCCGCCATCTTGTAACCGCCATCTTGATCTTATAAAAACACCACTAACTTGTATTGTCACCGAAGTTATACATGTTCGCCAAATTTCATTGAGTTTGGAACACAATTGCAAAATTCGGCCGCCATCTTGGAACCGCCATCTTGATCTTATAAAAACACCACTAACTTATATTGTCACCGAAGTTATACACGCATGCCAATTTTCATTAAGATTGGTAAAGTCTAATTATAAAAATTTTGCGTTGCAAGATTTGACGACAAACAGTGTAAGTTAAATAAAAGAATTTAAAAAGGCAAAGAAAATACCAATGCTGACGCCCTATCTCGTGTCGAAATAAATATTACTGAATCCCTTCAAAATAATGTCGATGACACTGAAACCTTTACAGTACACTCCGCAGAAGAATGTTCAAATGACGGAATACTGATTTCGGAACGACCTTTGAATGAATTTTCGTTCCAGTTAGTATTGGAAAAGACAGAAACCCCGTCTAAACCCCGAAAATCCCTTGAAGTACTATTTAATACCAAACGAAGACAGATCATAAAACAAAGTGATTTGGATAACGAAACCAACTTAATAAATATCCTTAAAGATTACACACATCCAAAAAAATTAACAGCCATCATTTCAGATGACATTACCTTTAAATTACTTCAAACAGTTTATACGAAATATTTTAGCAATAGTAATGTAAACTTAATCCGCTGTAAAACAATGGTACAAGACATTTTCGAGACAGATAAGCAAGAACAATTCAAAGCTATCATGAAAAATAGTATGAATGTAATCCAGAGTCTTAAACACTTTTTCTCACACCACGGAATCCCGGAAAAGTTAATCTACGATAACGGCCTTAAGTTCACCTCAAGCATGTTCAATGAATTTCTAAATCTGTACGATATTAAATCTCATTTGACAACAGCCAAAAATTCAACTGGAAATTCACCCGTTGAAAGGCTACATGGTGGCCTCGGTAGTCTAGGGAGTAAGGCGCCTGGCTACTATCCAAGAGGTCCCGGGTTCGAATCCCGGCAGAGCCCCACGGTCCTTCGCCTTTCCCACCTTCTTCTTCCCTCCTTACATTCCTCATTCCCCCTGTCATAGCCTTCCGCTAGCATTTCCCCGCTCCACCAAGCGCATGTCATCGGTTGGTTGATGGGATTCAACTCGTTTCAGGAGGCATAATACTCCAGCGAGTTGTTTCTCATTGCCCCGATGCCAGAGTTGCGATAGAAATGGTTGGGGTTAGGTGGTTGTGGCAGTTCCTTCCTACTTCTCTCTTCCCCTTCACTATCTATCGACTAGGGCTTGCTGTTTGACATTGCACTCTATACGAAGAAAAATAGATTGTCGACAGTACAAAGGGCTTTCCCTGAGCTCTAGTCTTCCACATAAAAAAAAAAAAAAAACAATCCACCTTAACCGAAACAATAAGAATTATATATAATCAAAATAGTAAAACACCTATTAGCGAAATTATGAATGAAGCCATTCTTACATATAACAATTCAATTCATTCATCGACAAACTTAACACCATTTGAAGCAATAACAGGTCACTACAATTCTTCTACGCCATTCCCAAAAATTCCCACGGTACAGACCAACCAAGACTATTTAGAAAACCGTAAGAAGGAATATGAGGGTTTAGCGAAATTAGTTCATGAAAGAAGCTTGAAAGTCAAACAAAATAGTATAAACAAGTTAAATCGGAATCGTAAAGATCCACCAAATTTTGAAACCAACGAAGTAATCTATGAAGCTGATAATCAGCCAAATAAATTGGCACCTAGGTTTATGAAACATAAGATTATAAAAAATAATAAAATCACTGTAGTAGGTACTAGGACGGTTTAGATTGGGAACCAAAACCTATTTTGTGAATGTAGGTCAGGGCCCCGCCCGTTGGAATGTGGGTCAAACTGGTCCATTAATTTTTACGACCAATTACAATGACATTTATTGTTTTTACTACTAATTAGGTGTGATTTATGACTATTGGGGCCAATGACCTTGCAGTCGTGGGGCTTAGCCGGTGGGCCCGTCCTTGGAATCTAGGTCAAACCCATAAATCACGTATGTAGTTCAGTTTCGAGGTCAATCACCTGTCATCAATCAAACAATCACCTGTAATTGGCCTTGGGATGTAGGTCAAGGTGGTTGACCTAGAGACTGGACGGGTCGGTCAGGGCCGGTGGCTTGGGGCTCAGCGGGGGGCGGCGGCTCCGGCGGCGGCCTCGGCGGGGTCCCCGGCTGGAGCCTCGGCGGAAAAGGAAAGTGGGAATGGGTGGTGAAAGTGTTCGGTGGCTTGGGACTCGGCGGTGACCTTGAGATCTAGACCAGAGCTGGGCAACGGCGACGGCGGGGCGGCGGCGGCACGCACACCTGTTCTTACGGTTATTTTCTTATCCTGTCTCTTAGAAACTGGTTATTATTGCTGGAGTGAAAACGGGTCTACAAGACTGCAAAAAAAAAACGAAATTGGGAATGGGGAATTGATAAAAATAAAAAGCAACATGTTATTTCTTGAACATTTTTATTTATTTATTTTATCATAATACAAGTTTTACCTCACTCCACTAACCTGAAAAAACTTCAAAATAAAAACACATTTTATAGTTTTATTATTTTTATTTTTATTTTTTCCAATGCACAAACTTTAACATTTTTTCCTGTTTTGAGACAATACCATTAGGTCTTCATCATCATCATCATCATGAATGCTGACTGCATCCGCTTCAAGTTTTTTAAAAACTAGATCAGGGTAATTTCCCTTTTCACCCAAATTCACAACGCAATGTTTCCCATTTCTAAGCAAGTTAATCGCTCTATCGGGAAGATTAGTATACCTCGCCGGCAAGTAAATGTTGTTCTCCTCCAGCTCCACCAACAGTTTTTTTCCAAATTGTGTATGCACCATCCTAATATCGATGATTTTGTACTCCTCATCCACGTTCATATCTTTTAAAGACATGTTTTTTTTTTTGTAACGGAAATTGTTAACTTCCGCCAAAATTGAATCTTCATCATCATCATCCATAGAGATGGTAGTCCTCTTGCAGGCCTTCGAATTAGGAAAATCCTGCTCGTTCATACTAGGCCTCTTTACACCTTTGTTGACTGATGATTTAAAATTATTCATTATCATTATCTGAAAAGAATAAAATAAAGTTAGAAAATAAAAATAAATTTCCCGAAAAGAAAACAATATATTCAAACTTTTAATAATTTCAACTTACAATTTTCGAACGTCTTTCGTAATGTGAGTGAATCAGATCGAAGCAGATGTTAAAAAGGGGGGAGTCGAGATTATCGAAACACAGCCGAGCGTCGAAAATTCTTTCTCACAGCGTCTCACTGTATACGTTCAAAAATAATTTTAGAATTACGAAATCGCTCTAAAACCTTTTGTATCATGTTTCTCAATATATTTATTAGCAAAATGCGTAAAAAAAATTTTCAATTTTTTGAAAATTTGTAACCAGAAAGACCCCTTAACTTCTTTTATTTTAAATATCTCTGCAGACTAATTAGGCGTATAACCCTTTTCGAATACATGTTTATGTCTACTTATACGAACAAAATCACCTGCTTTATATTTTGGCTTTGACTTTATTTTGGAGTACTTGTACACGGACACATACCGAAAGGAAAAAAACTGTACTTACATATAGTCCTGCAAAATCTGTAATACAACCATACAATTACTTTGTTATACTGATTTACCGTGCTATTTAACATAAATTCTGAATTTGAATTTGAATTTGAATTTACACAAGTTTTCACATTAAATTTCAATTGTTTTAACATTAGAAAGAGAAGTGAAAGTGAACAAACATTAATTTATTGTGATTTAGTGAAACAGTTTGGAGAAGCAAAAACTAAAAATAAAAAGGTAAGAAATTTAAAAATACGTACGCGGAAAGAAATTTCTATGAAAAATTACTGTGCTTGTCACCATAAGGAGGTGTGAACGACTATTCCTTGGAAATTTTATTAAGAATATCTATGAATATTAATTTCTTATTTTTAATTTTTAAGATGTGTTTAAGAATTTATGTTAAATAGCACGGTAAATCAGTATAACAAAGTAATTGTATGGTTGTATTACAGATTTTGCAGGGCTATATGTAAGTACAGTTTTTTTCCTTTCGGTATGTGTCCGTGTACAAGTACTCCAAAATAAAGTCAAAGCCAAAATATAAAGCAGGTGATTTTGTTCGTATAAGTAGACATAAACATGTATTCGAAAAGGGTTATACGCCTAATTAGTCTGCAGAGATATTTAAAATAAAAGAAGTTAAGGGGTCTTTCTGGTTACAAATTTTCAAAAAATTGAAAATTTTTTTTTACGCATTTTGCTAATAAATATATTGAAAAACATGATACAAAAGGTTTTAGAGCGATTTCGTAATTCTAAAATTATTTTTGAACGTATACAGTGAGACGCTGTGAGAAAGAATTTTCGACGCTCGGCTGTGTTTCGATAATCTCGACTCCCCCCCTTTTTAACATCTGCTTCGATCTGATTCACTCACATTACGAAAGACGTTCGAAAATTGTAAGTTGAAATTATTAAAAGTTTGAATATATTGTTTTCTTTTCGGGAAATTTATTTTTATTTTCTAACTTTATTTTATTCTTTTCAGATAAGTATAATGAATAATTTTAAATCATCAGTCAACAAAGGGGTAAAGAGGCCTAGTATGAACGAGCAGGATTTTCCTAATTCGAAGGCCTGCAAGAGGACTACCATCTCTATGGATGATGATGATGAAGATTTAATTTTGGCGGAAGTTAACAATTTCCGTTACAAAAAAAAAACATGTCTTTAAAAGATATGAACGTGGATGAGGAGTACAAAATCATCGATATTAGGATGGTGCATACACAATTTGGAAAAAAGCTGTTGGTGGAGCTGGAGGAGAACAACATTTACTTGCCGGCGAGGTATACTAATCTTCCCGATAGAGCGATTAACTTGCTTAGAAATGGGAAACATTGCGTTGTGAATTTGGGTGAAAAGGGAAATTACCCTGATCTAGTTTTTAAAAAACTTGAAGCGGATGCAGTCAGCATTCATGATGATGATGATGATGAAGACCTAATGGTATTGTCTCAAAACAGGAAAAAATGTTAAAGTTTGTGCATTGGAAAAAATAAAAATAAAAATAATAAAACTATAAAATGTGTTTTTATTTTGAAGTTTTTTCAGGTTAGTGGAGTGAGGTAAAACTTGTATTATGATAAAATAAATAAATAAAAATGTTCAAGAAATAACATGTTGCTTTTTATTTTTATCAATTCCCCATTCCCAATTTCGTTTTTTTTTGCAGTCTTGTAGACCCGTTTTCACTCCAGCAATAATAACCAGTTTCTAAGAGACAGGATAAGAAAATAACCGTAAGAACAGGTGTGCGTGCCGCCGCCGCCCCGCCGTCGCCGTTGCCCAGCTCTGGTCTAGATCTCAAGGTCACCGCCGAGTCCCAAGCCACCGAACACTTTCACCACCCATTCCCACTTTCCTTTTCCGCCGAGGCTCCAGCCGGGGACCCCGCCGAGGCCGCCGCCGGAGCCGCCGCCCCCCGCTGAGCCCCAAGCCACCGGCCCTGACCGACCCGTCCAGTCTCTAGGTCAACCACCTTGACCTACATCCCAAGGCCAATTACAGGTGATTGTTTGATTGATGACAGGTGATTGACCTCGAAACTGAACTACATACGTGATTTATGGGTTTGACCTAGATTCCAAGGACGGGCCCACCGGCTAAGCCCCACGACTGCAAGGTCATTGGCCCCAATAGTCATAAATCACACCTAATTAGTAGTAAAAACAATAAATGTCATTGTAATTGGTCGTAAAAATTAATGGACCAGTTTGACCCACATTCCAACGGGCGGGGCCCTGACCTACATTCACAAAACAGGTTTTGGTTCCCAGTCTAAACCGTCCTAGTACCTACTCACTGTCCTTACAGATAAAAGAAAGGTACACAAACAAAAAATTAAAGTAAAACGTAAATTTTCAGGTTCATCGGCGACTCCCAGGAACAACGATTAAGTATTCAGGAGCTGAAAAAGAACCATGGACTACTGTCTTTGAAATTGGGGGTTGCTAGGTTGATCGAGGGTTATTCCAAATTGTTGCATATAATTAATCTGACACAATATCAAATTAGCATGGAAGTCGTTGGCAAAAATGTGAACAGTCTACTTAATACAAAATTAAATCAAAAATATTACAGAAAAAATATGATAAATTCTTACAAAATTTAGACCTTATCATACCAAAATATAGAGCAAGGCGTGGTCTGATAAATGGTTTGGGCACTGTTGTCAAAGCAATAACTGGAAATCTAGATCAAAATGATTATGATGAAATCAATAAACATTTAAAATTGTTAGATAATAATCAGGGTAATTTAGGAAATCAAATTAATAAGCAAATAATATTAAATGAAAAGATGATAGAAAGATTTGACAATATTTCCAAACATTTTAACGAACAACAAGAAACAATAGAAAATTATTTACAAGAATATCAATCAAATATAACTAACAAGATAAGAAAATTTAATGAGAATCTAATATTCAACCAATATTTTGAACAATTACTATACGACATCGAATTACTCAATGATCATATAAAAGATATTTCAGAATCCATAATTTTAGCCCAGCTAAACATTATATCAAAACATATTTTGCACCCTAACGAAATATTTTATATCCACGAGATACTAAGAGATCAAAATACCATTATTCTATCAAACGACAATATTTATCAAATGATAAAATTACAAGCCTTTTATAATGCTTCAAGTTTAATTTTTGTTATAAAAATTCCCATCCTTTCCAAACAGAACTTTTTCCTTTACCATCTGAAAGAGCTGCCATTAAACGATAATTACACCATAGCCCTAAAAGCACCCTTCCTTTTATTAAACAAATTTATGTATCAATATATGGACGAACCTTGCCAGTTTATTGAGAACATAAGATACTGCCAAAAACCTTCATTAAAAAATATAGCCACAGACCCATGTATACCCAACATCATATTCAACAATAAATCAAAATGTATATTTGTCCAGAACGAGATCGGAGAAAACGTACAGCTGCTGGAGCCTAATCTTCTGTTAATAACCAGCCAGGAGATCATCCTCATTGAGACGACATGTGACCCATCAATTCAAAACAAAACACTCACAGGAACCATCCTAATTAATTTCACAATTCCACAATAAAAATTAACGACATAACGTACTCGAGTCAAACTACAACATATTGGGACTCAATTCAAGTTCTTCCAACATCATACAACGAATCTAATAGCAGTTACATCATGGAAAAGCTCAGCAAAAAAAAATTAAATAATTGGACCATGGAAAACTCGAAAGCCATTGCAATTATCCACGAAGAAGCCCAAATTTCTGAAACTCGTTTCTATACAATCATAATAGCCACCAGTTCAGGCATAATCATCCTTTACTTCATCTACAAAAAATACAAACAACTGAAGAAGCCGCACCAACCTCAAATAGAAGGAAACCAAATCATAATACACACCCAAGAAGCAGAAGCAGGATCAACCAGGAGATCACTCAGATGGCCAACCCTTCATTCCAGGGGGGGGGGGGGAGAGTTACGTCCCCGACTCCACCCTAAATAAATACTACATATAAATATAACATAATATACAACGTTTATAAAAACCTTTAATTACAACTTTCTGTTCTTTTAACATTTTCCATTTCTCACGATATTTTGCTATTCCCAGAAAAATTGTAACCTAATGCTTTTGTTTTTCTCCATAATATAAAATTTCATGTCTGAACTATTTCCGTTGTTAGCTGTTAAGTAAATTTTCTAAAATAAAGCTTTAGTCTAGTACGGAGATTTAAATTGTTAAGTTCGTGTAATACATTTGTAAAGTTTAATTTGAAATCTTTTATTTTTTTGATTTTTATCTTTTGATTAATCAAAGTTCGTTATTCGCGGTCACACTCTTTTAAATAATTTTTTAAATATGACCCCGTTTGAGTTCCATTTTCAAATTTTCACTGTTTCTTTAGAACTGAAGTAGGAACACGATGATATTTTTTCCAAAACTTTAAGTTGGTGAGTTGTTGATGAAAAATGCTAATGAAATTTTATAGACAAATAATAACAATTTATTAATATCAAACGCAAATTTTAAATATACCACTACATAGAGTGACTCAAGATCTTTAAAATCGACCTATATAATTTTTTTGTACGACTAATGGTTTCAAAGATACAGTAATTTGAATGGTCGGCCGCGCGACGTTTTTTGAAATTTCTTGTAATTTACAACCGTGCATTTCTTCTGAAAAAAAATCGCAATTTTTTTTCCCGAAATATGGGTTCCATTATTTCATGCGTAGAATGCGCTTGCAAAATTTAAAAAAAATCGGGATGATCAATTAATATTTAGTGTTCGGTTTGACATGGAATGAGCAATATTACGAAGTTGCTGAAAAATCGATCGCAAGATTTGTCCCATAGAAATATCCAGAAATATCCGCCATTTTATGGTGGCCGCCAATAAAAAATATACCATAAAATTTAATATTCTATATTGCATTGTCTTCAAAACCAAAGGTTCGCACCAAATTTGAGAATCACCGGATATCGGGAAGTGGCCGAAAAATCGATCGCAAATTTCCACCCCAGAAATATCCGCCATTTTATGGTGGCCGCCATATTGGATTCACCGTAAAATTTAATATTCTATATCAATAAATCAATCGCATGAATTGTCCCATAAAGAAAACGAAGCTAATATAAAGCTTGTAAAATGAATCTTAAGTATAATTTCAATGATAATTCACCTGTAGAATTTAATGCCACTTACAACGACAGAAGTATTTGAGAAAAATTCCTTAACAAACTGCCAGGATCTGACGGTATATTTTTAAGAATAAAGAACGTTACGAAATTAGAAGAAACGTATTTTGAATTGCTTGAAACTGTAATTACCGACAATCCCACGCGGCATCAAAGGCAACATAATAATAAATGTAATAAGAAAACTCAAAACGACTGTAAAAATAATTCGCATCGCAATTGCTATTATAATGACAATTCCACAAGCAATTAGTTCAACCATAACAGACGACAAAATAACAGCAATCACCAAAGAACATCCTTCAGAAAAAATAATGGACATAATTAGAACCCTCATAATTACAGAAGCCGAAGTCGCAACTTTAGTGCCAACAAATATTAAAACTCCTATATTTCCTAGTAACAACAATAACAGAAATCTTGCTTCCTCGAGACTATAGACTCAATTTCTGTAGTAGATGATAAAATGTTCCCTAATATAAAACGTTTGAAATTACCAAACCCTACCGTAAAATTAACATTGTATATACAGGAAAAATAACCGAAGTTCCTAAGAAATTTACTCACGACTCAACAATGAGTTGGAAAATGGTAAAAATATATTCAAACAACTAGGTTCAAAAATCAAATTGAAAAAGAATATTTAGAAATATATACAAGGTGTTGCAGACTAAAATGCTAATCTGTTAAAGGTTGATTCCTGGGTATATTTGGAGAAAAACATTTTCTAAGGAGGGGGCTTATCGGCACTACCCACTGAGATATCACTGTAAAAAAAATATATAAATTCACAGTGCAAATGTACAGTAAAATTACAAATCGCGATATGAAATACTAATTTTCTACATAATTATTGTAATTTAACTATAAATTTGGTAGCTTTGCATAAAGAAATTGAGAATCTCCAATACTGCATAACGTAAATGTTGATTACATGAATGTGACGTATCCCAGTTGTAACTAGAATTTATTAAGGATTAATTCAGAATTAATTATATCGATTCTAAATCAATTCCACTTCGGATTACCATACACGTAAAGAATGAATTACTTTTACACGGGCATGTCATAGGCGACATCATCATATCAACATGTTGATGCTAGTGATAGTAGAATCAATGAAGATTCTAAGGCAGCAAATAAAATAGTAAAAATTTTTATATTCACAACCTTTTTCATGACTTACAACAAGTTACGTCAATTTCTACAGACATTATAGGTAATGACACCATTGATCGTTATAAAGCGTTTGATGTTGGAATTCAATTAAGAAATCAAATAAGAGATTCAAACTTTAAAGGTATAAAAATGGCAGTTAAAGGAACGATTAAATCATTATTAAGTATGAATAGTGTAACTTCACAAAGGCGCAAATATGCTGTAATAGCAAGCTTGGGCGCCATTATGCTTGTTCATGCCCCATGAATCAGACGCCCTGAAGAACCTGACTATGGAAGCAATCCCACACATAAAAAAGATCGGAAAAACTCACCTTCCCTAATCCGCCGAAATAACCGTTTGGGGGTGGTATGCCGGCCACGATAAACGCTAACTCGCCGGATGGGGTCGTAAGGTGTGTGACCGGGCCAATTTATCGTGGATCCTCTTGATGCCATTCCATATCTACGATGGCTCCGCACTGAGCGCCATAGTTGACTCTTAAGGCCACGGTGTACCTGTAATCGAAATCAAATAACGACGGGAGAACCCCTGAGAGGAAAACCGCCCAGCCATCCTGGAAGAATAAAAAAAAACTTAGCACTGCTTGCTTAGTAATAAAGTAGACATCGCATTTACAACTTCAAATACATATATTAATTCCAATTTTTAATTCGCTACAGGTACAATAAAAATCTACTGATTTAACAACAATAACTTGACAAAAATTTTGTTACGTATTATCGGTGATAATGTTTGGTGGGTACAAAGAAGACTCGGTAACATAAATATACTCGGAAAAGGAAGTGACAACGTCGTTTTGGCCAAAGCGGTGTTATCTTACAATAATCCCTTGCAAATTTTTAATAAGAACAAACGCCCAATAGGGGGACGATCCCAAGACAATCCAGGCAATCGGCCAACAAAAAATTATCAACGTGAAAAGATTTCAACAGGAAAAGTAGAGTACGTGTTCGCACCCAAAATGGATAATGTATTATAGCTATTTAAAATTGTTAATATAGTTTTTTTGTTTTCTTTTTTCTCAGGTATTATAGTCACAAGATAAATATGTTAAAGATTAATTAAGTTAATTAAAGTTTCAATATATTTAGTGTTAAATGTTTAGTGTTAAATTGTGATTATATTTTTTTGGTTAATTAATATAGTTATTTCAATCAAATTCAAAAAAAAAATGTATAATATTTAAAGCAAATGTAGGCAATTCTGGTTTATCAATCGTTGAGTCTGTGCACTATGATTGTATCACCTTTTAAGGTAACCTCAGTTTGGAATTCGGCAGATAAAACATACATTGACGGTTTGGATCCGCAATGATTTGTTTTATTCCAAGAGTTGTTGTATTACTTCGTGTAATTTTGTGGAATAGGCCGCAAAATTATAAATTATATTTGACAACACAACATGAATGGTTTATCGCCAACAAAACCAGCAAAATCCGATGCTTCTGATTAGTCGTCTCTTTCAAAACCTATGCAATAGATACCATTCCTTAACAATGAAGTATCTTTACCTGCTACCATATCTCCGAGACTTTTAAAATTGTTGTCAGCTGTCACCAATATCCATAAAGTCATTTGTAAATAATGCGCGTCAACTTGGATTGGCTGCAGTCCAAATGTGCTGCATGTACTCAATCTAACACATTGCTTTAAGGTCCTAAGACCAAGTTTTATAACTCCGGTTACTATAGAAACTTTTGTACACACAACAGAATTACAAATTATTATTTTCTTCTTATTGTCCTTCTTTAGAAGATGCTCAAAATCGGAAAGATTTAATATCACTACTGACAAAATTCAATTTTCTTTTAAAATAAAAGCTATAGAATGTCACTTCGAGTCCATCTAAATACACACTACGACAAAATGCCTAATAAATTGTTTATTTTCTTTTAACTAGATTAAGCCATTAAATGTCAATTTTTGTTTTATCTTTTTATTTAAAAACTGAGCCCCAAAAGAGTATTTCTGGGTGTTGTCCTGCAGGGCAAAAGGAATTTTCTGCTGGATTCACAATACCCCTTTCACAATTTTCGCGTAAATATCATTGCAGCAATACCTTTGATGAATATTCTTGCCTGTCACTCGTCAAGAAAAAAAAAGCTTCTAAGGGAAACCCATCTGGCTTCCCCGTATATATGAAGACTTCCTCTTTTCGACTTTTACCAATTGCTTGAACAACCCGCCATATGCCAGCTATCTCTCTCTTCTCTTCTTGTGCCACTATAAAATTCCGGTGTCGAACTTCCTACAGGAACTTTTCTAAAGGTGCCAACATATACTTCGTTGTGAATTCAACAACAACCTTCCATCTCAGGGCCAAACCTCCAAAATAGATTGTATTATCTATATCGCAGTGGACCAAAGTTTTGTAATGGGAGTTGAAACTTCTCGACAAATTATCAAGAAAAAAAACGCGAACAGCCTTTCTCGGCCCAAAATCAAAAACAGACTCCCAAAAAAATTCAGTTTTTCATCATTCCAAAAAAAAATTTTGTTTTCTTCGCCTACTTGACTTCCAAATTTTGAATTAATTTTTTTTTCGGGAAGTGAATTCATTAGAAACTTCTGAAATTTCCGCGAGAGGGGGGAATAATCAAGCCGGAGAAATAACCGTCCGTTACAATAGTTAAGATAAAATAAATAATAATGAAATTGCTATAGACCCGAATTTAATTTTTCAACGCATATGCTTTTTAAGAAAGAGTAATGACGAACTTAGGAGGTATTTTGATTATATGCATGCATTTAAAAACCACTAAGGAAAGTTCTTATCTAACAGCTGTAATAAAAATAGATTTATTAATCTTCTTTGCGAAAACCTTATTGAAAATAATGTTGACGGTTGAGTGTTATTAAGCCGAAAGTGATGCTGATCGTTTAATTCTACAATATGCTCTAGATTGTCTCTTTTCTCATGTAGCTGTTGTAGCAGAGGACATTGATGTGTTAGTGCTATTGATGGCTTTATCACCAGATAATAAGCAATTTTTTTTTCTGAAACCGCAAAGAAATAATGTGTTACAGCGCATTTATTCAACAAAAACAAAATCATATTTTAGTAAATATAAAAAAAGAACATATTCTCTTTCTCCATGCCTACACAGGATGTGATACTACATCAGCTTTTTATAATAAAGGAACGTAATCTTTATACTCTTATTTTAAGTGCAAGAAAACCTCTATTCTTATTGAGCCTTGTTTATGAAACCTTTACTGTCAAAGGTTTTAACTCTCAAAAAAATGTCCTTATGAGTATTAAGAGTTATGATACTTATAAGAAAGTTCTTACAACACTTCAAGTATACACCTATTTATAACAATGCTCTTATGAGACGAAAAATGGTAAAACATTTATAAGAAGACTTTTACGCTTATAACGAAAGCTAACCATCTTAAAACCAGAGTTTTATTCTTATAAAAAAACTTTATAGTAAACCACCGAGCGGCCATACTTTCGCTTAATACAGAATTTTATAGTAAAACAAAATTCCACAAATACAGCTAATTTACTCAATTGAATATGTGGAAAGAAAAAGTTATGTTTTTTTAAATGCTTTTATTTAGCTTGGAAGTCTTGGCATCAAATCTGGCAACTCAAATTTTCTGTACTTCTAATTTATCAAAAATTATGAAACTTGGTACACATATGAAACATCGTAGTGGTGTTTTTGGGTTGATTCACCCCACCCACCCCCCCCCCCCCCTGACCACTTATGCTACTTTAAATAGAATTTTCAGATTAATTTTGTACTTTAACATATGAGTACAATTAGTTATGGTACTATGTAATATATTTTTTGAATGGATTTACCCCCCTCCCCCTTCCACCCCCCCTGTTAGCGCTAGATTGTGAAGAAGCACCTTGCGAGTAGTAACGCTCTCGAGTCAAATTTTCTAAATGCTTGTAACTTATAATTAACTAGTTGGGACCCGGCGCGCCTATGCTGCTCCCATAAGCCAATAGTAGTAATCAGGTGATATGAATTTTAATATACAGTAGGAGAGTTTGAAAAAGGCAATTTTTTGGTATTTTTGATTCTAAATAAAAAAATGTGAAACTATTAGGGATCTGACATTTTGCTGCACCCAACGTTTAAACATTTAAAATCAATCCAAACCTTCAAAATGCAACTCTTCTAAACCATTAACGAAAAACCAACTATTCCTATAAAAGTTGGAGTCATTACATTCAAAATACATTTATTTGAACTATGACCAAAATTGTCTGTGTATTCTGTTAAAACCATGAACGTTAAAAGATTTAAAATTAATGCAAATAGCAGCATCCAACACTCAAAATTTGAGGGCCATTTTCTATAGCTTTTTTTAATTTAAATCTAGAAGTCTTCAATAACAAAATTTTTCGAGAACAACAAAATAAAATCGAAAAATGAAATAAATTTTTTATAGTTGGAAAAAGCAATGCCAAAAAACCAACTTTTATTTTCTCTTGTATTGCGAAATTGTGTTCGTCAAAACATGTGAAATTAATGCAAATATTGAAAATCAAACTATTCACAATATCTAAGGAAAGAACCAATCCTTATTTCTGTAAAATTTGGAGACATTAGATTCAATATGCTTTCATATTAAGTGTGACCAAAATTACCTATGTATGTATTCTTTTGCAAAACTTGCTGATAAACTATGTTTTTGGTTTGTTTTCCGGCGCGTAAATAAACAAAAATGATACCTTTCCGACTCGCTGCCACCCAACCTTAAGACATTTAAAATTAATCCAAATCTTCAAAATTCAACTCTTCAACAAATATCTATAAGGGGACGTCCATAAATTACGTGAGGTGTTTAGGGGGGGGAGGGGGTCGAGCCGAATCTCACCAAATCTCACGTGGGGGAGGGGGAGGGTCTCCGCAAATCTCACGTAATTTTTTTCCGCAAGAAACAGTGTAAAATCGCGAGAAAACTGGTTTAAATTAATAGTACAGGTAAATTAAGCCGAAAAAAACGATATAGCGGAAATAATTAGGTACAGGCTGAAAATTGGCAGAGCGCTTCTTTTTATGCTTTTTAATAAGGGGTTATAAAGTCTACCGATTTTCTACTCCGAGAAGCCCACTTTTTAGGGGGTTTTAGCCCTCAAAATGGGTATTTTTCGATTTTTCTGTATTTTTTTTGCAATATTTCTTAATATATTTTTGTTTTTTTCAATTTTAACAATATCTGTAAATGAGAAAATCTTTAAAATCGTCTTTTCGGACCCGCATTTAGATTTCATTCACGAAAATCTTGGTGCAGTATCAGATGAACATGGTGAAAGGTTTTATCAAAACATATTGCAAATAGAGAAGGAATAATGAATCAAAAGTATACGTGATATTATTACTATATTTCGACTCAATAGCAATTGGGTATAAAAATTTTGCACTGCCGTTTACACTGTATTTGTTCACTGTTTCAAATACCATCCAACTGGAACATCCAAAAAAAAGTAAAGAAAATAATTTAAATATCTGGGAATGAAGACGTGATGAAAAATTCTTATCTCTTTATACAATGGTCTGGGAAAAACTGCGAAAGTAATGTATGCATTGACTTATACCACCATTTTTGGACAGATTGCGACCCTACGATGAACTAGTGTGGGGGTCTAAGCTTAAACAAAACAAAAAGGCCTAGAAGACCAATTGAAAAACCTGGAACCTAATGCGCTCCTAAGAATCTCAAGTGCATAATGTACCCAATCCTACTGCAATCATAGAGATTATATTAAGAATCGGCTCTTTTCACATCAGTCAGAACACATGCTGTCTGCAGTGCATTGTCACTACAAAAGCAGACATTTGCACCAGGCGACATAATTTGTTATCTAAGCATCTTACAGGACTCGAATTTTGAATCGACGACCATCTGCTCTGACATACCTACTAGAGGCCAAGATAGATTTTGAAAAGCTTTTGTTATCATTATCGAGAGTTGTGAAGAATGGAAGTCTAACAGATCCGCACTTCTTGAATCTGTATCCTGATGTACAGGCGGCTCAAACGTCAATTTGAGAAGCTGGCTGTGACTTCAGAGTCCGCTTTTCTAAGGCGATACGAAAGTAGGAAGCAAACGGAAGGTAGTAGCGATGCCTGATAAATCTTCGAAAAGAGATTATTTTCAGCCAACCAACTTCATTTATTAACTTAATTTGACATTTTGATGCGAACAATAAATTGTTTCAAGAATATTTAAAGAGTTTTTAGAATATTTTAAAACAAACAAATAAATGCAGCGCATGCGGCAATGGCTTTACTCGCGGACTGAAATCCGATAACAGGCGGACAAATTTAATTCGAATTCGCATTGGTGGAGGATACCATTTTCTTATTTCCGAATTTCATGACTTTCGAATCGGATTCCAGGATAACCCCCCTGGGTCTTTCAGTCACAGGTTTTTTACCTAACGATGACATATATAGAAGAATGCTCCGAAGTTTGTATATCTCCAGAGTCATAAATGGCTCTACCATTACTATTCAAACAGTCAAGTCGTTACTCTCTAAAAACGTATCAGTGGATGCCAAAGCCAACCTTCGTATGTCAATATATTGTAAAATTCTAAATTTTTTTATATTCCACTAGCTGGGACCCGGCGCGCCTATGCTGCACCCATAAACCAATAGTAGTAATCAGGTGATACTACTTGTCATACCCTTTCATTTAATACCCATACCGAATGGCTTGCAAAGAAAAAGGTAATCCACCATTTTGTGTTGGCCGCCATTTTAAATTTGGACCGATCGATCTGAAACTTTGGGAATCGTATTTTTTTCGGAAAAAACCAAAATAATATAGATCTGAGCTCTTTAGCAGTAATTCGAAGAGTACCTCCCATACAAAAGTTCGAATTTTACGGCTATCGGTACACTACAGCCACCCGAAGTGTTCGAGATAGAGCAAAATAGACCTCGTAGGAAACCCGCCGTACCCGAAAACCCCTATATACAAAAATTCAGGCCAATCGGATGAGCGGTTTCGGAGTCTATTGAACATTTACAGACATACTTTCACTTTTATATGCTTGCTCTACAAATACACGAGTTTTCTGTTCTCTTGTTAAGAAATCTTATCCCTGTAAGGCACCCTGAGGTTGGTTTCCAAAGGGTAGGCAGAATCACCTGCTAAATGGTAATCCACAGGTATTGTAGTTTATATTGGGTGCATGCCTAGTTGGTGCTGTTATGATTTTGTGGTACTGTTCTTCAACACAAATTATGATTTCTAAAAGCAATCAAGCACAGATTAAGGTATTTACACTAAAAATACGCATAATAGTGTAAATCCCACAAATTTTTTAAAATTTTAAAAATCTCACGTGAGATTGAGGGGGGGAGGGGGTCGAGCCAAATCTCACGACATCTCACCAAGGGGGGAGGGGGGGTCGAAAAATCGCCAAAATAACC
Organism: Thereva nobilitata; assembly: GCA_963855945.1. Classification (NCBI taxonomy): domain Eukaryota; kingdom Metazoa; phylum Arthropoda; class Insecta; order Diptera; family Therevidae; genus Thereva; species Thereva nobilitata. The sequence goes on along the minus strand of OY979694.1, from coordinate 105,154,886 downwards.
TCACGTAATTTATGGACGTCCCCTAACCATTAACGAAAAACCATTTATTCCTATAAAAGTTCGAGAGTTTGGATATTGGTTTGTTTGTCTAATTATGCGAAGTATGTCTTCAGTCACGCCGTTCTTGTATTTTTCCCACAAAACCGATGGTTCTGTTGGGTATCATGTCGTCAATATATGTATGTAATTGCGAACAGTTGACGAATGCTATTCGGCGTGGATGCAAATGCTGCATCAGTAAGTGTCAGATCCCAATGATTGTCGTCTTCCAGCAATTGCAACTCGCGACATGCATCTTGAAATGTATTGAATATTTGACCATTGACTGTTGGTAAAAATTCGAAAGACGTTTGTGCTGGAACATTCAGCAACAACAAACGCAAAGAGAAACATTCACGTTGTTTTGGATGTACTGTGTAAAGTCGTCCCAATGTCTTTGCTTTCAATACGCGTGTTTCCATTTTTTACCTGATTTGTTCCATGGATAATAGCGAGGGACGTCGGTATATAACAATGTTGTTGCTTTATTTACTCGCACCAATTAAAAGCTTTTACGCATTTTTCGGTGGAAGTATATAAAGAACAATGGATGCTGGTATTTTACAGGTTTCCCAATACTCAAAAATATTTTTATTTTGTATATAAATTATGTGTTTCTTAACTGGTGTGTTTTTGCGTGCTCCGGTAGTTATAGTATACAGTCATAGTACATAGTATATAGTACAGGGTACACTGTACATACGGTACACACTGTACACTCAGTACACTCAATTCACTAATTCATACGTTGTCACTCGTAAAAATCGGAGTGCTTTTTTAAAGCTAACGGTTTTTTATATGTACATGACAATTAAAATTAAATATTTTTTCGCCCCGCCAACTTAAATATAATCAGTGAAACATTGAAATTCTCTATATTTCGACAACAGCTTCACTTATCTGGACCAAAATTATCCTATATTTCAATCTGGGACCAACCCTACACATTCCCAAATTTTCATTTAAATCTGTTGGGCGGTTTCGGAGATTAGCGTGTACAAACATTGTGACAAGTAGTTTTTATATATTAAGTTGAACAATACTAACAATAAATTGTAAGAAAAAATCACCCCAAATTCATACATCTGGTTCTTCAAACTAACACAACTCCTATAACCATTAACGAAAAACCAATTATTCCTATAAAAGTTCGAGAGTTTGGATATTGGTTTGTTTGTCTAATTATGCGAAGTATGTCTTCAGTCACGCCGTTCTTGTATTTTTCCCACAAAACCGATGGTTCTGTTGGGTATCATGTCGTCAATATATGTATGTAATTGCGAACAGTTGACGAATGCTATTCGGCGTGGATGCAAATGCTGCATCAGTAAGTGTCAGATCCCAATGATTGTCGTCTTCCAGCAATTGCAACTCGCGACATGCATCTTGAAATGTATTGAATATTTGACCATTGACTGTTCTTAAAAATTCGAAAGTCGTTGGTCCTGGAACATTCAGCAACAACAAACGCAAAAAGAAACATTCTCGTTGTTTTGGATGTACTGTATTAAGTCGTCCCAATGTCTTTGCTTTCAATACGCGTGCGATAGTTGGATGTGGTTCGCCTTGTCTACGTGGCTTCCATTTTCTGCCTGATTTGTTCCCATGTATAATAGCGAGGGACGTCGGTATATAACAATTTTGTTGCGAATTGTCCGAAAATGTCAGGTTTTTGGCACAGTGTGAAAAATTCAGTAAGTGTAGTTTTTGGTGGCTGGAAAGCTCGTTGGAGAGCATTTCCTTCAGTGAAATATATACAATCTGAGGCATATATTTTCTTATTAACACTTTATTTAATCGCACCAATTAAAAGCTTTTACGCATTTTTCGCTGGAAGTATATAAAGAACAATGGATGCTAATATTTTACAGGTTTCCCACTGTTCACAAATATTTTTATTTTGTATATAAATTATATGTTTCTTAACTGGTATACAGTCCATAGTACATATTATATAGTACACAGTACACTGTACACACTGTACATACTGTACACACTGTACACTCAGTACGCTCAATACACTAATTCATACGTTGTCACTCGTAAAAATTGGAGTGCTTTTTTAAAGATAACGGTTTTTTATATGTACATGACAATTAAAATTAATTATTTTTTCGCCCCGCCAACTTAAATATAATCAGTGAAACATTGAAATTATCTATATTTCGACAACAGCTTCACTTATCTGGACCAAAATTATCCTATCTTTCAATCTGGAACCAACCCTACACATCCCCAAATTTTCATTTAAATCTGTTGGGCGGTTTGGAAGATTAGCGTGTACAAACATTGTGACACGTAGTTTTTATATATTAAGATGTTTTATGAAAAAATATTTTTTTTGTTTTGCCTGTAAATAAAAATTGTGATTTACGTGCTAGCGGGTTTGTGAAAACTCGCAAACATTAAACTGTTTAGTATCTATTGAAACATTATGCTAACAAAAACACACAAATTTTTACAATAAGAGCTCAAGATCAGATTGTGGATTCAGCAACGAACATCGATAATGTCATTTTAGAAAGCATTATCCCAATAGATATAAACAAAAATGGTGGTCTTCCGAAAGAGTTGAAAATTTTTGTAGGTGCAAAAGTTATGCTCCGGTCAAACATCGACGTGTCAAAAGGACTGGTTATTGGTGCTATTGGATTTATCGAAGAAATAATGTGGCCTAACTTCCGACGAGCACAAATGTATAATGAAGGTATACCTTCCGTGAAAATAAGATTCGATCGAAATGGAATCAACGTAGTTAAACCGATTTCGATTCAGTTTCCTGCAAAAAAAGCTATGGAACAGCGGAACGAAGAATGCTGCCATTAATTTTATCAGGGGCCTCTACCGTACATAAAATGCAAGGCTCAACTGTTGATTACGCTGTTGTTTATCTGGGTCCAAAACTCTTTGCGGAAGGACAAGCTTACGTAGCGTTGAGCCGATTGCGAGAATTTGAAAACGTGCGTATCGAAGAACTGCAATGCGAAAAACTAACAGGATCGACACCATGCAATATAAAAGCTCTAGAAGAAATGCAAAGATTACGCAATCTCCAAGAATAAATAAACTTTAACATTATGTACTTTCTAGTATTAAACAAATATCTAAAACAGTAAAAACATGTAAAACTGTAAATAAAATTTTTTAAATTCAAGTTTCAATACGTCATTAAACATCTAAGACTAAAAAGAAAAAAATAAAAAAAAGGGAAAAAAAGTTTTTAAGAAACGCTTTTATTTAGCTTAATTGAATCAATATAATTATATAATTTAGCGCTTGTAAAGTGGACTAAAAGGATAAAAATAAAATCTCAAAAACGGGAATAAAGTAATTTGAATTATAATAATCTGTCTATTTCAACTCTCACTTGTTCTAAAAGTCACAAAATCTAAAAGAATCACTCAGAAAAGATTTGAACATCAAAATCGAAAAGGAGTCACACATTCGTTAAATACTATAAAATCGTGGGGCGCTCATCTCAATTACATCATGAAAATAATATAAAATCTTTTAATTTCATCATGATGTAATTGAGATGAGCGCCCCACGCTTTTATAGTGGTTATGATTATTAATGTCAATAAAATTTCAATCGTAATAAAATTTTAGCTTATATTTTCGCTAAAAATCGAATTCTAAAGTCTATATTCATACATAATAAATATTAAATTCTAGTCTGTTATATTTTTCGAAAAATTTCATATGAGAGTTACTTAGAGCAAATTATTTTTATCCTAAATAACATTGCCGAACCCTTTTCCATATATTGCTCCCTTTCTAACAGTTCTGTTAAGGAAAGTATAGGTATAGCAAGATTATGTTAGTTACTTTCATAAAAATTCAAAAAGTTTTCTTATGAGAGCTTCGTACCCTTATAAAGGGAGTTAACGTATTTTTATAAGACAAAAATAACATTCATAATTGTGCCATTTAATTCTGACAACGCATTCATAAAGCGCTTGTGGTGTTCTACAAGTGTTTTAAAAAAAGTCGAATTTCCTCTTATAAGACACTAATAGAGTCTTATGAGACGAAATTTGTAACTTGGGATATATACTAAATTAATCTACAACACAAAAGGTCCTTTAAACTTTTTCGCTAGGATCAATACCTAAAGAAATATGGAGGGCGACAATGGTAAATTTTTAAGAAATTGGTTGTTATTGTTAATTAAAAAAACTAAAAAATACGCTTTGATTTTAAAATAAACTAAAAAGTAAAAAATAATTTTGAATGTAAAGTTTTTATTGCTCCAGCCAGAATATGGAAACAAACCTACCTTTCGAAATGTAAAACAGCGTGGGACTCTCTTCCTATATTCTTATTTTATTAACACCGGAAATTTTCGCTAGCGGCTCACGCTTTTTTACATTTCGAAAGGTAGGTTGTTTCCATATTCAGGCTGTAGCTATAAAAACTTTACATTCAAAATTATTTTTTACTTTTTAGTTCATTTTAAAATCAAAGCGTATTTTTTTAGTTTTTTTACACTATATATTTTTATTTTCTATTTTTGAAGTTATACTTCTTTAGGCGCGTTTGGAAAATATTATGAGAGTGAATTTTTATCGAGACGCGAGACGCAACGCGAGACGGTGACGGAGAATATAGGCGAAGAGGTATGGAGGTCAAAGATTTCAACTCCCATTCTTTAGGTGAAGTCTGTTGACGATGTCGATGGGTGAAGGGGTTTTTATCCTGAGGCTATGGAGGGAAATAAATTTCATGTACGAATCATCAGCCAAGCGCAGGTTTGGGTTTTTTGTAGGTATAAGAAGATTCGTAGTTGCTGGGTGAGGGGTTCTGTCGCGAGGCTATGGAGGAAAATCCGATACGTGTTCTATTCATCACCTAAGCGCGAGTTTCTAAGGGCCAGTTTTACACGGGCCGACTTTTTCAGAAGATTTTTCTTGGTTGTTTGTCTGCCCGTGTGAAACTGGCCAAGATAATAATAAAGCTATATGGCAACTGTACAATAACAAGCGATAATTATTTACTGTTTTACTAATGATTTTTAATGGTTAAAACTTAATATAATGATTCAATCTGAAATTAGTTTGAATATATAATACAAAATATTTTCTGTTATTATTTGGGAAAATAAAACAATGAACAAGATATTAATGGTTTTATTTAGCTTGACCTCGTATATTTGTTTGGTTCAAATCTTGCGAGAGCTTTTTCAACTATTTCTACTAAACCGATTCTTATGCAACTTTGCACATACATTGAGCTAACGTGACAGTGCAACCTGACAATTTTGTAAAAAAATCAAGATGGCGGTTCCAACATGGCGGACGAAGTTTTCAATTGTGTTCCAATTCCAATGAAAATCGGTATCGGGGAGTTTTAGGGCCACAAATGACGATTCTGTGGTCAAAATTTGAAAATTAAAAAATAATTTTTTAAAAACCGACTTCAGAAAAACCAAAAATAATGCACAAAAACCAAAAATAATGCACAAAAAAGGATAAAATAATTGTTTGAAATTCTTTACAACATTAATCCAATCAGAATGGATTTAATAAGAAGAATCACTTTTGAAGACGGTGCCAACACCTGTTTTCGGGGTGATGTATTAAGGGCATAAGGCTAACAAAGAAATGAATACAATTTTCGCAGCAATAGTTAATGCAATGAAAGTCAACTACTACCTGGCACCGTCTTCAAAAGTGATTCTTCTTATTAAATCCATTCTGATTGGATTAATGTTGTAAAGAATTTCAAACAATTATTTTATCCTTTTTTGTGCATTATTTTTGGTTTTTGTGCATTATTTTTGGTTTTTCTGAAGTCGGTTTTTAAAAAATTATTTTATTTCGTACTTTTTAGTCGGTTAATTTTTTTTCGGGGGCAATATAAAAAAAATTATTTATTACGAGAAGTATGACACTCAGCCGCGCGCCGTCGAAAAGAATTGAGGCAGTAGCTAAATAGTTTTTGCAGTAATGAATTTGCGTATTTTCGGAGCAATTTAAAAAAAACTTATTTAATATGAAACAAAATTCCCCAAAGGAAATTAAAAAGAAATATTTATTGTGTCGATTGAAAAAAAAATTGCTCCAGGTCAAAGAATCGAACTCGCAAGCTCCAGGACGAGAGGCAAGCCTCTCAGTCGTTGTGCTACGGGAGATTGTTACAACAAGATGGCTAAATACGTAAATAAAGCTTTTCAGAAACTGCTTTAAATAGAATTTCATTCCAAAGGAATACTCTCTTACAGTCTGCATGAGTAGAGTATGCATGAAATTTCTCACCGAAGAGTTTGTAATTCTTTACAACATTAATCCAATCAGAATGGATTTTAGAAAGAGAAAAAAAGAAAAAAAGTCGAACTACCTTCCGGGGTTTGAACCCGCAATTTTTATTTGCAGGTCAACGCCTTTGCCGATTCACCCACCGGCCTCTTCTCGAGCACGTGACAATAAAGTAATTTGTTCGCTGCCTTTAAAAATACTTCTATTCGTTCAAGGTGTACTAGTTTTACCAGTTTTTTACGCCTACCTTCGAACTCCTTTATCAGAATTTAAAAAAAAATTGTATGGGACCACCGTGGGAAACTACCCTTTCAAACAAAAAAGAAAAAAGGCAAAAAAGTCATTGCGTTACAAAGTTATGCGTGAACAAGACCAAAAAATACCTACGCGTCGAATTGATAACCTCCTCCTTTTTTGAAGTCGGTTAAAAATGGCGGGCCAATACGGCGGATGAATTTTGCAAATGTGTTCTGAATCCATTAAAAATCGGTATCGGGGGTTTTTAGGACCACAAATGACGATTCTGTGGTCAAATTTTGAAAATTCAAAATGGCGGATGAATTTTGCAAATGTGTTCTGAATCCATTGAAAACCAGTATCGGGAGGTTTTTAGGGCCACAAATGACAATTCTGTAATCAAAATTTGAAAATTCAAAATTTCGGATAAATTTTGCAATGTGTTCCGAATCCATTGAAAATCGGTATCGGGGAGTTTTTAAGGTCACAAATGACGAATCTGCGGGCAAATTTTAAAAAAATCAAAATAGCGGCGCCATTATGGCGGTACGATTTTGGCAATTACGATTCGATTTCACTGAAAATAGCTATTTGGGGGTGTTTAAGGTCGGAAATAATAAAGTTGTCAAAATTAGAAAATTCAAAATGGTGCTGGAAATATGTTATGCATAACAAATCACTTCACCAGAATTTTGTAAAAAGTAAAATCCAAAAATGAACTAAAACTAAAAAGAATATAACAAAATAGGTAAAAAAAACTTTTAAGTATGGTTTTATTTTAAATCTGCTGTACCAAAAACTAGAAAATAATTAGAACACAAACATGGACGTCCTGGAATAGCAGGAGTGCTGTCTTCTAATGTCGTTTGCCAAGCGGCACTTTGTGTCTCTGTGTCAGCGAATTAAGTAATATTCTGGGACTTTTAACAGAATAAAATAAAAACATGGGGCCCATAAAAACCTGTACACCTGTATAAATAAGAACAACTAGTCTAGAAAAATGTGATTCCTCTCTGCCGGAGAATGGCTTGACTAGTGGTGATTTTAGTTAGGATTAGAATCCGGTATAACCGACAGGCTGGAACGTGTCGGCATCATGCTGCTTCCACCTGCCAACGCACGCAAATAATAAAAAATCCAATAAATTATTTGCAGGCAAATTAAAAATTAGTCTTAAATCACGCCAAAGAAGTATCTATAACTTCTAATGCGCGTACATAAGTACACACACCTACTTTTTTTAGTCTATTATATCGCTGGTTTGCGAGAATATCGACGCAATTCAAAATTCTGAAAAATTAAACTAAATATGCCAAATGACCAACAATCTTTGATAATTTATAGTAAACAGACACGCAACGCCGATTTCGCGTCAACTATCGTTAGAAAGATATATCGTCATTATTCATTTGAGACAAAACATTATAGAGTAATTTATAAAAATACATATTTAAAAACGACATTCTCTAAAATCAATCATTTTTAGTTGCGTCACTATTCTAGCAAACCAGCCATATGTCTTCCGCCATTTTGTAGTGACCGCCATATTGGATTTAAAATGACATCACATAGTTTACTATACTAAACTCGTCGTACACTTTCATTTGATACCCATACCGAGGGCGTTGTAAAGAAAAAGTTAAACCGCCATTTTGTGTTGACCACCATTTTGAATTTGGAATCCTGCCACACAGTTAATAGTATTCTAATTGTCACACCCTTTCATTTGATACCCATACCGAGGGTATTGTAAAGAAAAAGGTAGTCCGCCATTTTGTGTTGGCGGCCATTTTGAATTTTGAATGACGCCACAGAGCTAATACTATTCTACTTATCATTACCTTTCATTTGATACCCATATCGAGTGGGTTGTAAAGAAAAAGGTAGTCCGCCATTTTTTGTTGGCCGCCATTTTGAATTTTGAATAACGCCACATAGCTAATTGTATTCTACTTGTAATACTCTTTCATTTGATACCCATGTCGGGGGTCGGGGAACACAGTTGCAAAATTCGGCCGCCATATTGGAACCGCCATCTTGATTTTTTTACAAAATCGTCAGATTGCATTGTCACGCGAACTATACATATGTGCAAAATTTCAAGTTTATCCGTTACCTGGAAGTGGGTCAAAATCAAGTTGCAAGATTTGTTTACATGAAACATACAACATACAATATACAACATACAACATACAACATACAGGTGAAGCTAATTTGAAGCGTATAAAAATTAAATAATTAGTGTTCAATGATGTATCTCAAACATTAATTTTCCTCGAAATCTAAATTGTAGGAGTAGGCAATCCATGCATGTTCAAAATGAAGTCGGTTGTCACTAGTGCAGTGGTTTCCTAACGGGGGCGCTTATAGCTCAGAGGGGAGGCGCGGATGATTTTATCTTTTTGATTTTTTTGACTAATTTTTTAATTTCTACTTAAATTTTATTGTGTCTTTTTTATTATGCATTTCAACGCCATGCCATCTAGACCTTCGGTATTTCAACATTGAATAACTCTGACATTTTTAGTGGATTTCGACAAATTTACGCGATTCTGAAACGTCATTCAGTACCATTTTAACTATGAAAGAACGCGCTGAAATTGTAGCGTTTTACATTGAAAGCAATCGTTGAATTATGAAAACTGTGCGTGCTTATGGTAAAAACTATAGGAGAAACTCGGCGTCTTCAGACAACACAATTCGTACTTTGGTGAAGAATTTCTTTAAGTACGAGTCTGCAGCCAGCGTCCCATTCGACCGCGTCCGCGTCGCTCCAATGAAGTTGTTAAGGCGGTAAGTGAGAGTGTTGCTGATAATCCAAATGTTTCGTATCGCCGCCGGTCTCAAGAGTTAAACGTGAGTGGAACGACTCTAATGAGGATTATGAAACAAGATCTTCATCTCTTCCCATACAAAGTGCAACTTACTCAAAGAATATTGTCAACGGACAAGCCGCGTTGTAAATGTCGTCGCAAGAATGATCGATGCCCAGCCTGATTTTTGGGACAAAATTGTGATGACGGACGAAGCTCATTTTACACTCTCTGGAGGAATCAATAAACAAAACTGTCGAATTTGGGGAACAGAGAACCCACACCTCTTTTACGAAACACCACTGCACGACGAGAAAGTCATTGTTTGGGCCGGAGTCATTGTTATGCAAGATGCCCGAAAAAGAGCTGCTTTTTGCTTATCGAATGGAGGTGGTCATTTAATCGACATTGTATTTAAAAACTGATTTGAAATAAATGGTATAGAATATCCTAAATAAATCTGGCTCATTTGTCAAAATCGGCATATTTACATATTTAATGGGGAAGCGCAAGGGTTGTAACAGGGGGCCGCAGTATTATAAAGTTTGGAAACCCCTGCACTAGTAGATGAGCAAACGCAAGAACAAGACAAGTCTTGGTCTTGTTCTTGCACAGTAAGTCTTGGTCTTGTTCTTGCGAGCTCGATTGCAAGACTATTCGTAGCAGTTTAGAAAAAATACGAAATATGTACAGTACATATGTCACCCTCAGAGCAAAAGCGGCCTATATTTATTTTGATGTTGCAGCAAAAGAGGAATAAAAATATTTCAGAGCAAAAATGGTCCAACTATTATTCAGAGAAAGAACGGAACGGAAAATCTTAGAGCAAAAGCGGGTTAACTTTCTAAGCCGTTTTTGCCCTCCCTCTAACGAAAACTTAAACCTCTTTTGCCCCAGTTTTTATTTACACCGCAGTTGCTTACATTTACTTGGAAATCTATATTTAGACAACATTTTCTTCACTTTACTAGACAAGACAATGCAACTCAATTCACAATTTTGGATTTTTTGGAATTTCCGCGTTTGTAACATAAATTCTTTGTATGTGTGAAGTGTTTGTAATTATGATAAATTTTATGTTTTTGCCATTTTCCCATTTATGACTACTTATTTGGAGATTTTTGCATTTCCGACATAAATTTTTGTCATTTTTAACTTTTATCTTTATAGTAACAGGTAAAATAGGAAAAATAGTGGGAAAAATTAGGTACAGGCTGAAATTTGGTAGAGAGCTTCCTTTTAGGGCTACTAATAAGGGAAGTCATCTTTTTAGGGGGTTTTAGACCTCAAAATGGGTATTTTTCGATTTTTCTGCAATTTGTTAGTTAAAGGCTAAAAAGGGCAGAGATTTTCCTTTTAGGGTATTAAATTCTCACGTATTAAAGTCTCACGATTTTCCACCTCGGGAAACCCCTTTTATAGGGAATTTTAGCCCCCAAAATGGGTATGTTTCGATTTTTTTTCAGTGTTTTGTTTTTATCCAAGTGTTTTTTTATTTTATATTTGATATTTCTTTATGCAATTTCAATCTTAAATCTTATGAGAAAACGAAGATTTTCTCTTTTTTCACCCCTTTTGTTAGAATAATTGTATCTGCTTGAGTTATTGAATAAATAAATGAGGAGCTTATTATCAAAAGGTGACATGTCCACTCGTATATTAAGGTAGATGTCCATTTTGTTTTTGTTTTTTTCACAATAACCAGTTAATGTATTTCTACGATTTTTTGACAATAAAATAATAAAATACTTTATGTGTGTCGGCATAATTTTTAAAAATAAATATTTTTAACTTAACTAGGCTTACGCACAGTTTTTACCCGTTGCTGTAAAAAAAATGGATGGAGGACATGTCATCTTTTGAAAATAAGCTCCAATATATAAGGTACATATAGTTTCGGTTCTTGTTGAGTTTTCATAGTCTCGTAAAATCCATTTCCAGTTCCCAACCCCATTCCCTTGGATTTTTTTTCATTCCCAAGCTAACATTGTACCTGTTGGTATGCCCTAAATGAGTGAGACATTGCTTTCTCTTTCCGAAGGACTGTTTAAATGCATTATATCAAATGCAAATGCATTATTCAATGAATGCTTTCCAGTTTTATAATAAATCAAGTTTCACCGGCCTTTTGTAGTTCTTCATAAGAGGATTCGACATTATTGAATACATCTAAATTTTGGTTGGACTTTACCACTTCTTGGCTCAAAAAATAAATATCATCTTGTGTTGGAGTTAATGCCGTTAATAACAAGTAGATCAACATCCTCTCCTAAAATAGTTGCTTGCATTGTATACGATTTTTCAATTGCAGTATTCACAATAAAAACCTGCAATTTTGTCTGACACTTCCATCATAGCTTCTTCTCCATGACTTTCGGCGAAAACCAAAAAAAAACCAAAATCTGCAGAAACATCGAAAAATATCCATTTTGGGAGCAAAACACCAAAAGTGCGGTTTATCAGGCTACAACCCCCTAAAAAGTAGGCAGCCCCGTGTAGAAAATTGGTTGACTTTATAACCCCTTATTAAGAACCCTAAAAGGAAGCTCTCTGCCAATTTTCAGCATGTATCTAATTATTTCCGCTTTTTCGGCTTCATCTACTTGTACTATTATTACTAGCTTCAATTTTTGTAATGTTTGCATTTTATGAATTTTTTCAATTTACGTTTTTTTACATAATAGTAGTAGTAGTTTTTTTTAACTAAAATTTCAACTAAAACCACATTTTTCTCCAACAAATACCTAGTTAACTAATTTTCTTTTTGCAGAATTGGAAAGCTTGGACAATTTCCTATCAATAATGTAAAATTTTTATGGTACGGCCTTTACTTTTGAAGTTATTAGCAAGTTTGATGTTAAAATTGGCCTTATTTGGTGCTTATTTGGTAGGTACTCTTTGGCAAAGCTTAGGTGAACAAGTACGAAATAGAGCCAATTTTAGCATTAAAATTGCGTATAACTCCAAAAATAAAACCCGTAGGATAAAAATTGACATTATTCATAGGAAATTGTCCACGCTTTCCAATTCTGCAAAAAAAATTAGTTAACTAGGTATTTGTTGGGGAAAAAGGTGGTTTTAGTTGAAATTTTAGTTAAAAACAACTAAATTTTGACTTTGATGACTCATTGCCCTGAAAGTTGATAAGGTAGAACCTTGACTTTTACAGTTTTAGATAGGTGGGAGTATTCTGCGTACACTGATACCTTACTCATGATAATAGATCATAGGGTTACAAAAATACAGGGGGATATGCAAACCTCTACCAAAAAACTCCATAACGCCCTAGCTGCCAAACCGTTACGATTTACACACCGCCCCATACGATTTTTTGTTCGTCTATCCAAAACCTATCCACAGCCGGCCGCTTTGTAAATTTAACGGTATACACCCTGTATAGATGAAAGCATATGCAGAACTTCTGTTATAACTTCTCCGTTTGCATTGCTCTAAAATCTACAAAAACAACCCTAATTCAATAGTTGACCACATCAAATTATTCGCAAGAAAATTCTCTACAAAAAAGCTCCAAGGCATTTATTATGTAAAATCAATAATAAAAAAGTTATAGCGCTTTAAAGCTCATCACCCCCCAAATTTTTGTCATTTTTCGTCCATATCTTTTTTATTATTAAAATTACGGCAAAATATTATTTATGAAAGTTGTAGATAATTTGGTTATCTAAAAAAATATTTTTACAAAAATTCTGTAGGACTCCCGGTTTCCGATAAATAAGGAAAACCATTTTTCACCACTCAAAACAAGATGGCGGTCGAACGTCACCCCTCCGGATCCCGAAAACTCGGTTTTATACTCCCAACCAACCCCCCTACACATTACAAAAAAAAATTGCTGTTTTCAGAAAATGTTCAGCGAATGTACCATTTGACTGGACTACTCTGAGCGAGTGTATCGTTAAAGCTCCTCTGATGGAAGGAAAAGTGATGATATACTACATAATACATAAAGTTTTGAAATCCCCTTTTTTGGACATGAAATTATTAGGTAGATACGTTCCAGGGAGCTTGTAAATTAAATTTCACCCGGGAATTCCCAGTATTTCCACGAACAATGGATATTTTAAGCCCCTTGCAGGGGATATCACAAAATGGCTCCTAACTACCAAACCCGTTAGAATTTCCCGCGAAGCTGGATTAATCTATATTCAGGTAATCCAGACATTTTCAGGGAGACATCACTCTTTAAAATCGGAGCACCTTGCTAAAAAAATTGGTGATGATTTTTCTAGGTCTACTCCTCGCAAAACGACGCTTAAAAAGCTTCGCTTCAAAAAGAAAGAAACACATCGTCAACATGCCAAATATGTTCCAGGTGCGGGTGCATATAAGGGCAGACGGTTGAATTATCTTCCGCCATCATCATAAGAGAGGAATCAGTAAATAGAAACTTTTCTTGAACGTAACTGTTAATCAGGGGGAGGTTCGAGCACAAAACCAAATAATAAAAGATAAAACAGACTCACCCGCTTCTCTCATTTTAAAATTGTTTTTTGTTGTTTACTATAATTGCGTAAATATACCTACAAAGAAAATAAATTAATACATATTAAAATATAAGTAAACTTTACATACTTACCTGCCTATGCATGCAACAGCCGTAAAATTGGATACAATTAGAATAAATTTTTCATGATAATGTAAATATTTACCTCATCATACACTTCAGACACTAGAAATCAAAACAGGATAAAAACAACACAAAATAACATAATACAATACATAACATATATAACACAACACGTTTGTTCAGTTTGTTGAAGAGCACCTTATTCAACAAAATAACACACTTAAGTTTAAATTCCAGGTAAAACGGGACTTCAAAAACACCCACTGACAGATGTAAACAAAGGCAGATAAATAGGTAAAATTCTGCAAAATTCGCCACGTCAAGAACCAAAACAACAAAGAAAGAAGTTTCGCCTCAAAAATAGCAGTGGATTAAGATATAAAATACCATAGACAAATAAAAGGAAAGATATTCCATTTCATACAAGAAAAGTGTGCACGTTCCTGTTGAGAGAGCTTTCCTATTTCCTCCATTTAAGCTTCCTCCAAGCGAAAGCTGCCCCCGCTAAATCTTTATTTTCGGTGGCACTGTCAAGATATTTGAGTAAATTTAATCTGAAGAGAGTAAATGGAAAGGAAAGCGTTAGCGATGCATGGGAGCATGGTTCTTGTAAAGCTATTCGCGTTTGCACTTTTTTTTACAGGTTTTCTCATTTATGAAATATCGGCATGTACGAATGTGTATATTGTTTTCTAGGTAAATTTTATTAAAGGGATTTGTTGGCGGAAATAAATGTAAATAAGAAGGAAGCTATTAAATGTATTGTTTGATTTTTTGTTTAAATGACAAAAATCAATTACATATTTTCAGAAGTTTGAATATTTTGTTTTTTCAGGTCTGACTTTTCGGTTTCTACTACTTTGCAAAAGTTAGTAAAATCGTGAGTTTTGTGCGAATTTTGATTTTGTTTTGATTTATAACAATGATTTCCGCGATGTGTTTATTTTGCAGATTTGGGAAAGTATTAAATTAAATTGGGAAAATATTTAAGTGCAAATTATCTCGTTTTACAAGGATTTCAAGATGTAAAATATCATATCATGAACAAATTTAAAAATATGAAAAGTGGAAATTATTGCTTTATGGGTATTTGTGGCCATTCTCACTTAATAGTGTAGCCAATACAAGAATTCTATCTTAGGAACTAGAAAAAAATCCAAATTACTTGAATTTTTTTTATCTTTATTATAATGTTCTACTGACATCCTGGAAAGCTGTTACGTGCCAATTTTTTTTATTTGCACGCAAAGCTCGGCCGCGCTCAGCGTAGGGTGTGGTTCAACAAAAATGGGGAAAATTAAATGTATAAAATGGGCGCCACGTAGTTTTAAGGTCTACGAACCTATATTAGCACACGTGCGTCTTGAACCCACAATCTTATCACTCAACAAAATGGAAAAGATTTAAACTAGTAACTCAATGAAAACAAAAGAATGCCGAAATCACTTTAACTTTATTACAAAAAAAAAACCAATATTCCGAAACTCTCCAAAATAGTAAAGGCCCAATTATATAGCAGAAACGAAAACGAACCGAAACGAAAAGAATGAAATAAATCGTATGAAAATGTATGAACGCGGTTATATAAAGGAACAGAACCGAATCAGAACGAACGATATAAATTTATTTCATTTCGGTATTCGTTTCAGCTATTCAGCCCGTTACTTTGACAGTTCGATAGACAGTTTGTTTTCCAATTTAAAGTAGTTGAAAGAGCGAAAAAGAAGTTATTTTAAAAGAATTCAGTGAATACAAGGTGAAAAAATTTAAATTTTGATTTCTCTTGTGATTTGTCGACATCCGCCATAAATTATATAAATTCTATAATAGATGTATTTATCGAAAATAAAAAATTCTTCTACTCAATGCAGAACTTGTCAACAAATGTCAAAAACCTATTCGCTCAGGCACCTATATAATCGCTATCATTTTCAAGTTCATTTCGTTTTCGTTTCGGTTCGTTTTCGTTTCTGCTATATAATTGGGCCTTAAAACGAAATATAATAATAAAGAAGGGATAATAATAAAATAAATATAATAATAAAATAGAACAAAATTTGTATATAAAATCTTCAATATAAAACAGGGTACTTAGCTTCATAACCTATCCGCACTCGCAAGGACTCCACCACCGACCCTCCTTCTTCGGTATTTTCTACGTTCCACTCTTTACTTTGGCACTTCACACACTTCTAGGTATCTCGCAAGATATAAGAGGCTGACCGCTTCAAGGGCCCTGTTTATAAGGGGAAATGCCCACTATTTTAGGGATTTCCAGTGCGCCGGTTTAACCCGATTGGAATCGGGAATATAATATTATTAATGAAATTTAATTTTCGTTTTCTGGAGGCGCACTGGGTCCTGGGCATTCCCTTTTCCATACCCGGAAAAATTCTAGAGGCCGGGCTAGCCTAGATTTTGATCTCGAGCCCCTGGCTTGGCCATCACCTGAAAGGAAATCGGATCAGCAGCCTCACGGTTTCAAGACACATAGGGGACAGGGACAAGATACGTCACATATAATTTTCTTTAAGTCATCCAATTTAACTTTTCTTTTTAGGACGAACACAGAACATAACAAAGTATCCTAGTTTCAGCTGTCACTTTTTCTTTTATTGGGGTAAATTTTAACTTGATGCAATTAATATCGACAACCATTTTATTCGTAAAACTTGCGGGAAAGTTTCGATGTCCCTCTAATACTAGTATTTTGTTGAAAATAAATACTCCTTTCCAACCACCGCAGGGGTAGAGTATTAAGCGCGTTTATTTTAAAGTGGTTTCCCCACTAATTAAGCCTAATTCACAAAAAAAATTTCGGTGTTACATCCCTTACAGGCATTTAAGCTACTACTCCTAAGAATTTGAGGTAACAACTTTCCCTTTTAGGATTTTATAATTTTTTGCTTGGAATAGTTTTTAAATGAGTTCTTATCTTTAAATTGAAGTGAATGGCACAAACAAAATTCTCTAAGAAGAATGAGGATCAAATAATTTAAGATTTGTTTGTGGTGATCGTAACATTCATTTTAGCTAACCAGTGGGAAAAATCAGATTTTTTACTTATTGTATCCATACAATTTTCAATTATTTTGCTTTTTAAACCTTTTATTTCAGGCGTATTTTGAATAAAAGTGAAGATTTTTACAAATATTAAAAAAATATCTGTAGGATTTTTAAGTGCAGCAAAATCGGTACTTATTGAATAATTTTTAAAATAAATAAAACTTCTCGAAGGTTTTGAATACTTAACAGTTTCGTTCGGGTTTCTCATAATCTTGTGGCATAACAAACACTTTTCCTTTTTTGACAAGCGGTCAATTATGAACCCCACAAAATACCATAAAGAAGTTTCTTCGACAGAAATCGAATGTTCATTTGCCCCATATTCCAACAAATCAATTGACTGGATTATATTGCTAACTTCGTGACCCTCATTAGTGACATCACCAATCTACAGTAAAAATACAATGATCGTCATTATTAATTATTGTTTTGCCATCACTAAATGAGTCAATAGCTATAAATTGCTGACTATCTTCGTCACAATTCTTCCTATGGGAAGATATAGACAACATTTTGTTCTACTTAATTTTGCAAATGATACTATAGAAATTATAATAAAGATGGCTTGTTACTGAAGCCCCCTCTTGATCGTGCTAAGGAAAGTAGGTTTTCAATTGGGTCTTGGGTAAATTTCTATGTCACAACGAAATGTTTATTGGGAAACTCGTTTAATATTTCATCAATTGGTTTATCGGTGGCAAAACAACTAATAATAAATTTCCAATTAGAAAATAAACCTCGGACCATAAAGACAGACACATACTTTGCTGGTTCTTTATTTCTAAAATCACATGTATCTACAAAATCAACCATTTCATCTGCTACCTGATCATATGTTAACTCTCTTTTAATATTAACGTCATCGAATATTAACACAGTTTGCCTCATTTCTACATCCCAATATGAAACAATATTCTAAAGGTTTTCTGTAATCGTGTTATTAAAAATAAGTTGAATATTTTTAATTAGTTGCCAACGATGCAAAGAGGTCAGAGATGGTAAATTTATGTTTAAATAATCTTTAAAATACCTGTAAGTTGTAGGAGATTTGTAATCTAAATTCAAAGCTAACGATCTTCGTTCATAACTCCATAATAATTGCATCACAATAACTAATAACTCATAATAACTAACTAATAAAAATTAATAAAGTTTCTATTATTCAGCATTTTTCCATAACGTAAATCTTAAAAAGTCTCTCCTGTAAATTTGTACTTTTTTGAGTTATATGGAGCGGAGGCAATTAAAGAAGTTAGCGGTCTTTTGACTATACTACTGAGATAGTTATTTCGACATATCCTTCCTTCTAGGTTCACCTTCTTACTTCTATTTTCTTTGCTGCTGCTCTTCAACTTTTCTATAAGTTTTTTATATTTACTTAATAAATTTTTATATTTTGAGCAGTAGAAATTTACCGATTTCGCCGATTTTAGACAAAATTAACAGGACAATTCGATTTCGACAGAAAGTTGTTACCTCAAAATCTTAGGAGTAGTAGCGTGAATAGCAAATTGGAGAATTGCTTTTAAAAAATACAATTTTATGTCAGATTTACTCAACGAAGACTTAATAAATGCCTGTAAAGGCTGGTACAGACTAGGCCAGTATTTTAGTCGAGTGAATAAGTAAACCAGTTTGGACAAACAAATTTAGTCGAGTAATTTACTAAAATCATTTAGTCAAGTCAATCCATTCCTGTTCTATTTTTTCGGTCGAGTAGCTGCAGGATGCCATGACTTTGTCATGCAAATTGATTAATTTAATAATTTTTACTTTGCTATCTTGTCATCTGTTCATTTTGACACTTTACTTACTAATGCAGTGTGTTCGGACACTTTTTAGCTACTAATACGTTTTAAGACGTTTAGTGGTAAGTAAATTACTCGCCACTCGACTAAAATACTGGCGTAGTCTGTACCAGCCTTAAGGGATGTAACGCCGATATTTTTTTTGTGGATTAGGCTTAATTAGTGGGGAAACCACTTTAAAATAAACGCGCTTAATACTCTACCCCTGCGGTGGTGTGGAAAGGAGTATTTATTTTCAACAAAATACTACTATTAGAGGGGCATCGAAACTTTCCCGCACGTTTTACGAATAAAATGGTTGTCGATATTAATTGCGTCAAGTCAAAATTTACCCCAATAAAAGAAAACGTGACCGCTGAAACTAGGATACTTTCCAGGATGTCAGTAGAACATTATAATAAAGATAAAAAAATTCAAGTTATTTGGATTTTTTTTCTAGTGCCTAATGCCAGGTTTACATTTGCAAGTACTTTCACGAAAGTCGCTTTCATGTATCTCTACTTGCACGAAATACAAGTGTTTACATGGCGTAAGTGAAGACGAAAGTTCTAATTTCGTGTCAAAAACGCCTTACTTTCGCGAAAGTACTTGCAAATGTAAACCTGGCATAAGATAGAATTCTTGTATTGGCTGCACTATTAAGTGAGAATGGCCACAAATACCCATAAAGCAATAATTTCCACTTTTCATATTTTTAAATTTGTTCATGATATGATATTTTACATCTTGAAATCCTTGTAAAACGAGATAATTTGCTTGTGAATCTTTGATCAAAATAATACTTTCCCAAATCTGCAAAATAAACACATCGCGGAAATCATTGTTATAAATCAAAAAAAAATCAAAATTCGCACAAAACTCACGATTTTACTAACTTTTGCAAAGTAGTAGAAACTGAAAAGTCAGACCTGAAAAAACAAAATATTCAAACTTCTAAAAATATGTAATTGATTTTTGTCATTTAAACAAAAAATCAAACAATTCATTAAAATAGCTTCCTTCTTATTTACATTTATTTCCGCCAACAAATCCCTTTAATAAAATTTACCTAGAATACAATATACACATTCGCACATGCCGATATTTCATAAATGAGAAAACCTGTAAAAAAGAAGTGCAAACGCGAATAGCTCTACAAGAACCATGCTCCCATGCATCGCTAACGCTTTCCTTTCCATTTACTCTCTTCAGATACGATTTACTCAAATATCTTGACAGTGCCACCGAAAATAAATATTTAGCGGGGGCAGCTTTCGCTTGAAGGAAGCTTAAATGGAGGAAATATTAAAGCCCTCTGAACAGGAACGTGCACACTTTTCTTGTATGAAATGGAATATCTTTCCTTTTATTTGGCTATGAAAATACCCGAAGGGAAGTTTTTAGAACAAAGTAAAAAAGTCGAAGAAAATTAAATGAAAATGTATCAAATTAAAGACAATTTAGTTGGAATTAAATGCATAAAAAATGCAGAAACTTTTAGGAGTTCAAAGCGAACAACTTAAAGAAGAGAATAATGAATTTTAAGGGAATGTGTGAATTGCCTGAAGACGGAAACCCAGTTCCAAAAAACAGCAACCGTTATTTTCGACCTAATTAAACGCGGCACCAAAAATTTTCGGCCTCCCTGTGCACCAGGAAGATACAAAAGTAACACCAGTAATATATCTCCCTATGCCTTTTAGGGTAGGCATATCAATATCCAGTGGCGGCTCCTGCCTCTGAAATTTGGTGGGGCTTGAAAAAAATATTAATTATCAATTCAAAACAATGAGTGAGATTTTC